>JAUELU010093761.1:0-12989 GCA_032357145.1 Evasterias troschelii
GCAAAATACTCACCAAGTAAGTTACATGTTGCAAGTGGCTGTTATAAAGGTGCTAATTAGGAATAGTGTTGAATACAGGGGTAATGAGTTATTTCTACAAATGTGAAGGGACATTTTTAGCCCTTTTCACACTGTATCTCTCGTCCCCATGGAATACAGCCCAGGGGAGGTCCCAGGTAATATGTTGCCCCCACAGTTACCGCAGTGCACTTTCACACTATCCCCGCAGGTGTATTCCCTGTTTCTTATTCCATGGGGTTCCTTTCACTGCCTGTCACACAAACGGGGGGGGGGGGGGGGTAAGTAAAACCTGCTTTTGTTTCCCCCAGCAGTTATTCCCTGGGGTTTTAAACAAAAAAGGGTTTTACCATTTACCCCTACTCTGGAACAGGGGTGGCTATTCCTTGGGGTATGCCCAATTGCTGAGGTAGATCAGGGGTAAAGTGATTTAAGTGTGAAAGGGCTGTCCGTTATTCCCTGTGGTTAGTCTCAAAGGGGCTTTGGTGTAAAGCATGTTAGGATCCTAACCGGTTCACTGATGACACCAACTGACAGTTTCACTGTGCCTTGTATTTGTGATGGATCAAAATTGTAATACACCCATGGCATTTTGTTGCGTTGATAGAAAGTTTGGTTAAATGATTTTGTTGACCGATAGAGGGCGCCGTTGTGCTTTAATGGTCGTCGCACTGATCAATTTGCAAGGATGTAAAAAGGCATAACTTTGGGGATTATTTTATCTTATACAAAAGTTAGTCTCAATCTCGTCTTCATTGCTGTAGGCCTATGTAAACTAATTATACACAATTATGCAAATGTTCAATGTGTTATTTGCAATCTTCAGCTCTGCATAGGTGAAGTTGGTAATTAATCAATGTGGAGCTATAGTAACATTAGCTGGGTTAGGCGGTAGGGTCTATTTGTTGCGTCCTTTTTCTGCGTTGGTTTCTGGAAGTGTAGGCCGTTTGAGAAAAATGAGAGAGTAAATCCAACATTTTGGGACGAGGAAGCGAGGGAAGGGACCCACTCATGGATCCATTCTAATTAATAATAACTAGAGAGGAGGATCGGCTGGTGTAGGATGTTAGAATGTTCTTTTGGGTGAAATTGGGTAACAGAATGTTTGAACAATAGATAGCACATAATGATGAAGTGCACATGGTATGCATCAGTATTGGCTTTAACTAAATGTTATGCATATTTACTTTATGCAAACTAAGGTGGATGGTTACTTTTGGAAAGTAGTCTTTAGCATTGGTTGTAACTTGATGCAATGATTTATAAGGTTTTTGGATCTATATTTTTGTACTTGGTTTTCTGTGAACGGTGAATAAAAACAGTCAGCAGCATTTTGAGCCTCCCAGTGAGTAACCCCAAACAAGGTGTCAAGCCTTCAAGTTATTGTCTTCGAACTTTATACAAACACTACAAATTTTGGTAACACGGATGGGTTGCTAAATTCTGCTGCTTTGATGGTTGTGGGCTAGGGAGTTCCAGACCTGACTAACTGGTGATTCACTGCAAGTGGAGAAGCCCGGTAGTGCTGTTGGACCCTTTGGAGCTACGAACACAATCTGGACATGTGCATGCACCTGTGGCATACGATGACTGGTTGATCATCAGTGAGGTGGGATTATGCGATTCACTTTACACATTAGGATTTAGATATAATATGGTTATACCTGGGTGTGGGTGTTAATGCCTTTATTTTGATTGTACAAAGGGAGGCAGCAAGGCAAGCCCCCGATTCGCTGTTTTTATTGCAAACGCCCAGGGCACATGAAGCATGAGTGTAAACTTCGTATGGCTCACGAAAAAGCGAATAAAGGGCAAGGGCATGCTATTGGAGATGCACAAAACACCGGTGTCGCGCACTGAGCATTCCAGCGTGCTAAACGTTCCAGATGACTAAATATAATACATTACGTCATGTCATGCCTGCGCGCAGCAAGCGAAAGTAGTCAATTTTGCGGCGCGCTGAGTGTGCCTCTAGTCTCTAGCTGTCATGGCGCCACCCATAGCTTTAGTAGTGATGAACACACAAGCATGTGAAGTCGTTTCGTAACTCTATGTGTGAAGACATCAATAATAACTCGATACCTTACAAGCGGAAAGTATGTGAAAGGCCTGCCCCTGATATAGGGGAGAAAGAGGGCTGTACGTGTACAATCTGAGAAATATTATTACGACGAGGCAATGTAAGAGCACGAAAAGGAAACCACGTCACCAACGCGGCTGAAACGAATAGTACGGTCGCGCATGCGTATGTCACCTGAAACGCTCAGTACGCCGGAAGCGAACATTTTTTTACCAGCGCGGTAAAGGCCATCATTTGTATTTTCGCTTCCCATTGGCTGGATGATGATGCTGAATTATTCATGTGGAAAAGCCATTCTATGTTCGCCTATGTACAATGTACATAGTACGTGCACGCACATGCAGAGCATCGTCATCTCTTTGCTTTTGCTTTGCGCGGACGTGTATTATAGTTTGTGTACATCTAGGCCTACCTGAACTACCTCCATGCTGACTCTGTGGACTGTGAGTGTAAACGTCTCATTGTAGATGGCTGTCGTCCTTCTTTGAATACGGATTACTCGGTTTATGAACGAAAACTGAAGCAATAAATTGAATGTTAATAAGGCTGATTTCCCTACAAAATTCACTATTCCCCCAGTAATCATAACATCATGTCAACAGGTGGCCCATACTCCGTCATTTCAAGGCTCACTCGCATTTCTCAGCAAACACACCACACACATGGTCTTAGGCTATGACCTCGAGGTCCCCCAGTACTGACCTGTTGACCATTACCTCATCCGACTTTCTAGGAAATGATATGTCACTGATCTTATATTTTTTCTGTGACATCATTTCTAAATCTAGACATACCCCCCCCCCCAAGAAACCATTGAACATCTCCTAAATCATCCTTCAAGATTATTCTTATCCAGACTCTCCTCATTTTTTATTTTTCCAAGGGACTTGTGTAAACATTGTTATTTTTCATTTACATCGTGTTTTTTGTTTCTTTTTAATTCTAATTATTTATTTGCCATTATAACAATAACAAAGACCCTATTTAGTTATATAATTCTAAGAATAACAATGCCACAGCCAGTATATCCACTTCAAGTCGTGTTGGACTAGGCAGCAATTACCCTCTACACCCGTGGCAAACCAACCGACAAATAAATTATTTTTTGACTCAACTCAGACGCGTACATTTTGCTATACTGTGTAGCAAACTGGCCTTAGTGCGAAAAGTGATGTGTGGTGAGCGATCCATGTGCAGCTGCTATTTGTATAATGTAATGAAGTTTATGGTTACGGACCCCAGCCAATGGGAGCGAGGTATGCAAATTTTGGCCTTTACCGCGCTGGGAAAAAAAAATTCGCACGCCGGAACGTCGAGGACGTGACACCGGGCCGGGAAAACCAGGCTGCTCTGCCACTGTAGGTCGAGTGACGGGAACAATTTGGAAAGGCCGCACCAAAATTTACTGGGATAATTTATGTAACCTCGATGGTGGTGGTCCAGGGGGCGAAGACCCCTGAAGCTCTGAAGTTTTGGCGTTTTAAGGGGGGAAATCAAGTCAATGTGTGCCTGAAACAGAGAATAGACACACTTTTAAGCACTTCGGATCCATATCACTCTTCTAATTAATGGAAAATGTCTAACATCGATGGTGGGATCTAGGGGCGAAGCCCCGGTGGGGGTCCAGGGGCGAAGCTCCCTGAAGCTTTTGGTATTTTTAGCGGTGAAAATCAAGCCTCCGTGTGCCTTAAAACAGAGAAATAGACACAATTTTAAGCACTTCTGATCCATATCAATTTCTTCGTTTACTAAAAGAAAGTTTTAATCCCACAAATTTCGCGTTTGGATCTGGTCGCTGCATTATCTGGTTTCATGCATATACACATTCATTAAAAATTAATGACAGAACGACATGAAATGAATTTTATCCAGGACAAGTTGGCAAGTCAGGTTTCAATTGCTTTTGTTATTGTAGTAAATCTAAACAATTACAAGTGACTTATCATGACAGATTCATTTCGGCAGACAGAAGTGTGAATGGCATACGAAGAAAAAGAAATCCATCCTGCCGCTGGGGGACCACACACACTTGTGGCTAGTTTTTAAATTAAGCAGGCAGTATTTGAAGGGAAAACAAATAATAATTATCTTTTTGTTTTCTTCTTTTTTTTGCAAGTTGGTGAGGGAGGTCCTTGTTATTTGTTATTTTCAAATTTTGTGTAATTTTTTCAAGATGGCCACCATGTCTAAGATGGCCGCCATATCGTATTTGAAGATGGTTTTAAGGTTTTATGAGCATGTTCTGTATAATAATAATAATAAACCGTTTTTGTATAGCGCATATCACTGTTAAGTCCCTAAGCGCTTAAAGGAATAAGAAAATGTATGTCCTCAAATTCTGTTTAACAGTTGCCATGTGTGTTTCTGTGTCCATTTAAATACATATTGTTATTCTTTCCAAGAGTTCTTCTTGCTTTTGCTCCAAAATTATTTTGTGTGTGTAAACGGAGAACTGTGGCATGCAAGCGTGAAGGACAAAATGTTTCAAAGAAAATGTGGAGTTTATCTAGATTGCGTTGTGGACATTTTTTGTAGGCCTACATGCAAGAAAGATGATGAAATTGCTCAATAAAAATGAAGGATACATTTAAAATAGCCCTCAATCTGTAAATTGATTTCAAAGATTTACGATTTAAAAAAAAAAAAAAAAAAAAAAGTAAAATAACAAATAACAACAAATTCGGTGCGGCCTCCAAAATCGGAGCAGGCGGGGACGAGCAACATGTTATTTATTTTACAAATTGAAGTGACTTGCTGCTGGCTTTTACGAAATTGATTGCTCTTATTTGTCTAGCGACCTAATGAGATTGAGTGGTCTTGACAAAAGAATGCAAAACTGGTGAAAGCAAGAACTTGCCACGAATCATTTTGACGAGCGTCGGGAGTCACTGGCGAGGGGGGGGGGGGGTGGGGGTCCCCCTCCCGGGGTCCCCCTCCCCCTCCTCGGATCCAATCCGCTGAGGGAACTTGAAAATAATAATTATGCTATTGATTGTATTCGACACTGTATTTCAGTGGAAAATGCTTCGCGTTATGGATTAATGCTGTTTTGTGTGTAGCATTCCCGCTTCCAGATCTCACATTTTTGTTGACCATCCTAACATATTCTTTGATTGTATAAATATTCAAATGTATTCTTAGAGAGGTGTAAAACAAGTCCTAATACGGTTATACTTGCTGCAACAAGTAGTATTGGGTTTTACAACAAATACCGGGTGAAAGTCAGAGAGTAGGTAGTGAGAGCCTCCACCAGCATCGAGTAAATAAACGTTTCAACTACCAACAACCGTGTGTTACTTTGCGTTCTTCTGTAGCGTATAATCAAGCTGGCTATATTTGGTGGAGAATGTATGCAAGGTATTCCAAGCAGAAAAAGTGGAACCAGGAGCAACAGGCCAGTAACCGTACCCATGTACCTCACCGAATCAGCCAGCTACTGGCACAGGGACCTGCCCGGCAAAAGCTCGGAAACATTCCCTAAATTAAAACAAGCGTTTTTGGCCAAGTATTAGCCACATGAAGGGATGAACTGGGTACGATTAGCCGAACTCGCTGATCGTAAGCAGAGATCAGACGAGTCAAATGAGTCAGTTGAGGCATACATTACTGACATCGAGAGGAGATGATGCCAACTCGGCAAAACGCCCGCAGAACGCATGGAAGCGTTCATTAGAGGACTGCGGCCGGACAGGAGCCATGTCATTAAAGGCTCACCCTGACACCGTCGACGATGCGGTGACCCAGGCACGCCTAGCACAGTCAACGACAATTCAGTCAAAGCCACACACAGCAGAGGTGAACTCTGCAATACAAGAACTGTCCCCCGCAAAGGGTGATACGCCAGTCCAGCTCCGCCCTGAACGATCCATCTCTGCCGTGCCCAATGGTACACTTAGGAATGTTCACTTTGATGTGGCGGGACCGGACTCCATGCATCCGGGGGGCGGCAGATCTGAAGCAGCTTGTCGGCCTAGCCAACATGGGAGTACCACAGAATGATGGGGGGGGGGGGGGGAACTCCCGGCCACCAGGTTTCGCTAAAATTGCTCGTCCCTTACACGCTCTAACCAATAAGACACAGAAGGACTTTTCATGGACCAATGACCGCCAGTCAGCGTTTCAGCACTTGAAGGATGCACTGACAATGGCCCCGATATTGAGCTACCCTTGCGCAGACCATTGTTATGTCTTTGACACGGACGCCAGTCAGTGCTCAATCGGAGCTGTACTGGTGCAGAGACAGGACGATGGAGAACAGCTGATCGCATATGGTAGTCGCACCCTCACCAAGACAGAACGCAACTATTGTACCACTCGTAAAGAGTTGTTGGCAGTGGTTCATTTCGTCCACTACTTCAAACATTACCTTCTCGGTAAGCGATTTCTCATTCGGACTGACCACGGTTCGCTACGGTGGCTTTTCCAGTTCCGTGAACCGGAAGGGCAGATTGCACGATGGCTCCAGAGGTTGGGGTGCTACGAGTTCGACATCGAGCGCCGAGCGGGAAGGAAACACATCAATGCAGATGCCATCTCACGCATTCTGTGTGATCAATGCGGGAGGTCGAAGGAGGAGATGCAAGACTGCTTCAGGGAGGACGCCACTCACCCTGCAAGGGAGACAGAACCGGGAGACGGCAGACACGAGGATACCAACATGGCTCCTACTGAAGGGGAACTAGTTGGAGCTGTGACAGGTCAGAGGGAGGAGTAGGTGCCTCCGACATCAGAAGCACTCATCAAGCCATGGGACAGGCAGGAGCTTGCTGTATGACCCAGAACTGCTGGAAATCATCCAGCGCTTGCAGGATGGTGCTCAACAAGCCTGCTGGGAGGAAGTTGCAGCGCTGGACCAGGGAACCAAGTTTTGGTTGGCGAAGTGGGAGCGACTTAGGTTGGCGGAGGGCATCCAACAGGTTCATTGGGAACAGCCAGACAGCGTGACGCCGGCGTGGAAGGTGGTCATCCCCGAATCGAAGGTGGCTGCAGTCTTGAAGTAAGCACATGACAGTCGAACTGCTGGCCATTTGGGAAAGACCCGAACGATAGCCCGACTCCGACAAGCTTCGGCCTCGGCGGAGGAGTGGTGCCAAAGATGCCACGCATGCAGATCAAAGAAACCACCTCCACGTCCCCTGAAAGCACCCCTCCAGCAATATGTGGTTGGAGCACCGATGGAGCGGATAGCCATCGACCTCACTGGCTGGTTTCCAAAGACTAGGACGGGAAATACCAGCATTATGGTGGTGGCCGACTACTTCACAAAGTGGGTAGAAGCCTTCCCTATACTGGACCAGATGTCAGCAACAGTCGCAAAGGCTCTTGTCGAGGGGGTCATCACACGGTTCGGCACACCCAGGGAGATCCACACGAACCAAGGGCGAGACTTCGTGTCCAGACTTTTCCAGGAAGTCTGCCGGCTGTTGGGAATCCAAAAGACTTGCACCATGCTGTTCCATCCCCAATCAGACAGAATGGTGGAACGCTTTAACCGCACGGTCAAAATGATGCTGAGCCTCTTCAATGAACTCAAGGTAGACACGCAAGAAGATCCGAGCAAGAAGATCAGCCTTACACCAAAACTACAGTGTTGGTGGGATGGGCCATATGTAGTACTGCGACGGCTGGACCAGGTCACCTACAGGATTCAGAAGTTTCGCCGGGCCAAAACTAAGGTGGTTCATTTTAATCGCCTAAAACCATACCGGGGCCAGATGGATATGAGGTGGTGGAGAGACTGCCAACCCAAGGATCCAACCCTGCCAACCGGAATAGACGTTGGGACCGGGACCGAACGACAGGGGGTTTGCGTCCACTCGGAGCAAACCTCAGTCCAACCACCACCATCTACACATGCGAGCCGAAAGGAGCAGCCAGGACCATCCGGTCCGAACTCCAGTTGTGCCCCCACCGTTCATACACTCAGAAGACCGGGTACGCGACCAGGGGTTTGCGTCCACTCGGAGCAAACCCTGGTCGCGACATCTCCGCCCATCATGCACGACCAAGAAGTACACTAGAACCCCAGTGGGCGACAGGGGGTTTGCGTCCACTCGGAGCAAACCGCAGTCGAACCCCCACCATTCATACACACAGAAGACCGGGGAGAGCCACCAGGGGTTTGCGTCCACTTGGATCAAACAGAGTCGAACCCCCACCGTTCATACACACAGAAGACCGGGGAGAGCAACCAGGGGTTTGCGCTCACTCTGAGCAAACCCTTGTCGCGACACCTTCGCCCAGTGGTCGACAGGGGGTTTGCGACCACTCGGACCACCACCATCTGTGCATGAGGGCCAGGGGGAACGGGAAGGGGTTTACGTCCCCTTTGAACAAACCCCAGTGGTATTGAGGAGGTGGGGACGAAAAATCCACCGACCCAGCCGGTTCTGCTCTACTATTACTAATGACAACCTTTCTCTCCCCAATTGCAGGATGCTGCTCCCCCGCTGTAAACATTGCAATCGGGAGTTAAGCCGGCCAGCAAACCTGAGACAACACCTGCAGTGGAGCTGCCCTGATCTGTACCAGGTAAAGCAGTTCCAGTGCCTCTATGGGTGTGAGCAGGCTTTCTTCCGGCCTCAAATGATCCCCATGCAAGTGAGGCACTGCGCCTTTCACCCAGAACTGGTGGGCAGAGTCAGCGTGGCAGAGTTGGATGTCTATCTAGTGACACAGAGTTGGACGAGGGGCGGAAGGAAAAGAATAGGGGCTGCGACCACTCGGAGTGCCTTCCAATGTTTCCGTCCAACCCGATGCCATCTGAACCGTCAGGAAGGGGGATTTTGACCAGTCTCCACCCGCACCATGTCTAACCAGACAACCATCGCCGGTCAGTCACCAGCGGCATGGGTCCGAGAGCAATAACACACAACGGCTGGCAACACCACCTCCACCTGAGCTGAGTGACCCCCTCTCAGCAGAGGTCAGACTGGACAAGGCAGGCCGCCTCTACTCGGAGGGGCTGCTGGTGCCGTCTCCCTCAGCAGTGGAGGGTGGTCCCGAGGAGAGTCCCCTCCGTTGGAACCGAGGGCGTGGCCGACGTAGGCCTCCGGCTTGATGGGGAGGGCCAGCCGCTTCAATGCATCGCCCATCTTGACACACGGCTACACCCAAATGGAGGACGCCGCCCGGCCAACCTCCCCTGCAACCCTGCCCCTGGGCCATGGCCTGACGCATGGTGTCCCCGAGGGCTCTGTCATTACCTTCCCCAACAAGGCCCGTTGGTCAGTCACCACGGCGGGGACCATCCGGGCGACGGGAACCACCTGCGACGCCGCTATCGCAATGGAGGAGCCCCTTTGCGAGCATCACAGGGGGACAAATGGCGCCTGGAACAAGTGGGCGTTGGGATCGACCCGGAGGGGCACCGACTCTTCCGCTCCAGGGTGACTCATACCTACGAGGTCCCCGGGAGATTGCTTCAGACCTACGATGGCCAGCAGTACGAGCAGTACTTCGCCGATCCCTCCGTCGCCCACCAACCTTCCCTAGGAGGACTGCTGCTGCCCGGAGCACCCCATCGCCCCGCTTTTCTAATGGAGTCCCCGCTCATTTTTGGGAGCAGCTCTTCAGGCAGATGGAGACACAGCGGGGCCCACTGCCACATCCGACTCTCTATAGTCCCCTGTCTTGACTTCCCATGTTCTTGCCATTGTGAAGGGGTTGCTTCGCTGGCGAGCGATGGCGCTCGCTGCCTGTTTCTGGGATAAACAGGGTCCTAGGTGGGGACAGTTTAACGGGCATTGATTGGCCAGTAGGGGGCGCCAGCACAACACCCCGTCGGAGAACTGACTGGTGGCCCCTGCGGGCCAATAGGGGAAACCCGCTCGCTAGTGAAGCAGCTCCTGTTGTCCTTCTTGACTTTTGCTGTTGACACGTTTAGACAGAAATAGAGAGCTCCCACTTGGAAGCCTTGGAAGACCAGAAGTAGTTTATCTTGTGTTATTCAGAGTTGTGTACAAAGGAGCCCACGATCGACGCTACAATACTATTCAAGACACAACCGGTAGATTAGGCCGTTGGTCAATTTTGTTGGAGGGCTATGATTTTGATGTTGTTCATAAGTCTTGGAAATCTCATGGTAATGCTGATGCCCTTTCACGTCGGACGTACGGCGATAGCCCACCATGTCCCCCTAAACCAATGGCCCCTGTAACCACTCCTGCCCCTCTTTCCAATAGCACCGCCGATTAGCCCTTACCTTCATGTGTTGGGCCCGAAACAATTGAATAAAAGTTCACATCTGATACGGTGCCTATTTTCTCTGTTAGCGAGCTCAATGATCTTACGCATGAAAAGAAGGTAGACATTGGACAGCGACACTTGAATCAGTACATAGCATACTTAGACAATGGCTCACTGCCGGCCGATATGGCCTTTGCTAGGCGTATCGTTGCAGAGACCCAAGATTTCATAGTACAAGATGGTCTTTTATACCACTATTACTACCCACGAGGCAAAGTTCACAAGATTGACAGACAAGTCAAGCAGTTAGTTGTTTCGCAAAGTTTGAAATCTCACATAATGCTTTCATTTCATGACTCACTACTAGGTGGTCATCAAGGCATTGATCGACCGTACAAAAGCATCCGACAAAAGTACTAATGGCCAAAGATGTTTTCAGAAATCAAATGTTATGTCAAATCGTGTACGACCTGTCAACGTGTTAAGGTCAACCGTCATGGTGCACATGCTCCCCTACAGCCCCTGCCGATAGGGGATGTGTTTTCACGACTACACATTGACACACTTGGGCCTTTGAAAACCTCCCCTGAGGGATTCGTTTTCCAAATGGTGTGAAGCATTCCCACTGAAAACACAAGAAGCAGTAGAAGTTGCAAAAGTATTTTACAATGAAATCATATGTCGCTACTGTGCTCCATCCTCTTTATTTTCAGACAGAGGAGCACATGCAGTTTATGTCCTGACTCATCAGAAAATTATGCAGTATGTTTCAAATCACAAAAGTTAACACCAGTAGCTATCGCCCACAAACTAATGCGAGTTGTAAACGAATTAACAGTTTCATAAGGCAGTCGCTCCGCGCATACTGCAAACCAGACCAATCTGATTGGGTACAATTATTGCCCAGCATATCGCAGCACACCAGCCACGGAATCTACGCAATTGAGTCCATTTATGATATTGTTTGGTTGCGAATGCCATCTCCCAATTGACAGAGAACTATTGCCTACCTCGTGCAAATGTAGGGATCCCAAGTGCGCCCTCAGTGTTGAACTTCTAAAAAGTTTACTTTTGGGGATGTCACATGACATTCGCTCTCTTTTTCCATAGCTTCGTATTGAAAGAGTAACTTATTTATTTTATAGAAAGCATGGCTCTGGCCATGCTCCAAAAGCTATTCATTTGGGAGGGGTAGTACCTAGGAGCTCTCTGTGAGTATTGTTTTACGTTTAAACCCTCTTTGTATACCTGATTTACTGTGATTTTTAGGGTCATATTAAATTGAATCGTTTTATTTGCAAACCATGTGTGTAGTATTGTTAGGCAGCATCATGTGTGTGGCGTGTAGCTAGCTTCTGTGTACTGACCTTTTCGTGAACTTTTACTGTGCACTGTGTAATGTAGGCTACATACTGATGTGTTGTAACTTTTTTGATGTGTGCTATGGGTTACTATTAAAACCTGTACAGGAGAAGTTTAATTGATATATAGACGTCATTGATTGCTTTTATTATCATTGATTGTATTTTGGCGAATGCTCGTCCTTTATTAATTAGAGGACCGGCTCTCCTTCCCGTGTCTCTACACAAACATTTACGGCATCAACAATAGCTGGAGCAAACCATGCCGAATTTTGACATAACCCGTAAAACTGCTAAAGAGAACATGACGACGGCACAGACAAAATGTAAGATTCAATTTGATAAGAAAACTAAGGCCCCCAGCTACAGAAGGCCAGAAAGTCTGGCTTTACTGTGCGAGGCAAACGCCTGTATGCCCCAAAATGTGCCACAAATGGCTTGGCCCATACTACATTTATGACGCAAAAGCCAATTTTACCTACAAACTTCGCCGGTGTAGTGATATTCTACGGAAGCCGGATAGTGCCAGGAAATAAGAAGTGAATAATTTTTTTCATGAGCTCAATAATATTTTTTTCTACCATTTATCTGGCGGCCGCCAGTGGCGGCCGCCACTTATTATCCGGCGGCCGCCACTTAATTATCCGGCGGCCGCTACTTAATTATCTGTACCACACGTTTTTTATTTTGTGGATTTTAAGAGGACATGTCAAGATGGCAGATAAATGAAATGAAGTTTTGATGAGATGTTTGGTGTAAGTAGATTGACTAAGTAGGTTGCACTAGAAGGGCAACTCGAAGGGAGGGACGATCCGTATAGACATCAAGGTCATGTCCTGTTACCCAATCCCCAAATGATCCTATGACATGCCCTCTTAACCCCCTGAATCCTATGTCATCTTACCCCGCCCCCCTTTAATCCTATGAACATGTAGTACAGATAATAAGTGGCGGCCGCCAGATAATTATGTGGCGGCCGCCAGATAATTATGTGGCTGCCGCCAGATAATTATGTGGCGATGCCGGATAATAAGTGGCGGCCGCCAGATAATTATGTGGCGGCCGTCAGATAATTATGTGGACGCCGCCGGATAATAAGTGGCGGCCGCCACTTAATTTAGTGGCGGCCGCCAGATAAATGGTACAAACAAATATTCTCGCGCTCGTAAAAAATTATTTCACTCTTTATTTTCTGGCACTATCCGGCTTCCGTGGTTGTTAGTCAAGCCTAATGTAAATGTCATGTTAAGTTCTGAAACAAATGTTTATTTGGGTTGACCTAGAGTAGTTCCTATTCTATTTGGTACCACTCTGGAGCGTTGTCTGAACAGAACTGGATGTTA
>JAUELU010093872.1:0-12964 GCA_032357145.1 Evasterias troschelii
TAGCTGGCAATGTTGCTACACTCGTACTGGTAGTCAAGTCATCCGTATCAGGATTATTGCTGTTACTATTTGGCAAAGCCTGACTGCCTACAGTCCATGCAAATGATGCTCCTGGCTTGATGTCTGGTACCTCGCATGTGTACTGGCGATTCTCACCTTCTACCAGGTATGATGTCCCCCCAGTAGATGGGTAGTCACCAGTTGAGTCAGACAAAGTAATAGTTGACGGAAAAACTGAAACAGATGATGTGACACACACTGGTTAAATGTACATTATGTATCCACAGGTAATGCCCATCCCTACTTTCTCTTTCTTGTGACCCGACTTTATGTCAGGTACTTTTACACAGACAATGTAGTAAACATGTAGGGAGACACTTTCAAAAGTGGGACACCATTCGTACAGTAGGTAAAATGTGTTTAAAATCGTTCATGTTCCCAGTCCGGAATCTTGTTGTTAATGAGCTATTAACAGTGTGATGGGAAGCCGGTCTTCACCGAGTGGTAATGACAAGGTTGGTGGCTGGCTACTGTTAATAGACCGCACCGAAGGTAGGGTCCAACAGCGGCCGGTCATCAACCAACATGACCAAGGTCAATAACTACCAGCGAAACCGGGTCTTCAAACTGTTATTGCCATTAACAAACAAAACGGTAACCCCCAAACCCCGCCCCCCCAACAAATAAAAAAATTAATACAAAATGCCTTAGCAAATTTTATGTTTACCCACTTGTTTGTGCTTTCTTCTATCTCTCTCCCTTTCTTTTCATGTATTTCTACTTGACTGCTTCTGCCACACTTGTACACCGTTCATGTGTGCTGTCATGTAATTTAGCCTTCGAAAAAGACTCTATACGTCAGGTCGATACGTCAGGCCGGCCATTAACCATTTTTTGCAAAAATAAGTAATTTAATGAAAATCATTAATTTAATTTAATGAAAATCATTAATTTAAGTGTATGAAATGATAAATACGCGCATGCATGCATTCAATCACTACCAATCACTACCAATAACACTTGTACAAAGACCCCTTGCATAATTATGCAAACTAATTGCGAAACGCTACAGGGACGCTTGTCAAAGTCACGCGCACGTTTTTACACACGGGGAACAGCTTATAAAGTTCAATGATCCGCCTCCTTTGGCCTCAGTGAGGGCGCTTTATGAGAGTTTGACGTCATATGCAAGGGGTCTATTGTACTCGTAAGGTTTAATGTACCAAGTGTACCAGTAATGGTTGCGCCTACACTCTCGTACACATCGGCTCACTCACCAATAACTGTCAATTTTGCGTTTGCTCTTCCTGTTGCTCTGTCTAGACCTTTGTTGTATTGCACTTCACATCCATAGATCCTATCATCGTT
Source organism: Evasterias troschelii (assembly GCA_032357145.1). Taxonomy (NCBI): domain Eukaryota; kingdom Metazoa; phylum Echinodermata; class Asteroidea; order Forcipulatida; family Asteriidae; genus Evasterias; species Evasterias troschelii. Next base: position 1,369 of record JAUELU010093872.1, read on the forward strand.
GTACACACTTATTTCAGCAAAGGTAAAGGTTGACATGGATTCTTCTCTTGTCATGGTGTGAGTAGATGAATCATATCCATTGAAATACTCAGGATTTGTTCCTCCGACATTAGAAAATCTAGCAATTGTTGAAGATGCATCAAAGGTCTCACTGTTAAACCATTGCACACGGCTTAAGACGAAGCCTTCTCCGGTCACTGAGTAACTGCACGTAAGGGTTGTTCTTGTGCCATTCACACCAGATACAGGTGGTAATAACACTTCCACCATCTGGCTGTACGTGGCTGTAGACAAAATGATAACACTTGAATTAAATACATTATTTATACTGTATAACTTTATCTCGTCCCAAAAAGTTCAAACTGCATTTCACAGATTGAACATAGGTGCAATTTTCGGCAAATTTTGCGAAAATTTAAGTATAATTATTATTAAAACAAAATTCAAGAAGGCTGTTGTAAGCTTTCATTTAATGTTAGTATGCATAAGCGAAGTACGCAAAGATGAAACATGTTGTAAGTGGTAGTTAAATATATAGGATTGGGGGCGCCCTTAACAAAAGATGCTTCTTTATAAAAAGTTTCTGGCCCTTATTTGGATGCCAGATTTATTTTTAAAGTTTTGAGGTGAAAATGCGTACTTTCGTGGTCAATTTTTGTAAAACTGGACATTCCAAATGATATTTCAATAGACATAACAATATTTTAGGTAACGTTTTAATGAAAGCGGCACTTTTGACAGACAAGGTCAGCGAAAAAACGTCCGGTCGGGAAAAAAAACCCATTTAAATTAATAAGTTTCCACGACATTTTAAACTTTTAATTTTGAAATGAATTTTCTGATACCACGGTTGTATGAGACCCAGAGTAATAAGACTTGAAAATGTCATGGCGTGTCGTGGCCGAGAATTCTTGTTCACTGGATCCAAGCTCTGGTGATGTCAGCATCAGAGTGTGGGTTTGATTCCCACTCATGACACTTGTGTCCCTAAGCATGGCACTTAAACCATAATTGCTTCATAAGAAGCTGGGAAGGTAGTACATTCTGCTCTACTAGCCAGGCTCCTAGTGGATGATACCCATGCCTACATCCTTACGGACTGCGAAGGGGTAGCCCTGTTTCAGCCCCAGGAGTACGTGGCAACGTGCCCCTGGTGACAAATGATTTGGTTCAACATCTCAAGTTAATAGTCAAGTGTATAGCTCTTTCCGTGAACTAGCTGTCCGTGATGTAAGGCAAATTCTCTCTCTCTCTCTCTCAAAAAAAATACACAAATCAGCTTTACCTTTAAAAACAGCAGCAAATGTTATAAGCTGCCACAGCATACATGTACATGTTCTATGACCTGTTGCCATCATTCGTGCTCTCTGTAACATGGAAGAAAGGAATGATAATAACAATAATACACCGAAAAACGCAAGCACTGTGTGTTGGACCTAGAGATAGTTCGAGTTGCTGGAGAATGATATTCTTTTAACATTTTGACATAATAATGTATGGCGTATGTAGAGTCGGAAGTGAACTCTCACGCGTTTGTTGTACTGTGCAAATACCCTGTTGCAACCCCCAAACAGGGATTGGCCACAAAGAAGGTTAACAATTCATCAAAGACCTCTATAAAATACATACGCTCATCTGAGGAAAACAGGATATGTAGGTACAGTTGAGAAATGTTCAACTAAGATCTGAACCGATGCCAACGTTTGATCGTAAAAATTTATGTGGTCTCGTGGAGCGCAATCTTGGGATTGCACATTCTAAAGACTGCGCACAATTTGAGATTGAGCTGCTTAATATTTGGAGCAAAATATATATATTGTAAAAGTCCCATAAACTTTAGACTCCAGTCAAAGTTGCTAACTGTTTGATTATTGCTAACTGAACAAAACAAGGCATAAATATATTCACAAAAACTAGTGACCAAATGCCGATATGTTTAAAAAAACATAAGTACATGTAGTTCTAAGTTTATTACCAGTCTCGAACCACCCGCATTATGTTTCAAAGTATCTTAAACATAGTTTGGAAAAGAACAAAATACAAAATGTAGGCAGAAGAATCACCAACATAATTTACAAAACAAAAAGTAGGCCTCATAACTATCATTGGAGAGCACAAAACGTACACTTTCTGTAACGTTTTGTTTTCTTCAGGATTAGTCAAAGAAAAACAAGACCTAAGTACGACATTGTTTCTAAGCAAGAAATGACTGTTGTGTTAAATCTTTTGTTTTTCAAATATTCAATCATAGATAACAACTTACTTTTTAACAGTATTTCAGCGATGAACAGTGATAGTCATGCATCTTCATGCGCTGCAAAACCATAATAAATGTAGACCATACTATGAGCCGAGTGTTGTCCCAATTGCAGCCTAGCTGATAATGTCAATATCATTAGCTTTAACATAAGAACTTACTAAATAAAGTTCACTTCCTGGTTAGAACGACTACGAAATCCATATTATTCGGATTTGCAGCGCAATACACATGCAATGGAGGTTACCTCCGTATCTGGGGAACAACCTGTGAACTTGTAAAGCTTTGAGCTGCAATACAGACGGACAGGTTCACGTACATGTAAAGTGCATTTTTTTAAAATTTGATCATACAAACAACAGTTCAAAGATCGGTCAACCGTTCACTTGCAAACGTTCGACTCATTCAGGGAGAGTTTTTTCGTTGTTTGGAGCATAAAGACAACAATGGTATTTTTCAAATACATCCATACTTGATCTAACCCAACAAATACATTAAATTACAAACCTGTGAAAGTTTAAGCTCAACCGGCCATTGAAAATAGTGAAGCAAAAAACTCTTTTCAAATGTTGGGTTTTGGACTCGCGAGATCAACAAACTAGGCCATACGCACCTCTCAAAATTTTGAGCATTCCAAGCAAATAAATTTCAAGTGAAATTGTCCACCCTGACCATCTTCATACCATGTAAGTTGTGTGCAAATCTGTGAACATTTATTTCTTCACTCTTACCAATTTTACACATAGGCCTACCCTTTAATTCAAAACAAATGGAAAGAATATCAAAAGGTTTGTAATCAGTTTTGTTTATAGTCAATTCACAAACCGAGGCCAAAGGAAGATGATTTTGTCAACGAAAAAACATCTGGTGTTGCAAATGTCAGCTTGACTTTGCAACGGGAAAAACAAGTTCATGCAAATAAAAAGATCACACGCAAAAGCCAGACAAACGAAAACAAATGTTTCTATTTTATCAAAATAATATTTTGTTTATTTTAGTTTAATGTTGATGATGTTCAAGTACTTTACTGTCACCAGAAGTCCTCCGTCTAACTACCTAAACCGGAAAGAGTAATGAAATCGCAGCATCCGGAATGTTCGAGGTGTTTGTTGGGGGTTGGGGGTAGCGGTGTCTGACAATGAACAAACGCAACGGGCTTGTCCTCAGTAACAGTTTGAAGTAAATTTTATTCGACAGAACATCCAAAGACTTCCTATGACGAATATCAATTATCAGTCAAATATCCTGGCTTCATTATGCAATCAGTTTATTCTGGTTCTTTGTGCATTACCACCGTTATGTTTTAAATATTTTGTTATTGCCAAATGCCGAGGATCTGGCTGCAAAGGGTGCATGTGCAGGAAACCTCTCCCTCTTTTTCGCTTCTTTTTATTACCTTTTGTTTTAATTGAAGTGTTACTGTTTAGATGTTGTTTACATTAAATCAATACTTGTTTCAGTCAATTATCCTGGCTTCATTATGTAATCAGTTAATTACTGGTTCTTTGTGCACTAACCGCTGTTATACTTTTAAATAGTGTTGTATGGCCAGATGCCGAGGATCTGGGTGAGGGTGCATGTTTTAGAAACATCCCCACCCATTTTATTGGTTCTTTTAATACATTTATTTTGTTATTATTATTTTTTTAAGTAGTTTATTTTTCGGTTTGTTTATTGGCTTGTTTGAATTGATATCTTTTAATATTATGTAATGCGCCTTGAGCGTCTTTTTAGGCGGATTTTTGCGCTATATAAATGCTTTTTATTATTATTATTATTATTATTATTATTATTATTATTATTATTATTATTATTATATCTAGTAGTAGGTTCATGTTTGTGGTTAAGAACAAGCAATTGTATGACGCAAGTTTTTACACCCGTTATTAAAACACAAATTTATTTAATACAATCACACTCATACTTTATACAACTTTTTGCCTGCATTTAGGTCGGGGCGACATTTAGGTACATGCTTGGGGCTACATTTAGGTTAGGGCGACATTCATGTACAGGTTTGGGGCTACATTAAGGTCGGGGCGACATTTAGGTACAGGTTTGGGGCTACATTTAGGTCGGGGCTACATTGAGGTACAGGTTTGGGGCTACATTTAGGTCAGGCGACGTTTAGGGCTCGGGCTACATTTAGGTGCCGCACACACGACTCACCTCTTACTCTCATCACAGTTGAATTAACCTCGTATCCGATTCCCGCAGTATTCAAACGGCACCAGTATTTAGCTTCATCATCCAATGAAACTGACTTAATGGTGAGAGGAACACCATTTACAGTTTGATCAAATTCATAATGGTCTCGATCCACCGAAGTATTCCATATGACAGGTGGGTTTTTGAAAAATCGAACGATAGTATCAGTATCATCAAAGGACCCACTGAAGGAGCCCTTTCTCCATTCGACTGCTCTGGGCGTACCAGATGAAGTTGATGTGCATGTCAATGTTGTATCTGTGCCACTGTCCACCCATGGACCACTGCTGATGACTACATCCACCTCTGCAGAAATACCTTCAACTTGAATAAAACACAAAAGAAGCTTAAATGTCAGTCTATGAAGTACAAGAAATTAGCAATAATCCGCATTAGATTATAGTAATACGTCTACAAGTTCTCAAATAATACAAAATACTAAACACAAAATTTGTTTGAAAAGAAAAGAACGGTTTTTGTGTATAAATTTCATACGATTCCAATATTCACTCAACTTACGTTTTAACAGTAATCCGACGATGATCAGTAATAGGCCTGACATCTTCATGCGCTGCAAAACCACTATGAATGTAGACCTCACTAGGAGGCGAGCGTTCTCCCAATTGCAGCTTAGTCGATGTCAATATCATAAGCTTTAACACGAGAACTTACTAAATAAAGTTCACTTCCTTGTTAGAATGACTATGAAACCCATATTCAGATTCGCAGCGCAACACACATACAGCTAAGGTTACTTCCGTATTTGTTACTGTTCTTTTGGTGTAACCTGTGAACTTGTAAAGATTTGAGCTGCAATACAGACGGACAGGACCACGTACATGCGAGGTGTATTTTTTACAATTTGATCATACAAATAACAGTTCAAAGATCGGTCAACCGTTTCACATGAAAACGTTCGACGCCAAGTTTTTTCGTTATTTGAAGCAAAGAGACAATAATGATAATTGTGAAATACCAGTATCCACAATTGATCTAATCCAACAAATACATGAAAAAGCAAACCTGTGAAAGTTTAAGCTCAATCGACCATTGGAGTCACAAGAAAATAGTGAAGCAAACAACTGGAATGTTTTCACTCTTTTCAAATATCGGGTTTTGGACTCGCGATATCCACAAGAAATTGCTATACGCACTTCTCAAAAACTTGAGCATTCCGAGCAAATAAATTTCAAGTGAAATTTTCCACCCTGACCATCTTCATACCATGTAAGTTGTGTGCAAGTCTGTGAACATTTATATTTTCACTCTTACAATTTTTGTAAACATACCCTTTGTTTAAAAACAAAATTGAAAAAATATCAACAGGTTTGTCATCAGTTTTGTTTACATGTCAACTCACAAACCGAGGCCAAAGGAAGATGATTTTGACAATGAATCCAACATCTGGTGTTTTAATGACTTTTTCAACAAACAATTACATGCAAATAAATATAAATGTTTATGTTATTTGGATCACTATTGCCATTTGAAGAACTAAGGGCCAACAAAGATAATTTTGACAACGAAAACATCAGTCCCCCTTCAAAGAGCTTCTTCCACAGAAAATATTGCTTAACTATTTTGTGCTAAGCGGAAATGAGCAAGGTTCCACTCACAAATTGTACTGAAGACGTAATTTGGTAAGCGTAATTGTGTTAAGCTTAGGTACCTTTTTCAAAGTTGTAATGTCTGTGTTTTATTGTAGCTTATAGAAAGCTCAAATTTAACAAAAATTACCGGAACAGCTCTGTGGTTGTTTACAATCACTATCTCTAGTTTGAATTGTTATCTTTTAATATTATGTAAAGCGCCTTTTTAGGTGGATTTTGGCGCTATATAAATCCTTTTTATTATTATTATTATTATTACTATTATATCTAGTAGTTCATGTTTGTGGCTAAGAACAATTAATTATATGAATGCAAGATTTTACAGCCCTGGTTAAAACAAAAATTAATTAAATAAAATCACACTCTTACTTTATGTACAACTTTGCGTCTGCATTTAGGTCGGGGCGACATTTTGGTATGCTTTAGGTTACATTTAGGTTGGACGACAGTTAGGTACATGTTTGGGACAACATTTAGGTCGGGGCGACATTTAGGTACAGGTTTGGGGCTACATTTAGGTCGGGGCTACATTGAGGTACAGGTTTGGGGCTACATTTAGGTCAGGCGATATTTAAGGCTTGGGCTACACTTAGGGGCCACGCACACGACTCACCTCTTACTCTCATCACAGTTGAGTTAACCTCGAATCCGACTCCTGCAGTATTCAAACGGCACCAGTATTTAGCTTCATCATCCAATGAAACTGACTTAATGGTGAGAGGAACACCACTTACAGTTTGATCAAATTCATAATGGTCTCGATCCACTGAAGGATCCCATATGACAGGTTGGTTAAGGGTATAAAAAAGGATAGGATTAGTATCACTAAAGGACCCACTAAAGGAGCCACTTTTCCATTCGACTGCTCTGGGCGTACCAGATGAAGTTGATGTGCATGTCAATGTTGTGTCTGTGCCACTGTCCACCAATGGACCACTGCTGATGACTACATCCACCTCTGCAGAAATACCTTCAACTTGAAGAAAACACAAAAGAAGCTTAAATGTCAGTATATGAAGGACAAGGAATTAGCAATAATCCGCATTAGATTATAGTAATACGTCTAATAGGCCTATAGTTCTTAAATAATACAAAATACTAAACACAACATTTGTTTGGAAAAAAAGGTTTTTGTGTACAAATCTCCTACGATTCCAATATTCACTCAACTTACCTTTTAACAGTAATCCGACGATGAACAGTAATAGTCCTGACATCTTCATGTGCTGCAAAACCACAATGAATGTAGACCATACTAGGGGCGAGCGTTCTCCCAATTGCAGCTTAGTCGATGTCAATATCATAAGCTTTAACACGAGAACTTACTAAATAAAGTTCACTTCCTTGTTAGAATGACTATGAAACCCATATTCAGATTCGCAGCGCAACACACATACAGCTAAGGTTACTTCCGTATTTGTTACTGTTCTTTTGGTGTAACCTGTGAACTTGTAAAGATTTGAGCTGCAATACAGACGGACAGGACCACGTACATGTAAGGTTGATTTTTTTACAATTTGATCATACAAATAACAGTTCAAAGATCGGTCAACCGTTTCACTTGAAAACGTTCGACGCCAAGTTTTTTCGTTATTTGGAGCACAGAGACAATTGTGAAATACCAGTATCCACAATTGATCTAATCCAACAAATACATGAAAAAGCAAATCTGTGAAAGTTTAAACTCAATCGGCCATTGGAGTCACAAGAAAATAGTGAAGCAAACAACTGGTTTTCACTCTTTTCAAATATCGGGTTTTGGACTCCCGAGATCAACAAGTAATTGGTACACGCACTTCTTAACAACTTTAGCATTCTAAGCAAATGAATTTTATGTGAGTAATCCACCATGACAAGTTTTCATACCATGTAAGTCATGTGCAAATCCGTGAACGTTTATTTTTTCACTCTTACCAATATTATACATATCCTTTATACATATCTTTTAATTCAAAACAAATGGAAAGAATGTCAACAGGTTTGTCATCAGTTTTCTTTACATGTCAACTCACAAACCGAGGCCAAAGGAAGATGATTTTGACAACGAATCTAACATCTGGTGTTTTGATGACCTTTTCAACAGACAATTACATGCAAATAAATATAAAAAAACACGCGTGATAGACCAGACAAACGAACACAAATTTTCTATTTTGCCACAATACTCTATTGTTTTTTTTAAGTTTAACGTTGATGATGTTCAAGTACTTACTGTAGACAATCAAGTCAGTCGAGGCAATCACATCTGTAGGGTTCATTCCGTTAGGTTGTACCACAGTTACGAAGCACAAATAACGCCCTCTATCCCTGCTAAATTCCACGTTAAAAATGTCGAAAAAACTGATGGAATTATCACTGTTCCTAGATATGGATACATTGTATTGCGGTTGGTCATCGTAACTATTTGCATATGTAGGAGAAGTTTCTTCTAGATAGAATTCGGCAATCTTTCTGGTGGATGGGGCTGAGGTACTGTCTCCTTTGAGCCAAACCAGAGTGAATAGTATGTATGAACTGTTCAGAATAGCATAGGAACAAGAAAGTGTAGTACGGTCGCCAACGTAACTGGTCTCAGACTGCATACTCACTGTGACTACTTCACCATTAGTAACTAAAAAGTAAAATGGAAAACAAAATAAAAAATCAATTCTTTTCTAAAGTTTATCTAAACTGCTTAATAATAATATTGAAGCGATTAAACAGCCGGGCTCAACTTCATCAAATTCATGAAAGCTACTTTTATTATTAAACCTCTTCTGGTTTGAATACCAACTTGTTTTTCTTCCACTGAGCTAACAATTGTGGCAGCCTATAAATTTTGGGGAATAATTATAAAATAATAGCCTTCATATTATTCAAGAATTGCAAGAGACGTAAATACTTCTAAATCACCAGCCTTATAGCAGTGCAACACGATCCTGCAAAGTTGAATTGGTGGACCATGGTGCCTTATATAATGTGAAAAAACAACGAATAAAGATACGAAAGGAAATTACAGTATGTACAATTCCCTTAATATCAAATAAGGATTAGCCAAAGAAAACAATATTTACACAAAATTTTGCCCAAAGAACGAGTGACTGATTTTGTGTAAAATGCTTATGCATTTCAAACATTCACCCAGGGCCTTAGATAATAACTTACTTTTTAACAGTATTCCAACGATGAACAGTAAGAGTCCTGACACCTTCATGTGCTGCAAACCCATGATGATTGTGGACCATATGGGGTGAAGGTGGCCCCAATTGTCAGCTTAGTTAATTATTCCAAAATTGTTGTAACACGAGATTTTACCAAATACATAGTTTTGTCCCTTGTTGTGACCATTATTTGCCCAGACACAAAATACATTAATTCGAAACCGCCTGCGTGATATACACAGTGAAGGTTACTTCCGCATACGGCACATTATTTTACTGTTCTTTTGGTATAATAATAGTCAGTCAAGTTTCAAGGTGAAACACAGACGGAAGGACGTACGGGGCTGTTTTCCACCAACAGCACAACGACATGTCGGTACGGCGTTCAACGCCCTTTTGCAATGCGTCCTACGACGTTATACTTATAACACTCTATACTTACGGCGTTGATATAGAACGATTTACGGCGTTGACGTAGAACGCTCTAATGTACAGCGTTATGCCCTATAACTTGTACATGTACAGTGTATTTTTACAGTTTGATCATATTCAAACAACACTTCAATGTTCAGTCAGCCGTTTCGACTCATTCAAAATGTTTACGTGTTTTGGGTTCACTTTTGCCATTTCAAAAACCAAGGGCAAAGATGATTTTGACATCGAAAACATTAGTGCCCCTTCAAAGAGCTGCTTCGGCAGAAAATAATGCTTAACTATTTTGTGCTAAGCAGAAATGAGCAGGACACCAGTCACAAATTGTACTGGAGACATGGTAGTTTGTTTTGGCTGGTAAACTTGTTCTGGTAAGCGTAATTTTGTTAAGCCTTTTGTGCTCAAGCAGCTCTATAAAATTGGGGCCAAGATCTTGCTTATTATAATTATCTTTTATAAATATCACCTTGATTTTGCAACAACAAGAACATTTACGTGCATTTACTTTTGCTGAAAAGACAACCCAAACAAGATGAGAATTCGTCAAAGAATTGCAGTTAGAATTGTCCTCACAAATAAAACTGTACTCCTATTATCGCGGTACTTAGCTCGTTCGTTCCCCGATCATAATTCAAGCTATTCAAAGGCAGCGTTAAGGGTGGATGGGGCTTGGGTGGGGATCTCCCATGTACTTTCTTTGCTCAGTTTCCCCCTCTCCAATTTCCACCTCTTTTAATTCCCTCGATGGCCGAAATTTAATTTACCCCAGGATAGTGCACCCACTTGAATGCACATTGTTCATAGGATCATCGTTTGGCTTTAGTCAAAGCAATGCTGTTTTTATAATGGGCACAAGTATTAAAAGAAGAATACAACATAAGTCAGCTGTGAATGTTTCAGTCGAATTCAGTGTCTTCTTGCAAGAACAACCTAAAAACTACCATGGTATTTGTTACTGTCAATGTTTCAGTTGAATTCAGTGTCTAACTTCTTGCGAAAACACTCTCGAAACTGCCATGCTTCTTGTTATTATCACGAGCGTCGAAGCATGTTATACCAACCACATCTGGCCGTTTAAGGGCAGCAGTTAAACAAAATTCAAGGAATTTCAAAAAGTCGCCACTTTTCTACCATTATACATTTGTTGCTTTCCGATCAACAGACGAGGGCGCTAATTTATAACAATTTCCCACTATGCCTACCATTACCATGCTCTCTATAATATGATATGACCAGTATCCACAATTGATCTAATCCCCCAAAATACATGAAACAGCAAACCTGTGACAGTTTAAGCTCAATCGGCCCTTGGAGTCACAAGAAAATAAGGAGGCAAAACACTGGAATGTTTTCACTCTTTTCAAATATCGAGTATTGGACTCGCGAGATCAACAAGTAATTGCTACACGAATTTCTCAACAACTTTAGCATTCCAAGCAAATAACTTTCATGTGAGTATTCCACCATGACAAGTTTTCATATCATGTAAGTTATGTGCAAATCCGTGAACGTTTATTTCTTCACTCTTACCAATATTATACATATCCTTTAATTCAAAACAAATGGAAAGAATATCAAGAGGTTTGTCATCAGTTTTGTTTATTTGTCAATTCACAAACCAAGGCCAAAGGAAGATGATTTAATGACAATGAATTTAACGTCTGGTCTTGTAAATTAGCAAGAACGGTTACATGCAAATAATAAACCCACACTTTATAGACCAGGAACACGAGCATCATGAGTCTATTTTGCCACAATAACTGATTTATAAAATAAAAAAAAGTAATGTTGATGATGTTCTCGTACTTACTGTACACAATCAAGTCAGTCCAGGCAAGTTCATCCATAGTTGCCCCTCCTCCTGATGGAACTACTGTTACTCTGCACAAATACCACCCGCTATCCTTGCTAAATTCCACGTAAAAAATGTCAAAAGTACTCATGGAATT
>JAUELU010093929.1:0-12948 GCA_032357145.1 Evasterias troschelii
ACTTTCGTAAAAATGAAACTATATTGGTTTTGTGTATATGTTTCTTCTTTTTTGTTTAATTAAGGAGAAAATATTCATTTTAAGGTACCAATCAGACAGCAAGAATAATGTAAACTTACCAATTATGAAATATGCAGTGGCCAGTAAAACTGCGGTTATTAGGTGGGAAAAGAGCTGCATAATTGTAGCGATTTTTCACCGTAGGTCGTGATATACGATTTCGCGAAGAGCAAATCAAAACAGCAGGTCACGAGTGGTGATGTCTGCTGGTTGTGATGCTCAACAGCAGCCCCCTTCACGTCAGAACACTCGTGTATTTCGTTTAATACTTGGTTCGGGCAAAGACCAACCAAGAACAATTTTGTAAATCCAATTATTAAAAACCCACTCCAACCTTTGTGTGGCGAAAACAGCCACGCGTTAAATCGATTTTTTCCTCATCCCTCATTTTCTGCTCGTGTTTGTCGTTAATACTTGGTTTGTGCAATATCAACCAAGGACACAATCAATAGGCCTATCCTTTAGAAAATTGCGTGATCCTATTATAAAAAAAAAAAAAAAAAAACATTAACAAAAATTTACATAACGAAATAGGTCACAACAGTACTTGGATCTATTTTTCCCATATTGAGTTATTTAAAAAGAAATCGTCCTTTATAAAGCAGGATAACAGTTTGACGTTGTAGGTATTTTCATGGCTGGCTTCATGATATGTATACTACCTTCTTATTCCTATGGGTACCATTATTACGATGTCCAAGAAATAATGGTCAAGAAAATGTTTAATAATTTATTGATTGTCATGACATTTAAATACAATTCCTAAAACTTTACCATTTCAGTGTCTGCTACTGTTAGCCTACTATGGCAACGGAGTGAGTTTAAAACTGCCATGTTAATTTACCAAAGGTAGACTATAGAACTTGCAGGCAGGTTTGTGTAGTCTTCAGTACAAGGTCACATTGCCGAGCTGGCACTTAATTTACTAACAAGAACAAGGTCAACTGCACCGGTCCAGTAGGGGAAAATCCAGCGTTTAGTTAAATGGAGGGGAAAAAATTCGTAAAGGTGAAAACATCAGTCAGAAACCCATAAAGCAGATAAGATGGGAGATAAGAACACCGGACTCAAGCTCTGGTGTTTTCGATCAGCAGGGTTTGGGTTCAAGCCTTGATTTTTTTATTTATAGATAAGACTGCAGCCAACATTATATAATCTATCTATCATCGGGCTACTACAAAGTATTTCTAGCATGGAAATTACCCTTGGAAAACAAACTTAATCTTCCTATAATTATAAGTGCTAATTCCGATGAGGCGAAAATATTGAGTCCCTATTACTATTAGGCCTATCATTATTATTAATTTTCTAAACATAAATATAGGCCTACATTTTTTTTTATTTTTTTTTTTTGGGGGGGGATTCAGCTCTCAGGGTAAATGCATGATCATTGCGTCAAGGGCAACTGGTAAAAACATCGTTCATAATCAAAGTTGAATTACAAAAAGAGCAAAGCTTATCAACGATCCAATTAGAATCAAATTTGCGAAAGAAAAACAGTCAAACTATATAACAAGTGGCGTTACTATACTTTTTATAGGGAAGGGGCAGTGGAATAAAGACATTGTTATTGTGAAGGGTGATTAAATGGAACGATTTATGCATTTTTGTTAGTTTCATTCTGCGGTTAAGGTGAGGGTTCTCAGAGAGGGGAGGGGCAAGAGTTCTGAGCGAAAGGGGGCAAGGGTTCATAGCGCCCCATACCCCCGCCGGCTAAACTACTGTATACAATAATTATCAATTTTAAAGTTATATTACACGTTTAATACTTTCACGTTCTACTATAATAATACTAGATAAGGTTCAAACTCCTATAAATAATCATCAGAAAGTTATACAACACTAGTGCAATAGTTGAAGCTCTCTAACGAGACCAGTGCGCTGTGTGGTTTATACAACAAGGAATCATTGTTTGTAATAAATAGTACAATTCAACGAAATTCCAGCATTTTATAAAGCGAACCAAAGTGTTTCTATAACTGGAATACACTGTAAACTAACTGCGACCTTTAAAATACTTTGGGGTCCCACTTCACACAATTCTTTTATCCAAAAACAAGTTATGTTTTCAGTTCATTGTAAGGCAGCTAGTTTTGCATCGATAAAGCAAAGTGCAAAACGATGTGTTAATAATAACATGATTTAACTACACTGACTTATCATGACATCAAAATAATATGAAACTAGTTAGTCATCCTTTAATGCTAATTGACACAATACAACGTCACTTCTGTATCTTACAAATCACATCAATATGCAAATGTTTTCAAAAGATTAAAATGAATACAGTTGATTATATTAAATCGAATATCTCTGGAGAATCATAAAGGCAAAACTTCTACCCATTGTCAATTTTGTGTTTATTGCCAAAATATAATAATTGCCGATTGGCAACGACTACAAACAAATTAACTTGAAGGGTTTTGCTAACCTTGGCTTGACGAGACACATAGCTTAGAATGCTGTGAAAAACTACAAAGTCCATTGGGGAATGCGTTGCTTAAAATGCAAGCGCTATACTACGACTATGTCACAACAATTAAACCGTAGCAGAACACTTATAGCCATCAGTAATAATAATAAGACAGTACTTAACTTACTAAATATATTAATAAATAAATAAATAGACAACTAAAATGTCACTACCTGTACAAATTAAGTGAATAAACTATAACATCAATGCAAAAACGGGGTGTTAATTAGATTTGTTTCCGGCATCATGTGACAACACCGTCACGGTTTTAATTATCATGTTACTATAATATACCGTTTGAGAAATTAACATAAACAGAAAAGAGCCTACTACTTGAGAATCGATTAGAATTTCAGAGTTGTTGTCAGTGTATCGGTAATTGATGACGTCATTTGAAATTGTGTCTTTTCAAAAGGGTCTTTTTAATGTGTTATGCATGCTTGCTAGAGCCGACAAAATACTTCCAGTTGTCACATATTTGTGAACAACCATCTTGAAATCAGTAACCTGTGGAAATTTGGGCTTAATCCGTTGTGTGAGTCAAGAGTAAAATCTAATGGTGAAACTAAAACAAACACTTTGTCCATAATGTTGGTTGTAATAACCAAAATCAGCTGTAAACTTTGTCTAATACAGTTTTCTCTCTCGACTATGACTTGGTTTCAGAGGGAAATCTTTCACAGACAAAAATTGTTATAGAAAGGACTTCATATCAATAAAGAATGTTGTGATTTTTATTGTTATCCTCTATAATACTTTTAAAAAGATTGCAAGGAAACAAAATAGAATCAAAAACATTAGACTGCCGCCTTTTATGGAAAGCAAGAGACAAAATTGCAAAGCCAAAGTGGATTGAGTATGCAAAGAAATCGTCACCATCAACTAGTACGAATCGTGAGAAGAACCGTCTGGGCAAGTCTCATAGAATGCCACAGTCGTTTCTAAATTGGACCAAACAAAAATGCTGTCAATAATCTTATTAGTTTGACACTCAAGGGCACGGATTTCTTCCAGTATACCGAATTCAATTTTGTTATCATTGATTGTAACCCAGTAACGCGTGGAGCCATCAAAGGCATCTTTAAAGTCGTCTGTTTGTATGACGTTGCCGTCTTTCTTGATGAGCATCTGATCTGAAATGCCCTCCAGTTCTAAAATAAACAAGAAAACAATGAAAATCGGGACTTGTGACACAAAACTGCTGGTTCCAATCCAGGGTCTAGTTTCATAGAGCTGCTTAAAAGCACAATAAGCTACGCACAACAAAATGATGCTTACAAAAACCGGTTACCAGCCAAACTACTGTGTCAAATGCGCGATTTGTGAGTGGTATCCTGCTCATTTCTCCTAAGCAGGAAATTGAGTGTTGAACAATGTATCTGCTTGAGCAGCTCGACGAAACTGGGCCCAGACACACGTTTCGAATAGAACAAGACGTTGATAGTTCTTGTGATTTATCTAGACTTACTGTACGGAGCCCCTAAAGGGACAGGTAAAATAAAAATTGAAAAGGTAACAAAAAACCTGAAATTATTTAGTTCCCTCGAAATGCTGTTTCGTTCCCTCGAATTAATATTTCGTTACCACGAAATAACTTGCTTCGTTCCCTCGAAATGTTATTTCATTACCTCGAAATAACATTTCGAGGGAACGAAGTAGTATTTCGAGGGAACGAAATCATTTCGTGGTAACGAAATAGTATTTCGAGGTAACGAAAGGATTTCGAGGTGACGAAATAACATTTCGAGGGAACGAAATAATATTTCGAGGGAACGAAATCATTTCGTGGTAACGAAATAGTATTTCGAGGTAACGAAATGATTTCGAGGTGACGAAATAACATTTCGAGGGAACGTAATAATATTTCGTGGTAACGAAATAGTATTTCGAGGTAACAAAATAGTATTTCGAGTGAACGAAATATATTGGATATTTTGTTTACCTTTTCACACTTTTTTTTTTTTACCTGTCCCTTTAGAGGCTCCGTACTTACTGCCCACTACAAACTAGCACAGGTTGTAACTCAAAAGAAAGCTGAGATGGTTAAAAAAAACTACTTGAATGAAAACGGCAACAAGTAATATTTCCTGAATTTTTCAACCAATAAGGAAAATTAAGTTCCCCTGAGATTAAACGGATTTCAATTGTGTAAAAAACAATCATTTTGAATACCCTCTCCGTTGCTTTTTAGAAAGATTCACGAAAAGCCATGTTACGTCATCACTTATGTAAACAGGAGCTCCGTTTGTATAGCCGCTTTGTTTTAGCATGGAGCTTTAACAAAGCAAACATCAAGTCAAAGTATTGTTATTTTGACGCACGCCGTCTACGGCAGATGTGTTTCTAGTTTATCAAAACCATGAGGTTGGGGCCTCATTTGTTATATACTAGTGTTCAAATTTATAAAGAAAATTTAAAATGTGACCGAACACATCATAAACAAGTTTGAACAGCTATCCAGTTAAACAAAATTCACTAAAAAGTACCTGTGAAAAATCTCAAATTTTGTTGTTGTTTTTTTTTTTATTTGTTTTTTTTTTGGGGGGGTCTTAAGTTTACCGAATGTGGTTTTACAAAGTTTTGATCGTAGTTTGTGGCAAAACAATGACTTGCTAACTCATGTTTGCTTTAATAAGAAATAAAATCCCTTTTGGAAAATTCAATTTACTCTAATAAAACCAATAGGCCTCAGCTGAAACATCTTAGCTTGTATTTCTGTTTTAATTGAATTCTGAAAATCTCCAATTATCTTCCATGTTTTTATATTTTCAAGACTCAAGCACGATGAAAATGCAATGCATTACGAATCAAATCAATGCTAACTTACCAACAGTACATGGAGTGTTATCATCGTTGTAAACTATTATCTGCAACCAATTATTTGTATTGGAGCTCTGCAGTGTGAACTCAAGACTGACAGGATGTGACTGAAAGGAGTCTCCGTTCTGAGGAATACTCTGTCCTGTGCTATTAGTGAAGTACCAGCTTGTGCCGCAAGGTGGCATGGCGTAACTGGGAGTTGTCTCTAGTGACGAAGAAACACATTATGGATAATCAAGACAATATCCAAGACAAATATATCATGTGTAGAAAAAAAAACAATAATCAAGACAAATATTCTTTATGAAATTCAAGTTCGATAAGTAATCAATAGAAATGAGAAAAATAGAGCAGATTTGAGGGAGTATAAAAAGTCAATTTGTATATGCTCGTATCTGCTTTTATTTTTAAAACATTAAAAATGTTAATTGTTCAAACAAGTAAATATACAAACCCCTCTTTTGGTCATATTGGTGTTGAACAGACGTCGACCCTTCTCATGTATAGAGAGATTAAAAGTAAGAAATATAAAAATGGTTAGTTTAACAAATTATTTTATTTAGGTTTTGTGTTTCTCATAGATTTCTATTAAGCTATGTTTGTGGACCTTATCATGTGGAATTGATGTATAACTGTTTTTGTGTGTTTGTTGTTGTTGAATAAATAAAGCTGTATAGTTTCAAAGCAAGAGAGACAAGAATTAAAACAAAATTTTAAAACGTCAAATAGTCAATAAACAAGCTAAAAAGGGAGACAAACAAAAACACAAAGAACAAAAGACAAACAAGTAAATATACGAACCACTATGGTGGTCACCTTGGTCTTGAACAGACGTCACCCCTTCTATTGTATAGAGAAATCAAAAGTAAGAAATAGAAAAATGGTTAGTTTATAAAATGTTAAATTAAATCATCCATCAAACTTGCAAAGAGAATTGCTACGATGGGTCGACATTTAGTTATAAAACAAATACAAAGTCTACGTACCAGTTGGGTGGCCATCTTGATGTTGTACGGATTTCATTGATTCTTCTGTAAGGAAAGATCAAAGAAACAAAGAAACGATGGTTATTTACACTAACATTATTAAAGGAATCAGCAAGCTTGCAAAGAGAAAAACAAACATGAGTTCATACCATGGATGCAGTCCATCTCAGTCCAGCCTTCTGGATGACCGTCATTACCAAACGTTACTTCATAAGGCTTTGCCTGTTGCTTTGTGTTAACCCCACCGGGACGAAACTCCGTGCATTCACACGGGTTTTCATCAGGCAGTAACTTTAGAGATGGTTCACCCTTGATAGAGTTTGGTTCCTGACCGACATAACATACGCTTGCGTAAGCTGTAAGATAATTAGAAGGTGGGTCATTCCGTATCAATTAATCACTTAAAATGCTGAAAAGTTGGGCAGGCTCCGGCCATCTCAGATTTTGCTAAATTTTAGGTCAAACATTCCCCTATGGATTTCATGAACACACACACAATTTTAAAAACCTACCCCTTAACATTTCTGAGATAGGCCCCCCTAAAAATTTAAGCCCCGCCCCTTCAAATGTACTTTTTGCGTTTTGGGCATTTTTAGAGGCCTATATCTACAAATCGAGATAAAATATGTAACTGCAAATTAATATACAGGGTACATGGTACCCCATCAACTAGCACCTACTGTCAAATGTAGCACGGGGCATTTTTATATCAAGGCACCCTAGGTCTGTAAAAAATGACATTTTAACCCGCGGAATGATTTGTTGTCATTTTTTAGACCCCTAGTGGCTAAGTGAAATGTTCGATTGCTTTTGTACACTTGGTTATAAACTAGGTGTATGTGTGACCTGATATAAAGACAGACCATTCACATCTTTGATTGGTATTTGGCAGGGGTCTGAATGTGGGTCCGGCTGTAAAAATGCAAAAAAAAACATTTTCAAGTGGTTATTTGACAACGTCGGACATTCAGTTGTTTTATTCACTATGTATTTTGAATTCATGTACATGTACGTGTAAATTGACTGCGAACCTCAGTTTGAAATAGATGCGAGGTCAAAGGTATGTTTGGCAGGATCCTGACATGTGCTCGAGGCAGGTATCTGGCCTTATTTACGAGCCTCCATGTGTGACGTCAGATGTTCAGGCTAACGGACACCAGACTGTGTGTCGCAATGGCAATTATTGTTTAATGTTGCTGAAAGTGATTTTTCACAACCTGCACAGGAAACACTATTGCCTCGATGTGAGAATGAGCTCGGAGATAGACATGGCTCCGATCCGGAGGTGTTTGCGACCAACAAGACCCCATCCTTTTTGTTGTTTTTTGTGTGTTTTTCCCCCCGAAATCTACACAAACCAACTGTAGCGTCTTTTTCTGTCGAAACGTTTTTATCATGGCAAAAAAAACCTAAATTTTGTACAACTATAATTTCAATTTGAAAATAGTTATCATATAAATGGACGTGTTATAGTAGTTGAAATAATCAAAACGACAAATAAATAATTTAATTATCTAACAAGATCTTAGCACATTTATTAATAACGTACATATAATTACATAGGTCGAAATATCAAAGTACAGATATGAAACGTTTAAAATGCAGTATCGTTTACTTGATCACGAAAGTTTTTGGTTTCAAATAAGTTTAAATCTTATTAAATTTTCTTTGTCATTATTAATATCATGTTATTTGTAATATTTAGTTTGGGGTCGAACCGCCTATCTAATTAAATTACCAGATTAACGTGATACTTTTTCAATTATAAAGATACAATGTTTTTCTTATAAAAATAGAAGTATTTCTACATATCTTACCTTCCATTCCGATTGAAGCAACAAGCATAGACGTTAGAAGTACCTCGTGAAGCGACATGTTCACAACCAAAAAAAACCTCATGATAACGCCCTTACGTTGATAAATCTTATATTTGAAGATCTATCAGTTTTGTTGGTTTGGGTTTTTTTCTTTTTACACTTTGTGATCGTATTTGTTTACAACCAATGAAGAAACAGTAATCATAAAGTCAACTTGTCAGTTTACCTCTAATTGTCAATCCAAACATTGCATTAGAAACAGATTTGAGTTTCAGTGGTTTGCCCACCACTTTCCGGTTGCAGTAGTTGCTAAAAACCATGAAAACCAGAATGTCATCGACATCAGAACAGAACTGATGCGAGATACAGCGCGCGAGTCAATACGAACGGTTGCTACTGTAAACAACCGTTGCTATCGCACAATTAAATCAACCTGTTACTTAATTAGACTTTATCAAAAGACGAGGACACGCGTAATACAATGCCAGCCTGGTTCAATTTAATTACAGTTTCAAGCATAAAACCGTGCTTACCAAAACAGAAATTATGTAGGGAACCAAGTCACAAACGCTTAAAATAAGCTTTTTCACTGGTAACTCAATTCACTCTACTTAGCAGAACTCATTCAAGCTTACTACATTTGCAGCTCGGTAAGTTGGCTCCATCTCGGTACCAAATACAAATTTGATTATTCGTGGCCTTCACTAGGAGAGCCTGGGTGAAATTTTCTTTTAAAAATTGTCAACTGAATGGTAGCTACACGCTGTGTTACAGCGATCTTGTGTAAATATTGCCCCTTAAAGTCGATGCACAACATTCGGTAGTTGTCAAAGACCAGTTCTTTTTAAAACTGCTTTTAACTAAATACATTGTTACACCATCATAATGCTATTGTAAGTTTAAAACGCTTTTCTATAACATCTTGCATTTTAGAAATTTAATTGCTATATATTTTGCTGAGGGGTACTTTTCTGAATATGTTTAACTTCTGTGGTGTGTCGTAGTTTTAATTACTGGCTGGTCCATATTATGGTTTAATTTTTTTAATAATCTTTTAATGCTCTCTGTTTAATTCATCTTTTTTGTTTTTGTGCTGTTTCGTACAGCGCCTTGGGATCCAGTCCTGGATGTAAGGCGCGTTATAAGTTTAACTTATTATTATTATTATTATTATTATTATTATTATTATTATTATCCACACTTGTTGTGACCCAACATATACATGAAATACTAAAGCAGCAAAGGTTTCAGCAATTGGTATTCGGAAACATGCGAAACAGTGAAAACAATCATGATACGTTTTCACTGTTTTCAAACACGGGATTTTATCACCAGTGATAAAGAAAGACTAATTGATTTAACTCGTCTCCCCAAAACTCAAGCAAAACTATTTCAAGTTTTCAAATCTGTGAACATTTATATTTTCAATCTTACCAATGTTGTACACACACCCTTTAAAAAAGAGTGTATTGAATTTACAAGACGGTTGGTCTAAGAACCATTCAGCACATGCCGACGAGCTTGTTTTCAAAGGATGAGAACACTGGTAAATATTGGGCGTTAAAATCAACACCATTGGTGAATTGTCACATATAGATAGCAAAACAATTAAATAAAAATTTGCAGTGTTTCGCATTTTTCAAAAATTTGACATTATTTAAGTGTGGTGTTTACATGTCCAGGTATTGCCTGTGGTAATTTAAGCTTATTTGTCTGCTTAATTATAGTTAAGTTTTATATGTTGGTTTCATCTACCATTGACAGTTGAAATACCAATTTTGTACACTTCCCATGTTAATTTGAATCTCTGTGCTGTATCTATATCTGATAACACCCATGGTGTCAACTTTTTAAACGCTTCAGTGTTTGCTAACGTTATTCGATGTTTGTTTGTTTTTTGTCTGTATATAGGCTGTTTTCTACAAGCCTACTCTAACAGACTCATGCTCTCGCTCCTCTCTTGTATACATATAGTTCATTCCTAGTTATTTATTTATTTTTTTAATTTAACACTATATCAATTTTGTATACTTTTATGCGCTTTTGATTTTGTTACCTTTCTATGTACTGCTATTCTCATGTTGAATTGTTTTCCAGCAAGAGGGAATAAACGTCTCATTGAATTGAACTTCGGCGAGGTGCAGTGACAACTGAGTAAAGTGGGATGACACACTAAACTTTGGCGCGCTGTCTTCAATATTTATTCCCACAAAAGAAAATATATTCTAATAATAATATAATAGTATACACATAGTTATGAGGAAACTAAAAGGGTTTTATAAAATTTCAGAGGTCTAGGGTTGGTTTCACAAAACTCTTTCTAACTTAGGACTAGTCCTAGGTAATGCTAAAAGATAGGACCAGTCCTCAGTTTATGACCAGTGTTTAGGACTGGTCCTATCTCTTAGCATTGCCTAGGACTAGTCCTAAGTTAGGAAGAGTTTTGTGAAACCGACCCCTGATCCCCTTCTGTGGCCAACAAGAAAGGTATTTTAATAATGAACAATCTTGTCCAAGGAGGAATGAAACGCTGTCAAAACTCGATGTGTAATAAACCACTGTTTTTTTTACTCTAAGTCTTTAACGAGAATATTAAGAGCGCTCTTTATTACATTAATTGCTCATCTACTGACTTCATACTAAAATCATAAAATTTGAAATGAAATTTTCTGGAATTACGCGTTGTTTGTTTACTTGTTCAATATTCACAAAGATAACACATCACACAGACTTATACAAACTTAATTGACACTTCGTGCCAAATTAGGGTATGATTTTGTTTCCATCATTTTTGTTCCATTTGAAAGCCCGGTTTACATTTAGATACAGGTCTGTGGTTACATTTAGGACAATGAGAGAAGTTAACGTTTTAGATGCCAGAGGAAAACCCCAGATAATTATTCCAGGAAAATCCCACACAATTAGGCGGGGTCTGAAACCCACATCACTTAGTGCCCCCGTCGAGATTTGAACCAGGGTCTAAGAGGTGGAAGGCAAGACAAGATACCACTACGCCAACCTGTATTTACCTTTTAGGTCTTGTGATACACTGTGTCCGTACGCACGCGTGAATGTAATTAGCATATTTCAAGGAAAAAGCTCATTATCAACATAAATCTCATAAACGAATGTTTATTTATCTGACCTACATAGCTGCCACATCAAGAAACAAGCTCCTAATCGGAAATCTTCCGTATGATTATTTGAATGTTATTTGAACAAATGATAATTAATGATAATATTAATTGTATTTTGCAGAAGGGTATCGAGCTTAGTAATGAGATACTTGAAAAGGAGTCAAGCACCGACCCAGAGAACAATCCTAAGGTAAGGGTAATGCTTTATGCACTTCTTTGATGTTAGGCCTCAACCCACTGCCTAAATTACTAAAAGCTGAAAGTGCCATAAAATTGGATATCATCCCTTATTTATACATACCTTCAAGTGCAACCACTACCCTCCTTTTTGTATCTATCAGACTAGCATAGCCGTCTTTATTATTGTCTTAAATCGTACAATCATCTCAACATTTTTGTCTCTACCTTGACCGTTGTTTACAGGGTGATAGTTCAGAGGTCATCGAGGTCATGCAATTTATGGACGAGTTACTGCCACTGCTGTTAGGCAGTATCGGTAAAAACACATCAGTTATTTCACACAAGACCAGAAACATGGGTATGTATATGTTGTAATTTTTGTTATATGAACTGCAGATGTCAAATTTCTTTTACGCATAGATTCAGTTTTGTCTATTGTTTAACAACAGTAAAATATGAGAACAGTTGAGAACGCTACGATTTAGATTGATTTTAGTAACGATTAAATTTCTACAATTCCAGTCCTATTTCCCGTAGTTTTTATTCTTGTTGTGTTGATTTAATGAAGTTTCTGGTATCCCGTTTCAGTTATTGAAGCTCGGACCTTCAATGGCCCGTGTGGTTCAATCAGCACTACAACAAGCAACGGCTCACCCTACAATGTAGATCTTTGCTTGGCTAATGAAATGGGTAAGCAGTTGGTTTTATATCAAGCTTTCCAATTGGTCGATTTGGTGAACTTGGCCATCTATAGTCTTCACCAATTTAACACACGGTGGGTGTGGGGGTGTCTGCTCGTTGAGACCGAGGGCTTTAACAAAAGAGATCCCGCTGGTTATTTTGAGGGAGCAGGGGCGTCCTCACTTCGCATTTGTGTATGTAAGAAACTAGAATAGAAAAGCTTACAAAGGTCCCCAAAAATGGAGAACAGAGAAAGGTCCGCGATTTATGGGGTTGGCAAATGTGTTTATAGGCTAGCCTTACATATGACATGTGGACCTAGGAACAAAATCAGTCCACACATTGTAGGAACTGAAAACACTGTGTGGACTTCCACACATTCACACAGACAACCTTACAGGTTCGGTTTGTGGGGCCCTGTTGTTGTTGTTCTATTGTTCCTTTCTATTGTTTTCTATTGTGGGGTCTACTGTTCCATTCTATAAAAAAAAACGATAAGGGCTCTCCCTATAACGCCCACACCCACACCCACACAAAACAATATTTGTGTTGCAGTCATTGTGTGTACATTCCTTTGTTCTGAAGATTCTATTCCTCAAAACTGTAATTTACTCTGTGTGGACGTGTGTAAGTCAACATAGTGTTTCAAAACCCTACCTTGTGTGGCCTTTTTGTTTTGTTCTCAGGTCCACACTTCGTAAGTAATGCTTACTCACGCACACACACAAGTGTGTAACAGCCTGCAATCGTGGACCCTCCTTTGTTCAACTCTTTGTGATAGCAACCGTGGACCA
>JAUELU010094017.1:0-12807 GCA_032357145.1 Evasterias troschelii
CTGAGATGTCATTCTTTGACTGAATTTGTTGCATTTAGCAGTCGAGTGACTTCATATTGGTGTTGCATTTTGTTGTAGTTGGCAGAGTTCATGGTCCCACACATGTGCATACTGTTGCATTAAACAAGGCAAACACCCTTGCTGTGTTCCTTGCTCTATGCTCAGTCCTAACACAAACATGCCTGCACAATGCAACAAAATCCCTTGTTGCATTGTGTTGCATATGGCATGGTTCTAATTTCAACTGTGTTGCATTCTGTCGTATTTGGCAGGGTATGTAGAGGGACCCTAATGGGGGTTAGGGTTTTAGTTATGAAAAAAAACTAATTATTCATGTTGCTATCAACAAATAGGAAATCTTTATAAGCTAGTGCAAATTAATTTAAAAACATTTCCTTCAAGAAAAAATGAAGCAAAAAAAGCTATTCAAATATTTAATGTGTAATTCAGCAAATGAAATTTTGGTTTAAAAGACATTAGTGGTCAAGTTAAAAACAAAATATTATAAATGGTAATCTCTTAAGTGAACATTTTTCAACGAACGTAAAACATTGATAAATTGTTTTAAATACCAATGTTTTTAAAAACTTTCTTGCTTAAAGGCATTGAACACGTTTGGTAATTACCCAAAATATATGCATAAAAACTTACTTGGTAACGAGCAACGGAGAGCTGTTGATAGTATAAAACATTGTGAGAAACAACTCCCTCTGAAGTAACGTAGTTTTTGAGAAAGAGTTAATTTCTCACTAAAATAATAAAAGACTTCATGCATGAAGTCTTTGGCATCTGAAAGCACACAAATTGTGCAACATGGGCGTTTTTTCTTTCATTATTTTCTTGCACCTTCAATGACCAATTAAGCTCAAATTTTCAGAGGCTTATGCTGGGATACACCAAGTGACAATACTGGTCTTTGATAACTACCAAATGTGTTCAGTGCCTATAACAAATTTGTGGGTTGCACTCATTGTAATAAATAACACATTCCCAAGCACATATATGAACAGGTAGAATTCATGTGAATTATGAGTATTTGTGATGTGTTGTCTGGTGTTTTCTTGAGCTGCTTGAGTTGTCTTGAGAAGTTGAGTTGTCTGTGATTAATATGGCCGACTTGATTTCCAGACCAAAGCCTTGCATGGGGATTTGGTTTTCAGTCCCTACCTGACTTCGTTAGTTTTCCCTATTTGGCGTTTTCCTAGACCTAGACTTTACTAGACCTAGTAACTGGAGCGCTGAACTCCTCTTTTTGAATTATTGACTTTGACGGTTGTAGAACGATCGCTATTAAGTAAAACATTTCACAGTTGGTGTGAATTTATTGTTTCAAGTAGAATGCTTTGCCGACTGTAGCCCCTGTAATTCTGATTCAGAACTGCATTGGACTAGTTCAGGTTCAGATACTTTTGAAACACAATTTGGTCCTGTAACATCATGATCCAGCATATAAATTGGCACTAAATAAAGAAATAAAGAAATAAAGTTGTACAACAAACCATAGAGCAAGAAAGAAGTAGTTAAAAAAAACACAATTGTGATATGTAACCAAGTAAACTTGGCAACTACATAGCAATTAATCAAAAACACAAGACCACTGGATTTGTGCAGTTGTAAGTTTACAAGCCTGACCCTAAAAACACTGGCTTGGAGTCCAGTGTTCAATTTGAGCCTTACTGTGATGATTTTGGATCTGGATCATTGAACAATTAAACACAAATTGTACTTGTTGCTGTATATTTTAGGTGAGCACACATTGACTAAGTTATGGCTTGTTCACCATCACCGATGCCTTGCGATAAAGTCTTGGAGGACATTCAGAGTAAGTGGACATGGTAAGTTAGTAAGGAGAAGACGTCATAGTTTCTTTTTTAATTCTAACAGCCAGGGCCCAGTTTAATAGAGCTGCTTAAAGGGTGTGTACAACATTGGTAAGATTGAAAATGTGCTCACAGATTTGCACTTATCTTACATGGTAGAAAGATGGTCATTGTGGAAAACTTCCCTTGAAATAGTTTTGCTCGAAATGCCATAGTTTTAAGGAAATGAGTAAAACAATAGTCTTTATCCTGCAGGATAAAATCCGATTTCTCATGACTCCAAAGACCGATTGAGCTTAAACTTTCACAGGTTTGTTATTTCATGTATATGTTGGGTCACATCAAGTGTGGATACAGGTTTTTGGCAATTACCAATATTGTTGTACACACCCTTTAAGCACAAAAAGTAGCTACATGTAAGCACATCAAAGTCACGCTTACAAGAATAAGGTTACCAGCCAACAATTTGTCAACATTACCATCTGTGACTGTTGTCCTGATTTATTTTGCTTAGTGTTTAAAAGCAATATTTGCTGCTGAGGCAGTTCTTTGAAATTTGGTGTGTTCATTGAAAAACAAATTTACAGGATCTCAAACTGCTAACAGGTTCAGTTCGTATTTTGTCAAAAACAAACTATGGTACAAAACCATATGGTTTTATAAACAGCAAATTGAGGTGTTAGAATTTGGGAGAATTGAAGTGACCGGTGGATGGGAGAGGTTGGTATCGTGGAGAGATTTCTCTGGCATTTTTTGGTGAGGTACAATTTTGTGTGTATTGCTTACTAATTTTTGTTGTAATTTGTATTGTATGAAATATAGGCCTAACAACCGGGGCCCAATTTACCACAGAATTTTTACGCATACACCCGTCATGTACATAACAAGCTGTAAGCTCAGAATTCTGGGTGAACAGCTCCATTAATTTGGTCATTTGGTCAAACATTGTCAAACCTATGAGCCTGTGATTTGCCATCACATAATGTGTATAAAATGAAGCGCCCCCATCTTGAATACACAAATCTGTTGAAAGCTATCAATGTGACAGGCTTTGTGCGCTAACTGTTTGCACGTGCACAGCACATGTGTATTGCCCTGCTGGTGGATCAAATGTGTATCATCATTACCAACTTCGTGCATGGAAACCGCCGTGCAAAGGGATAGCGCAAAAAATCCTTGATTAAGACTATACACGATGCTATAGAGCAAGTGGTCCTCTCTCGATCTTCTTTGATCTTTTGACATGTTTAACTGTATGCAGTTTGTGGTGATGGCGTAAAAACAGAAAATTGTTATCAAATCTTTCAGGATTTTTCCTGTTCATACTACCTCATCCAGTCCTAAACATGGCCCTGGTTTTTTGATTGTTTAACATTTCTTTAAACCCAACTTTAGTGAGCAGGCTGAACTGAAGGAAAAGTTGATTTGTCATGACACAGAATCATGGCAACAAGACTTCAATCTTTTGCACTACATCGGAGGTGTTGACGTATCATTTGTAAAGACGAGCGAGACTGTTGCCTGTGCCTCATTGGTAGTCTGTGAATTCCCTGGTCTTGAGGTAAGGGACTCTGGTCTCAAGGTCTTTTTTAATATTGTTTTGATGATCAACTTTGACTTTATTTTTTTAAGAAGTTGGAGGGTGGACGCTTTGGGTTTAGTTGACCTTACTTAAAAAGGGGCTCTGGTAAAACATTGGACAGCTTTTCTGTTAGAAGCAGGCATCCATGCTTAATGTGCAGGGCTGGAAATTTACATTGGACTACAGGCCAGAAGCCAGTGATTTTAGCATCGGGCCAGTAAACTAAAGACTGGATAGGTTATGTGGGTTGTCTTGGCCAAGCGGTTTAGTGCATTGGACTCAAGTTCTGGTTGCATAAAGACATCCGGGTTTGGGTTGAAATCCCAGTTATGACACTTGTTGAGCAAGACAACTCAACTGTAACTGCTTCTCTTCACCCATGGGTAGATGGGTACCTGTGGGGGCAGAGACGGTTCTTGTGATTGATTTAGCTTGGGCCATTTTTAATATTTCCATTTTTGTAATATTCCTTGAGAAGAGTTGGAAGCTAGAACACAAATTATCGACCTCTGAACGAAAACATTTATGCGAACATTTCAATGCGCAGCCAGATGTCTCACGCACTAATGCCCAATCCGAAGGAACTAAAAGGGCATTGGTAAGACCACCAAAGACCCTCAAAATTGCTTATTTTTCATAATTATGGCACTTTCTTAAATTTCAAAGTACCTATTCCTCTCTGTACACATTCTGTCAATCTTTCTGAACAGGTAAGTATATAACTTGACCTAAATTAAAAATTGAGATAAAGTGGTTGTCAGAAACAGCATTTGCCCTGAGCTGCTCTAGAGCAGTGTAGGGAGTTGATTGCAAACAAGAGGAGTCAAACCAAAGGAGTATTTGAATTTAGGACATTTAACAGTGGGGTCTTTTACTTTGACATTTATTATGGTCACCTAATAAAACAAATGGAGCCAAGCTGAGTGCTCGCTGCCCCAATGTGTAAGGAAATAGGTCATTGATTTGGTCAAGGGGATTTAACCACTTTTAAAAGTGAGTGTTGAAAATAGTTGTGCAGTACTAATTTAACTTTCGGAATAATTTGTTTTTCAGTATATCGTTATCACAATGAAATCCTGAAACCCTTGCAACATCAGACTAAACAAAGTACAGTAAAAAAAATCATAAAATGCTTGGGGATTTCAAAGAAAAAGTGGAATGTCTTCACCATAAATTGGCCAACCCTTGGCTATAAGCCACGGGCATAACTTGATTGGTACACTTAAATCTCGGACTAACTATCTCTCGTAGGTGGAATACAATAACAAAAAATTACGGCAGCTTATCGATCTCTCATAAATAAAATTTGTGAATATTCATATTGCAACATGAGACCAGAGTTGGGTCAGTATTGTCTGAGGAGTGGGTTGTAATTGTAATTGTAGAAACTATATAAAAACTCTGTGGATTGACAATAATTTATGATGTCGTGGCAGAACTGATAAGAGCACCGGACTTAAGCTCTGGTGTTTCTGATCACTAGAGTGTGGGTTCGAGTAACGGACGTGACACTTGTGTCCTTATAAGCAAGATACTTAATCATTATTGCTGCGCCCTTCGGATAGGATATAAAGCCGTAGGTCCAGTGTGTTGTGTAATGCACTTAAAAGATCCCAGTGCCATTATCGTAAAGAGAAGGAGTTTGCCCTGATGCTCCTGGTTTGATTGGCTGCATATTGCGCCACAGCACCTTGTTAACCATTACATGATGCTATAGAGAAAAAACAGCTCCGCATATCTTGCAGGAAAAAGTAGTGAGCACTTTGGTATACCCATCGGGTGGGATAAAGCGCTAGGGCCTACATAAGAATTCAGTATATGTTTATATTTGGCTTGAAGTTGTTTCTGTTCCCGGATTATCTACAGTAAGCTGTGACAGGGTACGTGTCAAAATTTCCCACATTCAAGCCCTAATGTATAGAAACATTTGAAGGACAAGTTCTTTGCCGAACTGCTCAAAGAAAGAAGATGACACTTGGCGTTACTGCAAACTGTAAATCATATCACTGTGCAATGCCTAGAGGGAAACTAAATTAATCTCAGTTTGAAGTGATTGTGTCTGATTGAATTGACAGGTTGTTTACTCGGACTGTGAGCTAGTTCACCTAGACACACCTTATGTTCCTGGATTCCTGGCATTCAGGGAAGTTGGCTTCTTCATTGCACTCCTGGAGAAGCTGAACAAGAAGGATCCTAATCTAAAGCCCCAGGTGAGTGTAAACAAGGATATTGTAGTGTAAAAACTTATATGCACTTCCATGTGCGGGAAACTATGAAATCAACTGTTTTATTTGTGCGTACTTTTCTTCCTTTTATTTGGTAAGAGATTTTGGTGCTATGTACACACGCAAACTATGCGAATGCGTGTACGCACAAACAATGGTACGCACATGAAACCAATTATGCTCAGCATAAAGCTGAACACCGACAAAAGTATTTCCATATATGGTATTGTTCAGTTTCAGAGGTCATACATGTACATGTAGTCTAGTTCTTGAAGATTTAAATTGTTAAATATGTGTAGGAGATTAGTTGAACAGCCCTTGAATGTGAGTAGAACATTTTTTTAAATACAGATTGAAGACAAATTATAAATTCTGATTAAGTTTACCTCTCTTTTGTGTGGTAATGACCTTGGTTGGTGGCTGGTTGACAGGCCTCACCTTCATTTCGGTCCATTAACGGTGGCCAGCAACCAACCCGGTCAATGTGACACAGTGAAGACCAGGTCATCACACTGTTTATTCCCTAATTATTATCATGATTACCTACTGAGACTCCACCATGGAATGCTGTAAATCAAATCTTTAAAATACTTTGTTTATGTGCAGGTTATTCTTGTTGACGGCAATGGAGTACTTCATCCTAGAGGTAACTCATTAGTATTTTTTTTTCCCCCACTGTTATTATTATTTTTTTCTTTTCAGCCATTGACTCTTGCAAGATAGTAGATCATGAAAAGTGATGTAGCGTATTACTATTGGTCTTAAGGAACTTGCAAAGATAGAAGGTACTGAAGACAGGCCTCTGTATTTTAGATGTTGCCTGTTTTAAGATAAGGAAAACCCAGATTTGTTGACTTAAATATAGCACCGGTATTAGCCAGTTTTGATGCTCATGACACTTTAACATTATTTCCTCAATCACTTGGCCATTTGTTTCCTTCCTTAAACCATCTTGGATCCATGGGGAGTATACAGCCTGTGGTGCAAGCTATGTAGTGAACCCAGCTAATTCAATCACAAGAATCCTCACAGGTACCCATTTACCCCTGTTTGAAGAAAAGCAAATTATAGTTAAGTGTCTTGCTCACGGACACAAGTGTTATGACATGGATTTGAATCCCACTCTAATGACTAGGCCACCAGGACTTGAGTTCGTTGCACTAGACCACTCTGCCACAAAATGCTAAGATAAAGACTGAAAACATCCATATCAGCCAAGTAGGTTTTTAAGCTGGTTCCATGATTAATTGCTTTGTGTGTTAATAAAGCAGTCCGTGTTCTCATGTTCAATATAATTTATTTAATCTAAACTGATGACAACAAGCACTGTGTACTCGGTGCTTTCTGAGTCTGCGTGAAAAATACACAGTCTACTTAGATGGGATTCGATCCCACTGCCCCAGCATTCAAGAGCAGACGTCTTAACAGCTAGATCTCTATGGGTACCCGGTGACTAGTGGCATCAGTTGAGGGTACAGTAAAAAGTTTAATATATATTGAAATCAGTGAGAAAGAATATTGTTGTGGTTTTTTCGAACACGGATGTGCGATAAGCACTGTTTACAGAGTGCCTCCAGATTCCTGCTAGGAAATCCACTGGCATACTACTCGGATAGGATTCAAATTATCAAAACACTCTTTCTACAACAGATGTTTTAACCACAATGCCAATGAGGGTGCCCAGTGACTTTAGGCCTATTGTAGTGGGTACTGAAAACAGTTTGATGTAGGCCATACATATAGAGTTATATAAGAGGGCGAGCTGGCAATACTGTGTGCACAAGCGCGCCGGGACCGCAAGGAGACACGCGGGCCATTTTGTCAAGGGAAACATTAAGTTTGATAGTGTGTATGGTAAATGCACGCTTCGCACGCTCGGTGTTAATGTTGTTGTTTTGCGTAGTGTAGTAGTAGTAGTATAGTACGTGAAACATGGCTGCAACACCTGTGCGACGAGTCACGTAGTTAGGCTAGTTCGCCCTCTAGTTCTTGTATATAACTCTATGGTGTAGGCCTTAATTATTGCAACTTGGATAAAGAATAACTCTGTTATGCTTATTTCAGGATTTGGTATTGCAAGTCATCTAGGAGTACTGAGTGATATTCCTTGTGTAGGCGTTGCAAAGACTCTGATGCAAGTGGATGGCATTGCCAAAGATGAACAGTTCACTAAAAAGGTAAGTCTGATATATTCAAAGCACGTAAAGGGACAAGGTTTTTTAAAAAAATTATTTCGTCCCCTCAAAATATTATTGCGTTCCCTCAAAATAGTGTGTCCCTCTGTCATTCTCTCGAAATAACATTTTGAGGGAACAAAATATTTGTCCGAGGGAACAAAATAACATTTCGAGGGAACAAAATAACATTCCGAGGGAACAAAATAATGTTTGGAGGGAAATCAATATTATTGTAAGGGAACAAAATAATATATCGAGAGAACGAAAAAAAATAAAAAATAAAAACTTGTCCCTTTTCTGGGCCTTAAAGATTGATGCACAATTTAATTGAAGACCCAACATCTCTTCAAACTATTTGTTATGTTTTAAACATTTCTACATAATAAAGTGTTTACTACCAGGACCGGAATGATGATCATGATCTTGGTTAAAACCCTTTAAGGACAGAGCAGTTGTATTGCTACTCTTTGATTGTATATTTCGAGTGGCGATGTGTCCTTGTACTGTAACCGAGAATGTGAATGTTGATCAACTTTGTCCCATTTGTCTTCGTCTTCAGAGTCTTGGCCTTTGGGATGAAATGTATCTAGAGTGGTGTCCTATTAAGCATAGGGTGACAAGCAGTTTTTGTCATGCCCTGTGGGAATACGGATTAGGTTGTGATGTCTTGAGTTTATTCAACACCTTGTAAAGTCAAGTTGTCAACAACTTACACAGGGTTTGCCCTTTTTCAGTTTGCCCTTTTTCATTTCATTCTTGGGTACGTGCTTGTACATTGAGACCTGTAAGTATATTCTGTATCTTAGTGGTTTGACTCTACTTTGCAACTCTAGAGCAGATGTCATGTCTTTCTTGTTAGATTTTCTTTTTAAATCCCCCTCAAATTTCCATCTTGAATGGACAAAAAAGTTACCTTCATTTTTTCGTCTATGATTGATATTTGAAAATTATTATAAAAATAGGTACATCTAGTCATTTATGTTTGTTGCAAAACAAACACTGGGGTTTAGAAATGTAGGAAACCATAAAAGCATAGACCTAAGGTACTTTGTAAGTTTCTTTAGCAGATTAAGTTGTCACTGTTCCAATAATGGTTTATTAATTGTTGTCCTAACGTGAACTTATATGTAACATTTAGTTTTGAAAATAGGAACCACTGGTTAAAGGGAGCTATACCATACATTTATGATGATGTCATCAAGCAATTTTTCAGAAAGCTTACATTGTAGATTCTACTGACAAAACTGACAAATGTTGTACACAGAAACTGTATAGAAATTTCTGTTTGTTTTTGCTGTTGTTGCAATTCACTTAAAAATTCACACACTTAATTTTTATTTGAATGAAAGATTCAAATTCAGGTAATGTGTGATTATGATAGTTGACACTTTTAGTATAAGCTTAAATATTATGAATTATTTTCAAATTAGCTACAGTATGATATAAAGATAAAGAATCTATGACATGTTAATCAGGAGACGCTAAAGTAATAAGCTTTGATTTATTGTAATTTGATACCTGATGATATCACGATAATGAAAACATGTCTTTTGTACTAAGGTTTTTGATAAGCTACAGTAGATGACAGTATTCAGATTATGACTATGACATGCAGTTCAGGAGATACAATTTGTTAAAGTAGTAAAGCTTTTGAGTTAATTAAGTTTGATACCTGATGTCGTTCACAAAGATTAAAATACTAAGAACCCCCAATAATCCACTCAAATCATTGGAAAAACTGCTTTTGTAGCGGATGCAGTGTGGTACATGTATTCCTCGTATCCCACACGTAAGAATTGAAATTGAATTTTGACTTGATTTACAGAATCAAGAACACTTTTTAGCTTTAATTTTAATTGTCTGATGTCAAAGCCCACCTGAGAGGAGAATTTGAAGCCCACAGAACATCGTCAAAGCACAACGAAACTCGTCGTCTTCAATCGACCCCGATTTGTCAAGTTTCCTTTTCCGTCACATAAATTCGCGCACTTGGGCTGGAACGTCACTATGGAGTCATAATTGTCCCGCCTTTCTTCTAAATGCTTTTGTCCGTACGGCAGGGAAGCTGCCGGTTGAAATCGGCATTGATAATTTTTTACGGGAAGGGGTGGTGGGCTTTGCGAGGTGGGAAATGGACTATGCGCTGTTATCACAAAGTTGGTAAGCCCCGCGTCCAGTTAAATACAAATAATTCATAATTTCTGAAAAAAAGATTATAAGGTGCACTTCAACCTTCCGTAATACTTTGTACGCCCTCTGTTGTTAAATGAAAATCACATGGTCTTGTAATTTAAGTATTGAAGTATGGCAGACCACATACGCAAAAGCGACCATCTTATCTAGCAATATTTTGTATTTAGTCTACCCTTTATTGTGTTGCTTGTCGGTAGTCTTTTTGCATTTTGGAGGGCATCCTTTAAGCATAAAGAGCGCCCCCAATCGAACAGCCATAGCCAGTTGTTGTGTCTTTTCTGGTTGTTTTTCCTGAATCCTGACCTGTATTTGTCAGGACATCCAGTCATTACCATCATGCGTTCATCTCACTGCAAAAAACAGATCAATGTCTCATCTACTCATCCATCCATGCATTAGAATTCTTGCCTGATGGAAAAACAGACAGGTTTCATTGGAAAATAGAGGGGGGGGGGGCTTTTAGATGTTTACCCAGGGATGGGATCCTGCCACCTGGCATGACGCTGTTACAGATTTGTTTTGGTTGTAAGAGGATGGAGTCTTCAGTCCCCAATCATGGCAATTGCATTCTAAAGGCCTGGCTAAAAAAGAAACAGTTTATCGTCCTCACCTGCGTCCTAGTTTGATACCATTTTTGTTTTCTTCTAAAAAAAACAAACTAAATTATTTCGGCTTCCCCCCCCCCCTAAAAAATAGTGTAAATAATTTACCCAAACTAATAATTCTTAAGCTTAAAATCAATGTCACTATGCACTTATAAATCACACTTTTATTTAATGTATCAAACCATTCATTAATCAATGTATTTTTTAAATCTCATGGGCATGATATGGAGGGGGGGCAGAAATGTTTACATGCCCACAGATTGGCTTTATCTTTTTGAAATGGTGTAATAATTTGTTTTTTGAGAATGACATTGATTGTCAGAAATGAAACCACGCTAACCAAGGCAAAGACAAGTTTTCCGGAAAAAAGCACAGTGATTGGTGATTCTTCTTTTTAAGCAAATTTGAGATTTGCTCACTGTGAATTGCAAAACCTTGGCTGTGAGCCTTGGCAAATAATTGACCATGGTATGCTGGAATCTCAGACCACACATTGAGCCAGTTACAATATTAAACAACGGTGGCAGCCTATCGGTCTTACATAATCCTTGCTTGTACACCAAAAGGACAAAGGTCAGACACAACAACAATGTTAACATAATAACCCATGGAAAAGGGAGATTTTAAGCATGAATTCAAGTACCTTATGTCCTACTTTGTATTGGGGAAATAAGTTTATACAAAAGCAACTCGCCCTAAGCACAGAAAATATCAGCACATATACACAACGTCATAATAACCAAAGGATGAATTTAATGAAAGTAATTTGACTTTCAAAAATCTTGTATGCCATCAGCACAACACCTGACATTGATTTTTTGTAAATGTTCAAGTACGGATTCTTTTTGAGAGCATTACAGGTACTTCTTGTACACTTGAAGTGTCATTTGCAATGGTCAAGCTTGACCCAAATCTGGGCTATTGTTTGTTCAAGACAAAGAAAAAGTATTAAAGTACTCGTACTTCCTACAGAAAATATACCTGAAGGAATTAGACAAATACTGACCACTAAGGTCCTCAAATTCAAGTATTTGTGTACAGACTCCCCGGGCTACTGTTTGCGGTAATTTAGACAAGATGGATGTTGAGTTACGTCATGTCGCTATGGTGACCCAGATCTAGAAAATCACATGCAATGGAGCAACTTGGATCAAGTACAACGAACTTGCCAATGATGTATTCCTCTGACAGGCTCATTAGCTGCATAGACGATAAAAAGGGAAATGGATGCATGGCTGATCATTTTGTTAATTGACCCGCCAGAATGAAACTTCTTTTTTCAACCGACAAGTTGTCTGCATTCCATGAGTTTATTGAGCAAGGAAAACATTGCAGAGTTATTTGTATGACATTGAAAATCAGAATACATTAAGAATTTTTGACACATGTTTATGGACTCAAGTCTTTGTAGCCTTGATCAATGTGCGCTGACCGGATTGAACGGTTTAGTTGCATTTTGCCCGACACCCAGCACGTACACCCCATCCTTGCCGTGTGGATATGTGCTCATGTACTGCTTACACAACTTTGTGTACAGACTTTGTGTGTGAATAACTACAGGTACCGCCAGGTAAAGGGTTAGCGCAAGATAGCCCTATATAGGACTCTTCCTCTGTGCTGTACACAGATACAGAGTCCTAACTATTAGGTACCATTTCTGGGGCGGAAAATTTTGAAAGCTTCATAACTCAAATCTTACCTGCAAGAAGTCACTAATTTCTCAAGATTCACATTCCATGGCGGCATACATTTCGCTGCGGTGGGTTTTGGATGTCATATATTCCTCATTTTTCCGTAATTTTCGTGAAATAATGCAGCTCCCAACACTTAACAATTCTGCAAACTTTTAATAAAGAAAAACCAAGACGCCGGCATTTGCGTATGTTTGCTTGGGTGCAGATTACGCATACCGCAAAATGCAAAAAATTAATATCGCAATTTTTGTTCACAATTTCTTGACAGCACAGCGTTAGAACATAGAAACGCAGCTCATGATAAATTATGCGCGTTGTGCACCCTGCGAATAAGCGCATGCATGCATGCTTTATGAAATGTAAGCTTCATGAAATGTTTCTACAGCTCTTGTGGGGTTGGAGATGGTTTGGGTTTGAGTGTGTTCAGCAGCTCTATGAAATGTTTCTACAGCTCTTGTGGGGTTGGAGATGGTTTGGGTTTGAGTGTGTTCAGCAGCTCTATGAAATGTTT
>JAUELU010094087.1:0-12916 GCA_032357145.1 Evasterias troschelii
CTACAAGCACAGCAATTTTTATCAAAATCGGAAGACATGAGGTAAAAAAGTGCGTTGGTCTGACATGGAATGACCCATATCGGGTCAGGGTTTTCGAAGAACGGTTCCGTAAGTATTTTGTGTTGTTGTTCTGTCTGCTTAATAGTATATGAGCGATGAAAGAGTATAATGTATGCCTGTATGGGCAAATAGTTGGAACTTACGCATATTTACGAATTGTTGCTATTCATACTAATGTCAGTTGTTAACTGTTTTATTAATCGTGTCGGCTAATAGCCACACCTATTCAAGGACAGTGGCCTCTGTGGAGCGTGCTTGTACAGGTCAACTTTAGCTTAAATAAACCTTATGCATGTGAACAATATTTGAATAATACCATGACTCGATTCGTCACAAGTAAGTGCTCAATTTTGAATTCCTAGGACTAAAGACAGTGTTGCTACGTCACATGATTCGGACAAGCTTGTATAGGAACCTCCCAGATTATTGCCAATTAAGCCCCATTGTGCCATACATGTTCTTTGAAAAATGTCTAACCCTACTGAATGGATTACCCATGACAATCAGTCACTAGAATGGAAAGTTGGCAATAAGGTCGAAAAAATGCCATGAGTGAAGTTTTTATGGAGGCCGAGTTGCTAATAGTCTTAATTTAAAGATTCAATTCCTTAATATATTTAAGATGCCAAAAACTGGTATCAAATTGCTTCTTGGTTTTAGAAAACACCTGCCATCATATACTGAAACTAAATGTTTCATGAATTACATCTTTGACAGAAACTTATGAGAAGGCTGACAAAGCTGTGAATCACTACAACCAGAGTAGTGACAGGTATGACTCCGCTGATGAAGAGCAAGAGCGTGTACAGGCCTCTCAACTACCGAAGCGGATACAGCAGGATGATGATGATGACGAAGGAACAAACGCAGACGGAGAGGAAGAGGATGGGGAGGAAGAAATGGAAATCGTTGCGGAGGCAACTATATTTCAGATCCAGAATTCAGAAAAAGTTTACCAGTAAGCGCTCACAAGATTTAAAAATTCTGGAGATTAAGTTGTAGATGATTGAAATAATGGTTGTGTCAGGTATGTTTTCCTGACACTATTTAGTTTATTAACTATTTTACAGAAGTTCCTTTGTGTGCGTTTTCACAAGTCCTTAACAGTCAAAAATGTTTAGTATTTTGTGTCTGCCAATTTGCTCCACTGTAATTTATAATTTAGAAGTATTTACAAATTGATTTTCACAAACTTTAACTTTGTTTATACTTTGTAGCTGTAATATCGTCGAAGGCAGCCGAACAGCCCAAGGCAAGTGGCAACCACAAAAAAAAAAGGAGATCGAGAAATCACAACTAGACACCACCTTTGATATCGATAGCAGCTTCATAGAGACTTTTGATTTGGACGACACATCGGCGATGCAGAGAATTCCACAACGGCTTTCAGAGGGCGGTTCTAAATCAATCCCCAATAAACATCGATGTATAAGTCAAGGAGGGGTATTTTCTTAAATACAACTTGAACTTATCACTCGGATAAACTTTGAACTGTGTTGCATCTTATGAAGCAAACTAACATAGTTGTGATTAAATTAGTAATTTTTGTTGCACATTTCCGAAAGTGTAACCTTATAATGTTTAAGTTCAAACGAAGCAGTACGGCAAAGTTGTAGTAAGGGTTGGGAAGCTTTCAAGAAAATGTCCGATGATCAGGTGATCATATATAGATATTTAGTTGCATTATCCCTGATGCGGCTTGCCCTCTAATCCTGTCCTTTCATGCTTCCGGCATTGTCCAGAATGCAGTTACCTCTACTGTATATGGTCCAGTAATCACTCCTTTTATTTTCTCACATTGACCATCCCTTTGTCCTCACTACTTTACTTTGATTTGTTATTAGCCACCCAATTGTTTGTAAAAAAATAACTTTGGTTGGCTATAATTGTCTTGCTTTTTTCTTTATGCCTTCACATAATTCTGTTCACTTCCTTTTGCTACAAATACAAATGGATATTTTTTTCAATTGTGCTTGTTTACGCCTCTGACGAAGGTCCGGTTTGGATTGAAAGCTAGGGCCCTCTCCCCTACATATGTATGTATAGACCATGTTACCTTTGTTTACAGAGTCAAGACCTTGTATATTTAATGCATTTCCTGACGGGCAAGATACTATACAAAAGCTACATGGGAAAATTTACACTTTTTGTAATAAATTTCACAACTATTCAAAATTTATAAAAGCAACAGCTGACAGCTTTTGGGATGTCTTCCCTTTCTTCATACCAAAAGTTGAGAAAAAACAGACAGTTCAATCTCCATAAAACATCAGATTTGTTGTATAATCTTCCATTGAGCTTTGTACAAATGTGCCTACAGGAAGTCCATGCTATGTGGTGTCACAGGTCACATGGTCTACATATAATAGTAAACTTTAAAGCTTTTGTGGCATACTACTCTCATTACACACACAACACTCAATTTACACTTCGCTGTCTTTTCGGACGAACTAATACTTTTTTTGTTTTT
Organism: Evasterias troschelii; assembly: GCA_032357145.1. Lineage (NCBI taxonomy): Eukaryota > Metazoa > Echinodermata > Asteroidea > Forcipulatida > Asteriidae > Evasterias > Evasterias troschelii. The sequence goes on from JAUELU010094087.1 coordinate 2,531, forward strand.
ATATTGACAGCCGATGGAAAGAGAATTCTTGAGAATCAGGAACAAATCCTGGAGATTCTTGAGAATTTGGTTAATAACCAGACATCACCAGCAACAGATGTGGAGGAGCAGATAACAGATATTCTGCCACACAAATGCAGAACACCGCAAGAGCTTGTTGCATTTGACAAGATAATAACAGGGGAACAAGACTTGTCTAAAACCGACAAGGTATTATATAAAAAGAGACAGGAGCTCCTGGTAAGAACCTATATATTGAGTTATATATATACAATACACTGCTACCAGTTTGCATACGTTTTTCAACATTACGGTTTGCTCTGAACAGTTAAGCACAACAGTAGGGTTGAGCTGTAAGTGCAATGGTTGTTAATGTGTGTCATTCAATAAGAAACAAGTACAGATTTGGCTTAGTCCGTATTTGTGAATTAGGAAAAAAATTATATTGACCTACAATTGATATTTTGTTTTCTCGTAACATTTGTATTATATTTCTGCTCGATTCTGGGTGTGTTTGTTTGATTATTTTGTGTTGCGCTTATTTTCAAGGGCGGTGAGGGGGAGGGGGGAACTTTTATTTAATATATAGAATTGTTGAAACTGTATCGTAACACTATCTCCCAAATGTATACCTTAAAACAAATCATTTCAACTTATACTCTCAGAGGGCAATAATGGACTCTGACAATGAGCATGGGATGGTGAGAACCAATCCTGCAAACACACACAAATTGAGTCATGACTGCAATTTTAATTTTAGATGGAGTGAATATATTATACAAGCTGGAATTACCATGCCTGCTGTATATAGTAGTAGGCCTATTTCTATTTACATGACATAACAACAATTTATATATTTTTTTTTTAGAAACAATATCTCATGGTAAAATCTGCGGGGGACATGGACATCCGGGCAATCATGCGGAAGATGTTGGAGGCTGTGGCAGAGGTCACAGTCTTGGCCATGGTATCCAAGTGCGGACAGCACCGACAATCCTGCAAAGGGCAGCAACAGACAATTTCTCTGCAGTCTCTCACGTTCTACACAGTTATGATAAGTAAGTACATGCACATTCACAAGTACAAGTAGGGGCCTTTAGTGGATAAGCAGTATTTTATTTAAACTGTGTGGCTTATCAAAAAGAAGGAAATTGTTCGCATCTGCCGAACAGTAGAGAATAAGTTTGCCTATTAATTCTGAGGCTGAAATGAACAACTATAATTATGTTTATACAAAAAATGCCCTTAAACTTCTGGGACTTATTTAATAGTATGTTAACACAAGCCTTGGTTACCTGGACCCCTTTCGCTGTAAGGGGCAAACACCACCGAGCCAAGTTCAGGGTCCACGTAGCCTCAGCGTACACGTTGTTAATAATATGAAAACTAAGAAGAGACTATAAAATGGTGAACCTCGCTTGTTGAAGGTAGAACGAAGAGTGGGATGATGAAGCCCGCTCTGTAACTTTCTGTTACTGCGTTCCGCACCAATAATTATAATGAATAGGAGAGTCTTCTAAACGGTAAATGTGGATTTTTGTTGATGTACACCTGGCCATATCTTTGGGCCGTTCATCAAAAGAAAAGGAAGAATTCACTACATCAGCCCCTTGCCAAATCACATTGACCTAAATGTGATTGGTAGTAGCGAAATGAAGTATTTATAAACAAAAATGTATGTACAAAGAGAAGTCATATCGATTTACAATATTGGTCCAAGTATTTTCTTGGCAATCTTACTCGCCTTCCAGAGCGCGTAAATCTATCTAATTTGGAATGGTGTTGGATGGATCAGATTTTGGTGACAAAACTGGAGTACATTTCGCTGGAGTTATTTTAAACTCGAAATCTGTGTGTGCAACCTTTAATCTGTCAATACTTATTGCATCATGTTTTCCACGTACAACAAGTCGTCTATGTAGGCATACACAAAATTTAGTCCATGTAGTACTTCATCTATGAATCTTTGAAAGGTTTGTGCAGCGTTTCTAAGGCTGAATGGCATGCGAACGTACTCAAAGAGGCCAAAAGGGGTTGTAATTGCCGTTTTGGGAATATCTGATGGTTCGATAGGTACTTGGTGATACGCCTTTACGAGATCAATTTTGGAGAACACATTTTTGCCATGTAGAGAAGTAGTAAAATCATGGATATGTGGAACGGGATATCTATCCATTATTGTGCTGTTTAAGGAACGATAATCACCACAAGGTCTCCAATCTCCTGTTTTCTTTGGAACCATGTGTAAAGGTGATGACCAAGGACTATCTGATGAACGAATAATGCCTAAATCCAACATGTGGTCAAACTCGGCTTTCGCAATTGGTAATTTGTTAGAGGTAAGGCATCTAGGTCTAGAATGCACTGGTGGTCCTCTAGTGCGAATGTGGTAAGTGAGATAGTATGCTTAAAGGATCACAAAAATAAAAACGTAAAGGCCACGGAGATGATAAAATATGGTATTTTGATTGGTATTAAACAAACAAATTATTTATATTTTGCGCGATTTTGATAATGTGAAGCTTTTACGAAGTGTAGGTCAGTCCTGATTACCCCGCCCCCAAAGAGGTTGTTTTTCCACACGGGCTCCGCGTCGGTAGCTATGACGTCACGAAGAGAATTCATGGACTCTGTGTGCACGGCCGACATTCGCGCGTTGGTGGTTGTTATTATGATCACAGCGGACTCTACGCTCTACTGTACTACAAAGTGACAACATTGTTTAGAAATGTCGTCGTCAGAAAGTGAATTGGATGCAGAAATTTCGGAGGAGGAGTTGACAGATTTGGATTCCGATGATCAAGTGTACATTAACGAACCAGGACAACAAATAGAGCCATACATGTATGAGCCAGAGGTAGACGACTCGTGGAAGGATGACTCGGGAACAGACTTTGGTAAGCAAAGAAATACAACTTGCCGTAGACGAAGCTATTTAACACCAAACGTCTTGAAATAAATTATTTACTTAGAAACAAAATGCCATCGCCTTGCTATATGTTTGAACAAAATTTTGCGGGGCTCAACGATGTATTTTCCTGACTCATTTTAAACTAAAACGAATATGTCGGAAATAGACACATTTAGGCACTGATTACACAAAAATAACGTGGGAAGCACCACCATCATTCAGTGTGCTGTGTGTGTACAGTGTTAGAATAGTTGTACTGGTTGTACAATATACTTGTAAGTTGTACCATGGAGGAACTGCACGTCATCAACAGCCACATCTGATTCTGAGGGGATTTGTGCAGACAAAAATATCAAGATCAAGTTATTTCCGACGTGGTTTTGTACCATACAAAGTTTTTCTGCAGGCAACAATGATTGATTATGTCTGTATGTTAATTTATTGTTACTTCAATGCCAATAATAATTAATTACATATATACATGTACATCAGGTGTAAATTGTAATCCTTTTACTATTATTTTTAATCTTGACTTAGGTGTTCGTGTGATGGATGCGTGGAAATGCCAATTTTGAAGGAGTCGGTTTGTTGCAACGAAATTGATCAAGTTGTTCATAAAATGGATGAGTATGAAGATGACCTGAATTGTATCACTGACCATCCAGGTTTCAAGTCCAGTTGCCTGGATAAATGGGTCCTAGACATAGCGTACTACCATTATTGACAGGATTATGGCAATGCAAGACAAGATGCGACAGAAAACCAGTAAGAAACAAATTCACAACAATTTTAAGTACATGTTCATGTTGTATTTATTCAAACAAATAACAATTGTAACTATACATTTACACAATAATTATACACGGTACGCTTTTGTTTTAACGGGCACTGTTAAACTGAGGTTCTGCTTACAAAGAATGCATTTTGAAGTAACAAATCTCGTTTCTTTGTTCTTTCCTCTAATAACAACGTTCCTGTTATGCTGTAAATAATTAAAGGGTCAGTCCTAGCAACTTTGTTATAATGGCATTAGAATGTGTTAAAAGTATATACATATGTGAATTTATGCACCATCTCCTTTTGGGCAACCTGACTAAACTTAATGTAGATGGACAGTAAATTTGTGTGTGGGGGGTGGGGGGGGGGGGGCTGTTCTACGCTGAACTTACCAAAGCAAACTGGCTCCTTTATGGCCTCGACAGTAGCAGCTCCTTTTTTGTACTTTGGCTTACTGAGGCGGTAGTGCATCACACCCTCCTGTGTAGTTGACTGCTCCCTGTTGCTATTCTCATTGAAGTGCATGCAGAGCAGCTAGGTGAAGCCTTTGATTGGACAAATAGAAAGACGATTGATGATAGTCAACAGGTTTTTCAAAATTCATAAAACGTTTGCCTGGTTTGTTTCTTAGGACCTGCTTTATGATGTTAAGAGAATGAAAACGTCTCACTACAAATCAATCTCGCATTTATAGTTATCTTTACTTCATTTTCTTTAAAAAAAAAACCGAAATGTCTGCAAAGAATATTAGGGTGAAAGAAGACTTGGGTGTTGGTGGGATGGTCCTTTAATTGGTTTTATTCTTTAAGGGGGGGGGGAGTGGTGTTGAAAGAGGGCACCAATATCGCACTAGTATGATACATGAACATTTAGCTATTTATACCTGCACATCATTCCATGGAAGGAGAAGGAAAACATCTTGGGGGCGAAGCGGTTGATGACGCTATGGAATGACTCCAGAGAGGAAGTTTGTTGGGTACTGGACATCATCCGCACATCTTTCAACAACCTCGGGTTCTCTATTATCAAGCAGAGCTTCTCACAGACCTGTGTACCTGTAGTCGAAATATATAAGACTACCAATTACACTCAGTTCTTGACATTACAACATTTTCAGCTTCGCTAGGTGAATTAAATGCTTACCAGGTTTAAGCCACTTCTTTTTACGTTCCCCCTCATTCAGTTCTCCATGCAAACATTGTGGGAATATTTCGGAGTGGCCGTGATGAATACCCTGGATATGGTTGGCGAGAGACAACCATTTTGCCTCTCGCATCTCCGTTTCATCATCGGAAGTGGATGAAGCCACATAGTACACATGATGGTTGACACTCTGCTCCCAGTCTCCCACCAACTCGAATCCCTTTTTCTTTGCAAGGCTGTGCACCTTTTTTCTGATTGCTTAAACAAAACAAAATAATACTTATTCAAAAACTACAGCACCTCAGCAAGTAAAATTTTAAGGGAAGCTTTCTACCATCATTATCTTCAAACTGTGTGCACTTTTAAAGACATCGATCATAACGAAATAAATCTTACCCTTGGCAATGTGCCAAACGTCATACATATGTAGGATGTCGGGGCTCTTCTCTCTGACATACTTGGCAAGCTGGCGATGTCTGTCGGTCACCAGTTTGCCAATCTTGAGGTCTGCCTTTTTCATTTTATGTGCCATCCTCTTGAACCCTTGAAGCTCCATCCAGTTGCTGTTTTTGACTTCGTTGCTCTAATATTAAAAAAGGCAATATAACAAATAAAATATACAGAAGATGCATGAGCCTAGTACGAGGGTATAGGCATTGGAATTTGAAACCGCAACCTCCACCATTCTACAACAGATGTCTAAATTACTGGACCATTTGTTGCTTTGAGTTGTTAACACGCTTTGATGGTGCCACTGGCACAATAATGTAAAAAAAAAAGTAAAAACCTTACTTGTACCAACTGTACGTCAACTATCTTGTTCCTGTCCAGATCAATGACGCTGTAGGCTCCAAATTTAGCCGAATGGCAAGGGCTGTCTGCACGACCGTCACCACCAATGGTCAGGGGCCGTCCTGCCGTTTTCATCTCTGCCAGCAGGTCAGACTGTGCTGTCTTCCAGTAGCGCTCAACAGCTGGATGCAGAAATGACTCCTGATGGTTGAAAAAGGACCTCTCGCTGATGGTGGCGATCTTCATAAAATAAAAAATCCGTAGTGTCTTGGCGCAGCTCCCACCTGCAAACACAATAGCTGCCGAAAAAAGAAGATTAAGTGATGGTATGTTTCCATACGAAGGCTGGCTCTCCCAGGTCTGTGGTCCGATGTTGCAGGAGTTGCAGTTCTGGGTGACAACTACAAGTGTTCCAATGACCCGTTCCTTGACGACAACATTGTGAGACATGCACCCAGAACATCTCTGGAAAAGCTTCAGGAGACGGGAAGCACAGACGATGAACTTTTTTTCCAGATGTACATCTGAGTTCCCAAGTGACTTGAAGTTGACCTTCAATCTGGGATTTCGTCCTCTCCTCCTAAAAGAAACAGTTGTAAAATAAAGAATTTCATACCCTAAAAACCATACTGTTTATAATTTCAACAATTGAAATTACACATGGATCCCATTACCTGTTACAGAGTGAGAAACAAATTGATATGCCCACAACTTTCAATTAATTTAAATTTAAGTGAATTTTTTTAATGAAAAATAAAATCATTAGAATTCTTGACACTTTAAACTAATTGTATGTTAAAGTTAAAACAAAAACAGACACATTTATTATTTATTAACTTCGGCACATACAACCAGAAATTGAGTGCTGAAATTGCAATGTATTTGCAAAATAAAATTAATCGAGGAAAAAAATACCTTTTAGGAGGCATGTGGGCTTTTTGAGGGGAACTCAAATATTCTGATGAGGAAGTTGATGATGAATGTACTGTATAGCCTGGGGACTCTGGCTGCTCCTGCACTATTTCAACCTCTGAAGATTCAGAGCTGCTCTCTGCTGGCTTGTCATCAAGGAGTTTGCAAATAACTCCAGTATTTCGTGTTGTTGGCTGACACTGGACACCTTTATCCACCATGCGTACCACTGCTTGAACTCCTACAGTTCAAGTAAATGTAAACTTAATTAAGTTGACTAATTTACATTGCAAACAAAATAGTAATTGGCCTGACACTTTGATCCTAGCAGAGTCGTTCTCAAACACAAAAACAAGATAAGCCTTAACACACTAAAATATTTTCACAACAATGAACACCAGCGTATAATATAAGGGAATATTTACTGTCATTGAGGTTTTAAATAATTTTATGGAAAATAGAATTGGAACAGATACATACGTTTTATCCTTGTGGCTACTTTATCAGTCTGTGTGTCGCAACTGAAATCGTAGAGATGGGCTTTGTGACGGACTGCAGTGAGGCTGTCGAAAATTGATCCTGCAAATAATTAATTTATTTATAATGAGTTGAACAATTATTTTTGACAGAGTTTGCTTTCCTATGAGAAATGCATGCAGGCATGACACATAAATAGGCCTCTGTTTTGCTTGTATTGGGTCATTAAAAGAAATACAAAAAGCAAAAACTGAAATTGATTTTTTTTCCCAGTACTGTCAAAGTCCAGAGGCTATGTCCAAAACACAACTGAATGTTTCAGAAAAGGGTTCAGCAAAGCAACAAAGTTATGTCTCACCATGTGTGAACCATGTCCAGTGGACTCAAGGTGACTCATAGCTGTCCATCTCTCATCATCAGTATCATCATCAGCTCACTACGACACTTCAGGGGAACTCTGGAGGAGTTCACCCAGCATCTACAACAGAGTTATTGCAGAATTAAAAAAATTGTATGGTTTGCAAACACCATAGAGCAAGGCTTTAACTTTTAACTTAATGAAAATAAACTGGTAGCAAAAACTCAACAATGTAATTTTTTTAAATAGGATATGGGAATTCCATAAAAGTAAAAACAGCACAAAAAGAGGTGTCTATTATGTACGTTACATACAATCAATAGAGCATTCCGATCGTGATGTATACGTTGCATAGTTATTTGTATTTAATTCATGTGAAATTACAGCCTACAAAAATACTACTAAGTACTAGAGGAGTACAAAATATGGCGGCGCCCATGTTATGTAGAATAAAAACACGTTTGACTTCACTTACATGTCGCCTCTCACGTTTTGCTGAAGCATTGCTTCGTCACTTCGGCTTGTCGTTTCCAACAGTACATATCTCTTTATTTTAGTTGGAATGGCATCCGGATTGAGCCTTGGCTCCTTTGTCAGCCCAAATTCCCCATGAAGGCTTGCTTCGTAGTCATCAGTGGTGAAGTGGTCACTGCATATAACACTGGCTGGAGTTGGCCCGAGCCATTTCGCTCTTGTCAGCCACACTTTCATAGCCCAGATTTTCCGAAGTGCCTCATCTTTCGGAAAGCGGTGAAGCTTTACACCGTCTCCATGAGTATTACTGCAGCCTGCTACTATGCACCTTGTTGGCATTTTGTCCCAAAAACTTCGGATTATGGGAAATTTATAAAAATATATCGAGAATGTCACCGGGGTCACAACGACACAGACACAACGCGATGCGTTATTAGGGGAGCTTTGTTTATGTGTCAGGGGTTAGGGGCCTGCCACACACACAACACAGCTTTCTCTTTGTGACGTCACGACATCACAAGATGTACATCATTCAATAGCGATTTTCGGGCTGTAAAAGTGGGGGGGCTCGTGAAGTGGAGGAAAACTCACCAAAATGAACAGAATTGACTACAGTTGTGGAACAAAAGACATGAAATGTTTTATATATTAAGAAAACATGTTCGGAAAGACTAATGATGGCTTTTATTTCAGTGATCCTTTAATGGTAGTTTCCTTAAAATTTGGTATTGTTATACCCCGGAATTGGTTAAGTAAAGAAAGGTATACGCAGTCTTTATCGGGAATCGAAAACATTGGCCTTGGAGAAATCACTGATGTTGTAATACCAGAGATCGCAAGCTCTGTTTGAGAATCTATTAGCTTTAGATTTTTCATGTCTACAATCATTGAAAAGTTTCTCAAAAAGTCTGCACCAATTATCGGTATGGGGACATCAGCAATAATATAAATCCATCTATATGCACGTCTTAGACCTATGTCAATAGTCCTAGACTTTTCACCATAAGTTGCTATTTTGGATTTATTAACCGCTTGTAAGGTGTAAGGACTTGAGTTCTTTTTGTCTGTTCTGGTTGGGGGCAACACGCTAACTTCGGCGCCTGTGTCTATTAGAAATCGAGTGCCAGATATTTTGTCAGTGACATAAAATAGACGACTGTCTGATTCGCCAGACACACCCGTCGTCTGTAGTTGCTGGCTTTCTAGTTTTCCTGGGTTGGATTATCACTAGAGGCGTTAAAATTACATGGTTTTACGCATTTTGATGGCTTGTCACCAAACTTCCAATGATACCAGCATTCTGCGCCTACTCTAGTCGGTTTGTTAGGGTTGTAGCTTGATCTATCTCAATATCGGTTATTGGATCATTCTCGAGATCGTCTAAAATTACTGTAGACTTTGCGTTCATCTTGTGGTTCACTCGTGACTAATGATTGAACTAGCATTGTTAGATGTGACACTTGTGATTGCAAATCGTCTAAACGAGAGTCATGGCTTAGCAGCACTACTGATAGCAGTGTGGCTGCAGCAGCAGCAGCGGCACCTGCGCTAACAGTAGACACCGAAGGTGGACTTGCTACTTCAAGTATTTTGTCAGCGATTAAAGCTAATTGTTCAAGTTCAACGGAATCACTCGATGAGGCAAGGATTAACTGAACATTTTGTGGCAATCGCTGTAAAAATAGCTGTCTCAGAATCCTCTCTTCTAACTTGTTTTCACCAAGTAATTGTTTCATCCTGCCGAGGAGTTGAGAAGGCTTTTTATCACCTAATTCTTCGGAAATCAATAACTGATGGAGACGTTTCTGTTCCGATTGTGAAGTCCGTTTTATTAATTCTGACTTTATCTTGTCGTATGGATCTGCTACAGGAGGAGAAATTAGCAAATCTCTAAATTCTTGAGCAATTTCAGGTGGTGATGATGAAACAACATAAGAAAATTTCGTTAGTTGTGTGATGTGCCTTGTTTGGAACTGAGCCTCGACCTGAGCAAACCAAATTGTTGGGTCATGGGGCCAAAATGGAGGTAGATTTAGGCTCACAGCACCAAGGGGTTCTGTATTTGCTGGAATATTTTCTTCCATGGTAAACTAATTGGAATGCAATTATATGGCAAGAACTTAATGTGAAACTCAATTCAACTGTTGCAATGCGTTGAAATCAAATTCAAAGGAATTGCACATCTCAGAAAACAAGCGCTGCTTTAATATGGAGTCACCATGCAGGCCGTCGTACAAATGAACAAAGTGGTTTCTTTCGTTATGCGTAGTTTTACTGTGATGAATTCTTTTTTCTACTTTCCTGATTGTATTATGCCAAGACAACGTTCTCAACACGGTGCCACTCTGGGGAATGCTATTGTGCGCTATAATCCTCTCGTTAACTTCGTCAACTATCGAGTTGTAACTGTGTTGGAAAATTTGATTCTACCTCACCATTACCTCCATTTGGAACACATTAGATTTTATTGTTCAGTAGCTAAGGTACGCCACTTATTCAAAGAAAATAAAGACATTCCTGCCAGTAAGCCCCTATATAAAGG
>JAUELU010094134.1:0-12908 GCA_032357145.1 Evasterias troschelii
TACACTCTAAAAAGTTCCGGGTCAGATCTGACCCACCTTGGGTCAGATCTGACCCGGAATTTGGGTCCCAGGGGGCCATACCCTTTCCGGGTCATTTTGACCCGGAAAGCTGAGTCAATCGATTCTAACCCAGATATGGGTCATCACGTTCTGGGTCAAATCTGACCAAATTTGGGTCAGATTTGACCCGGAATTGGGGTCCCTGGGGGCTGTACTCTTTCCGGGTCAATTTAACCGAGAAAGCCGAGTCAATTGTTTCTAACCCGGATATGGGTCATCACACTCTTAAAACACCCGGGTCAGATTTGACCAATTCCAGGTCAAATCTAACCCAGAATCCAGTTTATATTTTGCATGACCACTTCTGGGTCAAAATGACCTAGAAAGTCAAGCCAAAAACAACCTGTTTGGGTCAAATTCATTCCAACCCGGAATATGGGTCACATACTAAGCATGTCCTCCATGTGTTTACTGAGCATATCCTATGGCAATCACTTTTTTAATTCCTTGATTTTAAAATGTTTTGTCAATTTTCCTTGTAAATTGCCATAAATAAATGCTGTTCATTATAGGAACACATGCTTACCTTGTTTGTCGAATTGCCTTTTGTTTGCAACATGGAGCTATCACCCTGTTGATTTGAAGAAAACCATAAAATGAAACAAACAAACAAACATTTAATTATTTGACATTGGTTAACTTCATTTATTTAACTTTGCCTCTGTCAAAACTTTTCACATGTACACGAACACTGCTTAGTTGGGCTCTGTATTAATATTCAATTAAACATTTAGATTTTACTTTCTGTAATGTTGTTTTTCCTAAATGATTTCCCGAACTGTTATTGTTTTCACTGTTAAACTCCTTAAATCAGATTTTGACAAGGTGCCTAAAAAAAAGGAATTTTGTTAAACAAAAACATGTTTTAGATGGCTTTTAAAAACTTCCAGTACCCAAGGATTCTAGACACAAGTCAATAATTTGTCTCTTTTCTGGACACTCTGACTCAGATAAGCCCTTGATGAACTATTTCATTGCTTGTATGATTCATCAGAGTTTTTATACAAAACATACACATTTCAGGATTTTTTGTGGAATAAGCATTGGCATAAAAACAACTATTAACTAGTAATCTATAATTTTCTTATTTTCTATAATGTCGTTTTTTTCTAAATAACAGAACTGGTACAATACCTTTGTAAGTTTGCACACTTAAACTCATAGTACCACATGTTTTTGTGCTTTTGGGGTTTCTATGTATCATATGTTTGTGAACACAATTTAACTTTTCAAACAAGAACATACTTTTCAAACAAGAACATGTTTTAGATTGTTTTAAAGTTCTTCTAGAACTCTTAAATTAATAACTTTTCACTTTTCTGGACATTGACTCAGATAAGCCCTTGGTGAACATACAGAGGCAGATGTAGCCTTCGCTGTTGCATTGCTTGTATGTTTCATCAGATATGTTATACAAAACATTCACATTTTAGGATATTTTTGTGGAATCAGCATTGGTATCAATACAGTTATTAATCAGTAATCTATTGCTTTCTTATTTTCCGTAGTATTATTTTTCCCAAGTGATTATCCAAACTGCCCACCATACCTTTAAAGTTCTAACTGTAAAACTTATTAAATCACATGCTTTGGGGTTTCTATGGATCTTGTGTTTGTTCAACTGAACAAAATTTAACTTTTCAAGCAAGAACATACTTTTCAAACAGGAAAAAGGAACATGTTTTAGATTGTATTTAAGTCCTTTCAAGTAAATACTTAACATATTGTGTGTCCACGGTCAAAATATATAAACAATTCGCTTCGTGGGAAGAATGGACTTTGAATGCAAGTAAACACAATCAACTTTTTAAATACATCAGTAGCCTGTTGCCATGGTAACAGGACACTTTGTGAATTGGGCATTTTAGGCTATTTGGGATTTGGGGGTCTGAAAAACTGGTTTTTAGCTTATATTTAAAGGATTACCTGGCCAACATTAAAAAAATGTGTCACAAAACCATTTATATCACTACAAAGTATTATCCTTGCATTTACTTGAGAAAGAAATCTTTGTCATAAACATCACCCTTGTTTTTTTTAGAACATGCATTTGAAATTACAATAGTGTCAGCTTTACCCTTTTTTGCCCCTCAAAATGTCAACTTGCTAGGAGTCTCTGAATGTTTTCATTTTGGTTGTAGTTAGGACCAACATTGGTTGTGAAAATAGTGCCTCAAACATGAAACTTGGCACCATCTTCAGGGCGTTTGAGTATGAAACATATAAAAAAACATATGTGTGCTTTATTAACCCTACATATATGGGTGGGTTGTGTGTGTAAGCATACATCCTTAACCATGGGGGGTTACGGGGTACCTCTATTTTTGGACTATTGTCCCTTTTCTTTTGAATTCCTCTGTGGGTTAGCCTAGTTCCTTTTCAACTTCCTTGTAGGGTACCATTGTTCCATTGTTTTAAGTACCCCAGAAGCTGGACAGTGTAACTACATTCAAACAGAGGACTTTAACAAAAGGGATATGGGTGTTTCGACATAGTGAGGACATCCTCGCTTTGCCTTCGTTTACAAAACCAATAGGGACAATGCTAAAGTCCAAACAATGGGAGTACCAAGAAAAGTCCTCAGTATACATGTACACCATTGACAAACATGGGTGTGCTGGGTGTATGTGTGAGTATGGGTGAGTAGGTAACCACATTCAAACCGGGGACCTATAACAAAAGAGGACAATAGGTCCACGGTTGCTATCACAAAGAGTTGAACAAAGGAGGGTCCACGATTGCAGGCTGTTACACACTTGTGTGTGTGTGTGTGTAGGGGGGGGGGGGTCATAAAAGACTTATGTGCTCATTTTCAACTGCTCCAACCTACCCCCCCTCCCCCTAGTCCTGGTTAAAAAGCACAGGTGCCAGATTCATAAAAATCTACCTTTTTTTGTGTACTATAATCTCATACTGAATGATGCATCTTTCAAAAAGAGCCATGTTTGGCACTGTTTTCACAATAGGATACAAATACCAAAAGTTCTCTCAGATACTGACTAACCAATGTTGGTCCTAATCACAACCAACATAAAGTATTCTGAGATCCCTAGTAAGTCAACATTTTGAGGGGCAAAAGTAAGGTCAAACTTATACTTTTGTAAGTTCTAAAAACATGCTTTAAAAATGCATGTTCTAAAAATAGCATAAGGGTTACATTTAGGAGATATTTTTTTCTCAAGTAATTACAGGGATGATATTTTGTAGTGATATAAATTCTTTTGGGACACAATTTAGAATATTGGTTATGTAACCTGTGAAATATAAACTAAAAAACAGCTTTTCAGAACCCCAAAATGGCATAAAATGCCCAAATCGCAAAATGTGTAGTGACCATGGCAACGTACAGACGGTTTTAAAAAGTCAATTTTCTTTACTTGCACCCAAAGTCCATTCTTCCCATAAACAAAATAATTTTTTGACCGTGGACACATATGTTAAACCTTACATGAAACAACTCTGGGGTACTTTTAGTACTCAAGGACTTAAGTTAATCATTTTTCGCTTTTTTGGACATTCAGATAAGCCCGTAGTGAACGCACACAGGCGGACGTAGCCTTCCTTCCCTTGCCCTCTCCCAGACCATAGATGGCTCTCTGAAGAAACTCCCATGTGCTTTGTGACTGCCATGGAAATGAAATGTCAAAAATATAAAATAATTTGAAACATACATCGATTGCCTTTAGAAGGGATGGTTGATCAAGAGCTCTCCTCTCCACAATGACGAAGGCTTGCTCTGGTGACATCTTGTCCCCAAGTGAAAGTATGAATGGCTGCTTCGTTGTAAGATTGTCAAGGTAGTCTGGTAAATTTGTTCCAATCTACGTATGACAGAGGTAACAGGGTGTATATGTAAATGAATCTAAAAATTGTGTATGAAAAAACAGATGTTTAAAATAGAAACTTTAAGAGCTGCACCATGGAACTTTGAGAGCTGCACATGTCTAAAAAAACAAAGCAAAATTATGTTTTGGAAAACTAATTTGGAAAACTTAAGACTGTGATTTTCATTTTGAAAACAATCAATGTAAGGTTATTTATGTACAAGCTATAAATACTTGCTATCATTTCAAAAAGATAAATACTGACGAAACAATCTCCAGTGGATTCTTCTATGTCATATCCCACCACAAAAAAGTTTTTTAAAAGACAACGATATATTACATTCCTGCCTATAAGTTCACAATTATTACTTCAATTGTATCACTTCAACTTTAAAGTAATGGTAGAGCCCTTGTATGAGAAAAGCATAAGACAGCACAACATGTCATAATTCTTTTTGTCTTATAATATCAACAAAACAATTGTGTATGTTTTATAGTGACTTTAACTATTTTTCAATAGTTGTTTTAAAATTCCAAGGACAACGATAAGATTCGTACCGGCTGGCAATCAATGAAAGATCTCATAGCTGTCTCAACACTGCACCTGGAATTTTTCCCATTCACTCGTTGGATACCGGTTGGCAATATGCAGGGCAACACCAATAATGCAAGATTCTTGCATTCATCTTCTGTAAAAAGAGAACAAAAATCAGTGGCAAAAATGTGGACAGTTTGAAACCTCCTCACTCCTTTGGAACCAGATTGACTGCACTACTTTAATTGCGTCGCAGCACCCTGTAAAACAGTTGCAAGGTGCTACACTTAAACGTATGTGCCATGCGTCTTATAATTCCAAAGATAGTTTTGCATACCTTGAAGAAAAGAAAAAGCGCGCTTTGAGATGTCTTTCGGGTGTTATAAAGCACTATAAATGTGTCAAGAACTGCATTTTATTATGGATGGGTAGATGAAGGGGGATGGGATGGGGCTTCTTGTTCTATTCCTCACCAGATGTATTGTCTAGTGGGAGAGATTGGGGATAAGATTGGGCACTATTTTTTATGAATTCCAAGTGGGAGGTCATAAGGGTGCTGATTGACCCTTTAAGCCTCTGATCAAACCTCACTTCAATAAGAATGATCTTGTCCTTCACTTTTCCCCTCAATGTTTTTAAGACATCAGGGGGAATGATCATGACTTGTACTGCACCAATTGTGTTTCATGGTGTCCCACTGCCCCAAAAAACAAAAATAACCAATCATAAAATACTATTTTAACATTTGTTTACCTTTAGTTGGGGTATCCTGCACTAAATACTGCTGCCAGTTGTTTTGCTTCGAAGCATAAGAAACAATTCCAGCATATGTCGAGGTCCACTTTGTGAACAACCTGTCGGCAAATTCTGGCAGAATGACTCTGAAGTCCTGTTCTATCTGTTTAAAAATAGAAACATTTCATTCAAAAATTACAATTCCTTATTGTTTTCACAAAAAAGATGGGCAAGTCAACTAGCACATAACATTGTGTGGATATACGAAGCTAGCACGGCGAAGTTTTTCTTTCGTTTGATCTGTAAGTTCAATGTTATATCTATACATAAACAATCTAGGATCAAAGATTGTTTATTTACACATTAACCCTAAAATCCAGAATTAATATAAAAAGTACATAACTTTGCTTTTGTTTGTTTGTAGAAAACAGCTTTACTTTCATAGCTAGCAGTATAAGCAATGAGCAATAGCTCACATGTCCTTTAAGGGCCTAGTGTCTAGTCCATAACTTCAAAAAGGTATTCGAGTTCAGTGGTTATGTATGCTCAGTGTCCCATACCCTTAAAAGCCTGGCTTCTTTATATGGACCCCTTCGCAGTTTTAATAAATTTTCATACTTATCCTTTTCTTTAGTTTCATCAAGGAATTGTATCTAAAATACATGTATAGGGTTTTTCAACCACACTGTCTTTGGAACTGAACTGAAACTAAAACTTACCATTCCTGGAACATCCACAAGACGAGGATACAATGCAATGATGGAGCTCGCACTCTCCTCCGGATGCTCGCGGATGAAAATGGCTCGGGTTTGCGCAGTTTTGGCCATGAAATTTTTTACCTGGCTCACTGGTTCTTTATTATGTTTGAGCCAGGTGACCATAGCAGAAATATCATCAGCACTTGTGTCGTCTGTGATAAAAGGAAACAATAAAATTGTTTTGTGTTTGAAAAGAATTATTATATTTCTATGGCGTTGCTTGCCCGGCCAGATATGTGTGAATAGATTATTTTGACTGGTCGTTATAGGTTTTGCAATCCAATTTTTTTTTATTGATGTAATTTTTGGGACATGACACATGTAGCATAAAAGTAGAGAAAGGCCATTACGAACTTTTTGAACACTGTTTCAAGTTTACAATGATTTAAAGACTAATACAATTTGAATATCTACCTGCAGATAGTTCAAGACTAAGAGAGACTGTACTCTTGAGTGATGATGAGGGTTCAGGCTTGTTAACAACCTCCGCACGTTCCTTTGAGCGTTTCCTCACATTTCGGAGACGTTCTTCCAAATAACCTGTGGCACTGTGATGTCCTTTTGCAGCTGTATACCAAGCTTCCTGGAATTATAACATTCAACAGTTCAATCAATTGACATTAACAACGAAAAATACATAAACATCTAGTGCGGAATTTGAGTATTTAATTACTTTGAATCTGTGATTCATCCAGATTACCAAACTATCAACACAGGCCTATAGCAGAAGAAACTCTTCATTGTAGGTAATTGCCATCAGCAACCAGTGCATTATGTAATGGTGCCTTTAAAGTTGTATAAGAAATTTACACTTTCCTAACAAATGTACCTTACTTTGGGGTCATTGGCAATACATTTATTTTGGAGAAGTCATTTAAATGTCTACATTTATTTAATAAAATACAATATTTTGTCCGTTTTTAATTTAAATTCAATAGTAAAACATTGCAATCTCTTTCCTCTTTGGTTTCAAGATGTTCAATATTAACAGTTGCCTCTGCAACTTGGTTTAAGAAATTCGTTTTTTACAAATCCAAAAAAGGGAAAATGTTACTCATAATTAGTAGTTTCACTCCTTCCTATAAGAAGCTCCATCACACTGGCAACTATGTTCAGTGCTCCACTGCCTTTTATACCCTTTCTTAAATATCATAGAGGGCATTGTGGCCATGGTTTGGACAAGTTGATCATAATGTTGTGGAGCTTGTATCCTGTCATCTGTGTTGAGAGTGTGTTCCCCCTGCGTCTGAATGAAGACGACAGGGGCATACAAGCTCCACATCATGATCAACTTGTCCAAGCCAGGCCCACAATGCCTTGTATGGTGCCCAAGAAAGAGCAGTCAGGCACTGAATATGGTTGCCAGTCTGACGAAGCGAAACGAAATGACTAAAGTGAGTAACATCTTTCACTTTTTTTGCATTTGTAAAGAACAAACTTCTTAAACCAATATTTCAAACATGAAAGTGTGTTAAATCAGAAACTTACATATCCATTGCCTTCGTCATCCCTCAGAAGAGGAAACTGGGTGATAATAGCAGCAGCCATTTCACACTTGACATCAGATGTTGGCCTGAAATAAAAAATCAACTAAAATTTGTAAACACTTTCAAATAGTGTATTTTTAAATTAATAGCTCACTCAATGCAAAAAATTCAGTCATTGCAACCCTAAAACACTTAAAAGTAAATTATTTAAAAAGCCATTACATTAAATTTTATATTTGGACCAACCCAAAACTCTGAAGAACAATATACAGTCCTGCATGCTTCATTCTTAAAAGGGCAAGGGCATCAAGGCATTTTCTCTTTGATGAAGGGCACCTCTATGAGGAAATTGTAAGTTTCTATTGGAATATTTTAAGGGCAATAGAGGCCTCCATGAAGAATCAGAAGAGTGTGTGACAGGCTAAAATACATCAGTCAGGAAAAACAAAACAGACATATATTTAATTTTTCTCCTTTACAAAAAACCTTTATCCAGTGGATTGTAAAAAATAAATGCGGCACAAATCTTGCAGAAAATACTACTCTTTAGCTATGCACATACCTATCTCCAAATGTCTCAATGAGGTGGGAAACCAACCGACGCACAGCTTGAAGTCTAATACGATATGACAGCAAACCACTGTTCATTTCTTCAATGATAAGTTCTCCTCCCTTGTGCTCCAACAGTATTTGCTTGATATCCTGTAAACAAATTATTGTACATGAGATAAATAAGACATTTTGATGATTAAAATATGAACATATTTATAAAAACCTAGCAATGTATCCTTCAAAACGCTTATGAACACTACTGGGTGCTGGATAAAAGCACTGGTTGTATCCGGTATTCTCATAAATTGTACACATAACATTTATTAAAGTCTTTTTGAGGGTACAGCATGACAAGCATCTTAGTAGAAATATGACAGACTAGTTTGACCGAGGGGATCTTCTATCAAAAAACTAATGTGCAGTGAAGATTTTAAATTAATCAAGGTATAGCTTTTTCCATTTTGGGGCAAAATCTCTTCCAGTGTTCTTTTTCATTTCTTCGCCTTTTTGTGGTAAATTGCCTGAAAAAGATCAATCAAATGTACAGAAATTGACTGCTTCGGGTGGCACTGCACACTCAAGGTGATCCCCGGTGCTGCCTATCTTCCCGAGGCGAAGGGTGCTCTATGATAAAAGTATGACATTTCATGTGATGGGCTCTAAACTATTCACAAAGCAGAATCTGTGGACAGCATGTTATAAAATAGTATTTGATAAAAATAAAAAAGAACATGTACAAATTCATCAGGAGAAACTTACAAAGCTTGTTTTTTTAATTTTTTTTGGCTTGGTACAGCTATCATCACATGCTTGTTGGTCAATAACTGTGTTAGGTCCAGGGTCCTGTTGGGAACCGTCATCAGGCACAAGTTTAACCGGCCTATCACGAGGCGCTGGACAGCTTGAAATGGAATGGTCTGCTGTAGATCGCTGATCTGCTGATGCTTGACTTGCATCCTGCACAACCAATGAAATATAGGGATAAATTTAATTAAACAAATGTTTTGATTAGACCCCTAGATTGTATGTTAATTTAGTAATTGGTAAAAATATCTAACAAGATAGCCATTAGTATTTTGTGGTACCAGTTGTCAACAATCGTCAATAAGAGCAACGTTTTGTTTTAATGTACATATTCTTACATCATTAGGGAACCCTGTACCGTAGGCTGATGTAGTGCTTGTTGCTATGGTGTTGGTATGGTCTTACAGCTTGTAGAGGATATACATCAACTAAGTTATCCACGGAAACTACACCCATTGCTCTTGTCTGCTTATCATCTGGCTCTACTTCATAGGCATGGAAGTGCCTGCTGAATCCATTGGTAAGCCACCTTTCATACAACAGCATCACTCTATTTTCTGTGACTAGAACATGCAGCACCTTCCCAAACAGGGGATCCCCATCAGCAGTCTTCCCTACTACAACCATAGTATTTGGGCTGTATTTTATGCCACTGACACAACACCAATTGGCCACATACACATCATCAAATAAAGGTTTGGCAAGCTCACGTGACAGCAAGTCAGCAGATGGAAGGGAAGCTACAAGTACCGACGAACCAGGTCCAACATTCATTCTGTCTGTTGGGCACTGATTTTTTGTGAGCAAGTTGTAGCAGAGATTGACTTGGTTTCTGTAAGCCAGTGTTTTAGAGATGTTTTGAAAATTGCAAACGATATGTGATAAACGTTTTGAAAAGTTATGATTAGCCTCAAAACGCATTACCCAAAAACGCTTGAGAGGCCCGAGGGCTTGAATGGCAGTTGAATAGTGTGTCATGAAGTGGTGTTTCGGCTTCAAGTTCCTCGTATCGAAGA
The DNA here is from genome assembly GCA_032357145.1 of Evasterias troschelii. Classification (NCBI taxonomy): domain Eukaryota; kingdom Metazoa; phylum Echinodermata; class Asteroidea; order Forcipulatida; family Asteriidae; genus Evasterias; species Evasterias troschelii. The sequence continues at coordinate 9,772 of JAUELU010094134.1, forward strand.
TTTGGAGAAAATACTCATGATGATCCTGAATGAGTCGTCTCAAGAAAATTGCCTCTTCCTTACTTGTAACAGGAGCAAAAATAAAGTCCATGCAATCAAGAAGCATCAATATTAGTTCCCAGTATTCGTTTCCCTCCGGTACTAGATCCCCCAACATAACAGCTATGTGTCGCATCAAGCACCACATCTGACCAGCATGTTGACCTGATGCTCCATCGGGATGAGAAAGTGAATGCTTTGAAAGAACTGTTGGCTTATTCTTATTATCTGACACCTCATAGTTGAAACTTGTAATTCGCCCGTTCAATGTGTCAATACTCAGATGACCTTGCTGAATTAATTCATTTAGCACCAACTTCAGTTCCAAAGGGCAAACTCCCTCTAAAAGGTCATGCATAATATCAGGTGCATTATTGTTGGTTACATGAAAATGTGCAACACGGTTTAGAGGGCATTCTGCTTTAATACCAGTCTCCTGCAAGTTATGATGATTCAAGTCCTCTTCATAATTATCTTTAGTGCGCATCATCATCTTCTCTTCAGTTGTTGCTCTCTGGACATCATTTCGATGCATTCTACACCAACGGCAAGGATAATTGGCAGTAAAACCTTCGGCAAAACCAAATAAGGAATGGATACCCAAGTTATCCCCTACAACTTGACCAAGGCCTACTTTAACATTTCCCTGGAAAGTTTTAGTCCTGATGTTCATACCCTCCTCTGCCAACATGTTGAGGTCGTCAATAAGAGGTTCAAAAATGGCAGCATAACCATAAAGCTTGGCATCACTTGAATTAAACAACATAAGCAGATGTATGTTGTCTAAAGTTGACCTCATTTTGGGGTGAATATCTGCCAAAGTGAAATAAACTCCTCCAAGCTTATGTGTTCCTGCTTTTGGCCCCAAAGGATTTGTGACTTCAAAGTCATCAATGTATAGTATGATCTTTATAGTATGCTGGGAGAGGAAGTCATTTTCCTTGACAAAAGAGCCATCTTGGAAATCCTCCATAAGTCCATCCTCTCGAGGGGTATGCTCTGTGATGTGTTGCCAGGTACTACCATTCTCCAAAATAACCTTTAAGAGTGGCTTTACAGGCACATACTGAAAAGATATTGTTCGCATTACTTGAGCAACATTTCCAGTTGATTTATTAATTCTTGGAAAGTATCCAACAGCCAGAGGTACTTCTTGTGGCTTAACAAACAAAGCATGTTTCTGGAAAAACATGTTCCTCTTATAATCAGTTGAAAGATTTTCAAATGGTGAACTACATGAATCAAAGTGGCTTATGAGCTCCTGTAAATCATCACTGTCAGGCAAAATACCTCTTGCCTCGGCGAAACGCATTGTTTTAGCACGCAGGAAAGACACAATGTCGCCAACTAGCTCTCCTGTATGGCTAACTACAGTACTGACACAGGATTGTGTATTACTACTAGATGATAGTAAATTTGCTACCAGCATTCCACACCTACTCTCAATGTCCTGTTCACTTAAGTCATCCCAAAGCTGCTGTCCTTGCACAATATGGTTATCACCTTGCTCCTCCTCATCAGAGTCGTCATTTTCTCCATACCCTGGTACCAATACTGCTGGCTGTTCAGCTAACTCAATGTTTTGAATTGGATGACACCTTATTAAATGGCGCTTAAAAGTACGTACATGTGCTGTGAATGTTTGTTGGCAGCCATCTTGCGCACATCTGACGACAGAAGTAAACATCCTTCCACTAACAATGCCATGCACATTAGTAAAATGCCAAACAAGACCATTGTAATTACCAGCCACCATTTGGCCACATCTAAAGCAAATGTACCCCATTTTGACAAGTAGGCCTATAACTAAAAGGAAAAGACATGTACCTCCTTATTTGTTTTGAGAGATTTGAGATGTCCCAAAAACTTTAAGCGAGGGCCAATATGAGGTATCAGTTCTTTTACTGACTCTTCACACGTATCCAGAAGCAAAAACGAGTCCTTGTCCACCATGTTATCTGTTAAACAAAACATAAAAAGAAAAAGACAAAAAAAGGTATAGTACTGATTTAAAATGTAGACCTTTCATACAAAAATCTGTGCAACATTCTATCTTCTGAGATTTGAGATAGAAACTTCTCTCTTTAAAGAAGCTGTGATATGCCCCCTCCCCCCAAAAATGTTGATTACTAACTTAAAACTAAAAGGATCATGCACATTAAAAAATATTAACCTAAAACTTAGGCCAGTGTGACATAGGCTAGCTGTTATGCCTTTTACACTAGTAAGCAAAGACCCAAAGACTTCACTTGTATAGGTAGACCTATCCCTTTGTGATAAAGTTGGATTACATGTAGGTCTGCTACTGACATGAGAATGTGTGTTTTCACAAAGAGCCATTTATGTTATGCTTATGCACTACCTCCCACAATGTCCAAACATAAGCCAAAACCATTACTATTTAGATTTGTAAAAAATGAAAATGTGTGGGACTGCCACCATAGGACTTGTTTTATTTGTGTTACCACTCAAAATAAAGCTTATATCTTCCTATTTAATTTATGTATGGGTGTAAAAGAAAAATGAATTCAATAAACGCAATTTTGAGGTGTACTTGACAAAAGCGACTTCGCCCACGAGTCTGTCACCGGTCACCATTATAAAGCGTAGTGTAAGATTTGTGATTGGGTCTGGTTGAAACCGCTACAGAAAGAGGGAATGCGCCCTGCGTGGCAACTATAAATTCAACTGACACGATGCTGCTATGTGGGGCACACTGTCATTCAAGCGCCACAACAGCCAGACTATTTACATGCGCTTGTGAATGTCGGCATGTATTGTGACTGTATGACACCTCCTGTGTGCGGTCTGGTAGACCTACATGTATGTGCATGATCGACTTAACAGAGATGAAATAAGTTTTGCCGTTGTTCGTAATACGTAGATTCAAGCTACTTATAGAAACTATAAGGACAGCGCGGTGTGCGCCAGAAGCCAAGCGGAGTGCAGCGATGAGGGAAAAACAACCGTTAGTATTGCGTGGTAAATTTCATATTTTTGCATGTAACTCAACAAAAAGGTCTCACAAGCATCGTGAATGTTTATTTAGTGTGATGGGAAAGTTTTAGCTGTGTAGTACAAAAGAAACTGAAGTTATT
>JAUELU010094177.1:838-12891 GCA_032357145.1 Evasterias troschelii
CAGAAGCAGTGGTCGTAGTTGGTTCCATGGAGCGTGTACCAGAAGCAGTGGTCGTAGTTGGTTCCATGGAGCGTGTACCAGAAGCAGTGGTCGTAGTTGGTTCCATGGAGCGTGTAGCGGAAGCGGTCGTCGTAGTTGGTTCAGTGGTGTGGGTAGCGGAAGCGGTCGTCGTAGTTGGTGCCGGGGTGCTTGCAGAAGCATCCGTTGTTGCAAGGGTAGTTGTTACGTCAGGTGGGGTTGCCGTATACCCAAACAATGGACATAAACACTTCAAAAGTGTTATTCCTTTTCGACTAATGTATAACACAACACTAGACCTTTTGGCGCGACTTTTTGCGTATTGGCCTCCACTGACTTGCTGTTGACGTGCTTCCGTTGTTGCAAGGTTAGTTGTTACGTCAGGTGGGGTTGCCGTATACCCAATCATTGGGCATAAATATCCCAAAAGTTGTATTTGTCTTTGATCAGTTAGGGACCTTTTGGCGCGACTTTTTGCAACTTCACCTCCACTGACTTGCTGTTGAAGCGCTTCCTCAAAATTGCCATCTCCATTCCCGGTTTCATCAGACGCTGACCCAATATCAAGAACAATGGTGTTGAAAATCTTGTTTAACAACTCCTCCACCACTATTATTGAAAAGAAAAATATTTTTAATTTGTTTTATTTGTTTACTCTTTGGACTCTATTTTACGAGCAGAAGCCGTCCAGGGAAAGGCACAAGAAAACTTAATATAGAAAAACTGTCATTAAAAAGATTTGGGCCCAATTTCATAAAGCTGTTAAGCAGAAAATACTGCTTGACAAATATTTTTGCTAAGCAAAAAATGAGTGGGGCACCAGTCACAACAATTCAAACTTATCTTAATTTTGGCCGGTAACCTGTTTCTGCTAACAATACTTTTCTGTTCTTAGCAAGTTTTTGTGCTTACAGGCTTTATGAAATTGGGCCCCGCCCTCCCATAGATATGCCCTCGCTTATATAATAAACACAAATCTAAAGTTGTAGTGAAAAATAAAAGAAACAATGGCAAGTAACATACCTTTTGAAATGTATATACAGAAACGTGACCGTCACTTAAAACTCACAAACAGTCAAACAAAATTAGAAACACCAAACTGACGTACTGAAATTTTAAACAAAGTCAGAAACACACGAAGAAAATGTATATAAGCTTACAATAACTAATAAAAAATAGTGTTAGGGGAATTCCAAATCAAAGCCTGAGTTGAAGCAGAACACTAACTTAGACGAAAAACCTCAATTAATGAAAGAGAAGTAATTATTTGTTGCAGATGCATCATGGGACCGACTATTGCATCTTCGGGATGATGGTTTGAATTAAACATTTTACAAGTCCGGGGATTTGCAATAACTTGTTGTGCACAATAATGTGTTTGGAATCACTTGCTGATAGGATCTTGTAACAAGTTTGCGTAACCCTGAACTTCCTGCAGGCACAAACTCGTACACAACACAGTGGAATAAAACCTATTTTATGTAGTGTCTACCTTACGTTTTTTTTATCATCTTTTGCTCTAAGGAAAGAGGTGGTATAGGCCTACGGTATCTTGTATGTGAAAAAAAATTAACGGGAATGCCATTTCAACTTGTTTATAATGAATTTGTTTATCATTTAAATTTAATTTTGACATTTGTACACTTTTATTTTTGTGGTTCAAATCAAGCCCCAACCTCTGTTTAAATAACTAGAAGCACAGGATGGCGATTAGCCAGAAGACAACAAAATAGTAACTGCAACCTAAGAGACCAATCTTTCATCGCAAATATCTTTGCAAAGATAGTTCAGATAATTATTTGCGACATCGCAAATTTTGCAAAGATGTTTGCGATGTCTGATGTCCCTTCGGGGCAATCAAAAAATAAACCCACACTTCGCAGTAACACCGTTGATGTTCGACTCTTTGCTGTACGGTGGCTTAAGAGTGACACCCATATTTCAATATTGAGGCATGTAAAAATACTGCGATTTTTTAGTCAGAAGCAAATTGATGAAGGCGTGATCTTTGATTGTCACTTTCAACTAAATATTTCCTTGACTTGCCAGAAGTCACGGAAGTTGAGGTAATATATGAAGAATGTTACCCCTGTTTTGAGCAGATAATGCAACAGCCACTGACTGTGTGTTTCACACAATGTGTGCACTGACCATGATACGGTCGAGCGCACACCATAGGCTTTGCACTGAATGGTATACCAATTTACATAATAGGTCACGGTCCCCCACAACAAGTTTTGTGATTTGACACAAAAGGTGACCCTCTTTCCAGTCCACAAGCATGTTACATGGATGGAAAGCTTAGTTTATCTAGTTTAATAAACAGTGCGACGTACATTTCTAGAGCTTGCTAGCGAGTTTGCCCTTCAACTAGTGTGACAACTCCCTGAAAAAATGACCAAATTGACTTTTTTGAAGAAATTAACTTTTTTAAATCAAAAAGTGCCTCAAGGGTCAAGGTTCCGACGGGTTCTCTTATTTTCCACAACATCAAAATAAAACATGACAATATTAGTCAAAAGAGAAGTCCAAATACAAAAAATACATATTTTTACAGTATGAATTTAAGAACTAGATAGAAGCAAATGACACTGCAAAGGGATTCATTTTCTAGAAGCAGACTCTCAGGCAATGGTCCTTATAATGACATGCATAATATGCTAGTGATTAAGACAGAGAAAAAATAATATTAAATGAACTATGTTGGTGGTCAAGTCGAAACCCTACTGCAAAATAATTAGTCTCAATTCATATGCATTCTCATTAAAGACTAAGCACAGACTAGACGGAGCAAAAATGCGTGCCGTTTTGCAAAATAATACAGTGTCAACCAAAAGTAAGTGGTCCCATGCAGGGCGGTCCCTCCGATCCCTGGCAAATGCGCGCGAGGATTCCCCGGAGGGACCACTCAATCCCAATCTGTACTGTATTATGTAAGTAATACTTCTGTGTTATAGTTTTATACCCATCGACATTGAGAACCAATGTGTCAGATTTAGATTAAGACATCGTATTGATCTATGAGCAAGTTCGGTTGACTGACTAGAGGTGACTATAGACTTAACCATAGTCGATCTAGCTGTTACTCCAATGCTGAGTGGACAAACTAGCTAGTCCAACTGGACCAACCTAGCTCCGGAGCACTATTCCTCTAGTCAAACAGTGAAGTTACTTTATTTTGTCAAGATAGCGTTTTGGAACAATAAATTGTTTTCTATCTTCGATACGTCGTCTCATGATGGTCGCCATATTTGACGAATCATTCGACTAAACGCGTTCGAGTGAAATACAGACCACGCATGCGTGGTTTAAACAGCAAATTGACTAAAGGTTAACGCCCGAACTTGGTTTATGATGTAAAGGCCTTGTCACACCATGGAGGAAGGATATCATGGTCACACCAACTGCAGTGCCACTTGGGTAGCACACGAGTCATATTTCAAACAACCGTCTTTATTACGATCCCCAAGAAAAATATGTGAACATTGAAATTTGAATTGGCTTTTCTTCGTGGAGATTGCCTCATGGTGGAGCTGGTTGCCTGTAAATTGCCTCGTGTGTAACATGGCCCTAAAGATGCATCGAATTCAAAAAATGTCGACCATACAAACCTTTAGTGCAGTTGTTCTCGTCCGAACGGTCACCGCACTGCGTTTCGCCATCGCATTGCTGTTCATCGGGAATGCACTGTCCATCGGCACATTGGAATTCAAGCAACTCGCATTCAGACTTCACATCTGAATGTACAAACGACAAAGGCAAATTTGAACAATAGAGAAAATTGTGCAAATGGGAATTAGACTGCTGACAGATCGGGGCTCAATTTTATAGAGCTGCTTGAGCACAAAAAGTAGCTAAGCACAGCAACATTATGCTTACCAGAACAAGGTTACCAGCCAAAATAAAATGTCCCATGTACAATCCGTGACTGGTCCTCAACTTAATACTTTTGCTTAGCAGACAATTTTTAAGCACTCTGTTCTGCTTAAGCGGCTTTATGAAATTTGGGCCTGGACTAAACGATCATAAGTGTGTATCAGAAAGGTATGACATTATATATATATATATTTTTTTGGGGAAGACAACATTCGTTTCTATGTGTTTAAGTAGGACTGTAATTAATATTTTCAAAGTTACTACTCCTCAAAAAAGAATGTGATAACATTTTAGAGCTGGTGTGGTCATAATGGGTTCCTGTACAAAAGCTCGCTAGTGCCATCGCTATTTAATATTTTCGAGAGTATTTATTTATTTTCTTTTCTAAGAAGCTCAAAGTAGCTGCTCCGTCAAAAATAGAAGAAAAAAAAAACGCTCTCGAAAAAATAAACACCCGCTCTTGAAAATACAAATATTACTTATTTCAAAAGAAAAGCGATAGCACTAACGGGCTTTCATAAAGTATTGCAAGTTTTGGGGGGACATTTTAGTCAGGAGTATTTTGATGTCTGGTCACGGCAGCCCGGGACTGTTTTATACTCCGCATGGAGCTGGTAAAGATTTAATGAGTGTTATTTACCCAATGTCCAGGGCAATAATGCAAAGTTAATTGACAAGTTATTGGAAAATGCGCTAAAGAAAAACATATATTAAGTTATAAGAACTAGCTATTATTGTTATTATTTTTGCCTTCGACCGCTTGCAGTTCACATCCAGGTATGTTGAATGCTACTACCATCGTTGATATTATGAGTAACATATACTTTGCCATATCTGAATCAGTCCAAACGCCCTCTACAGAATGCTGCTGGTCAAATGGAAAGAGAAAGGGTTCAGTAAAGTGTAATGGACTAAGTTTCATAGACTATAATGACACACACACAACACAAGAACCATAGACAATAGTAGAAGCACAAATTGAAATAATACCAGTTGAATAACGCCAGTGAAAAAGGAATTTCTTTCTTTATCTGTAAAATGTGTTCTCTTATTGCTGTGCCAGAATTGTTCCCACTGGTATGCCATAATTTGGGATGGCAGTTGCCCCTTCGCCTAAATAATACCAGTTGAAATAACGCCAGTGAAAAGGAATTTCTTTCTTTCTCTATCTGTAAAATTTGTTCTCTTATTGTTCCCACTGGTATGCCAGAATTTGGAAGGGCAGTTGCCCCCTACTCCCTGGGTCGTACGACTATGTGTGGAAAAGGATCAACCCGGTCATTGCAGACCATTCAGAGCATAGGAAGTAACTACCACTTGTAAACTGGTTGGCTCTCTGAAAAGAGCCGCTGATGTGGTCTCGACGTTTCGAAGAGTATACTCCGCTCGTCTTCAACAGATCATAATAACATGTGTACAATAGCTTTGACTTCAATTTTTTGAGGGGATTTATTACAGTTAAGCTTTCTATATCGTTCCAATTTGTCACACCTTATACGAATAATGATGTAACATCCATGGCAAATTTAAAACACATCTGCGTGTGTAAAAAAGATAGCTTAAATAGCTTAAAACTTATAATAATTGAATTAATGTTGCTTTTATAAATTATTATTCAAAATTATATGGATAATTGGTTTGGTGCTCTGTTCAAAATTTTACAGCTCAATCAGGTACAGGACTGGCATCCCCTTACAGTGAGGAAGGCCCTGAAAATTTTATAGGATCACCGCCCTAAAAGTTTGCGTTGACTAGTCGCCAGTCTCCTGAACACAATTCAATTCAGAAACACATTTATTTCCATACTTCTTGAAAAGTAATGTCAAGTACATGCATTTATGGAGTAAAGTAAAACTAACCATAAGTAGTAAAAAGCAAGATAACTTATAAAAAACACAACTATTATTTGAAACACACCAGGTGAACAGTTGAGAATAAAAACAAACGGGTTCCGATTTTATGGCTCTGCTTACCGTAAGCAAGGAATCGGCGCTTACAGAAGCAGAGAATTCCACACTTACGTCAAGCGTTCACGGTTATCACGGAATCATTTGCTTGGGCGCGTGCGTTAGCTTACAATTACACAGCTAGCGCAAAAATCCGGCGATTGCACAGTTAGCGGAGAGTGGTGATCGTAACCGTGGAATTCGGTGGTAAGCCCATGACATTGGGCCTGGCTCTTGAGCAAACCACCTCTCGAAAAAAGAGACCAACTATGGTTTAGGCATATCTGCGGGATTTTAAATTTATATCCACCACAGGGTTGATCTTAACACAAGCCGGCGTAGGCCTACATTGTCTAGAACTTTAGTAAACACCTTTTCTCCCTGCGGGCGACTAAACATACGTTTAGAAAAGCTCATACTTGTTACTTCCTTTCCGGACATAAATATTAATTTGTTAAAATGCGTAAATTGATTTTTGAGCGTGTGAATGTAACTTCATTTGACCATTCTGGTTGGGATCACACCATTAGGGCCTATATCAGAAAGATACATTGATAATATTAAATGTTTAAAATCTGGTTTACTAAAACCTCCCAATGGCAAGTACTAAAAGGCACAGACTACTGTCCTGGTGGCTTCTTAAACAAATAGCTTAACCGCAACACCAGCTCCACGAATAACCTCAAATCATACATCAGTCAACTATACAGTCAGTTGTATGTTAGTGTCCGCTACACTCGGCCATAGTTTCGTTCAAAATACCTTTTTACTCACCTGAACGTGACCCAAGATGAAATAACCAGATTTAGCCGTCTTCACCCACCCTCTCTGCTCTACTGCCGGGGGTTATTCTCTTAAGCCATTTTATATCAAATCAGCATACTATTAACAGGTGTTGTGGCTGTTTTACTTTCACATTTTATTAAAACATTGCAATAATATGAATTGAATTGCTTTTCAAAAGAAAGCCTTGCCTAAGGCTTTTTCCTCCCTAAAAATCAATTTGTAAATCGACGAGGAAAAATTCACTTAAAGGGTTGGCACATCACTGGTAACTGTGAAAATTACATGTTTAATTACAGATCTTTAATATACAACTTAGGCTACTTGTTATAAGGTTGGTCAGAGTTGAAGACTTTGAAAAAGGCTAGGGTTTTTCCCCAACTATTTCCTAGTGACTCAAAAGACATACAAAACCTAAATTTTCAATGGTTTTTATTATTTCTTTTGGGGTAACTTCCTTGAGAAATACCAATGTTGTAAACAAGCTTGAAAGAAACATTCACTACCTTATTTATATGTGAAAGACATGGGGGCGTTTGGGCCCTGTTGCAAAAAACATCGACCTCAACATTGAAGATGTCATACAAGACACACACAACTGACAAAAAAGTCGCAGACATTCTTATGTTTTGTGTGATCAACCATTATGCATGAAACAACAAACTTGTTGCATAATCCGTCGTTAGAGTCGAGAGAAAATAGTGAAAAACCATGCACAATTTCCAGCGTGTGTAAGCATATTGTCCTTGACTGTAACAACCGAAATCAGCTGTTGCGTGTGCTTCTTTAGAGTTTTGTTTAGTTTTGTGTTTTTAAAGGTTTTTTATAAGGTTTGTACCATCCTTATGAGAATGACATTCAACGCATTCCGCCATTCCTTGCTGTTTTTGTCCATCTGTTCCTATTCCTCAATCTTCTTCTTTGTCTGCCTCCTCTCCTTTCATATGTCCTTCGGTTGCCACTCCATTAGTCTTGTTGTCCATCGGTTGTCTGTTCTACGGGCAAGGTGTCCAGCCCAGCTCCATTTTATTACGATTCCCGTTTTAAGTCTGATTTGTTTCGGCTCTTTTTGTTAACGCTCGATAGGAATATCTCGTTTTCCGTCCTTTCTTTGTAAAGTTAAACGCTTTCGGGGAAAACATAAAAACAAAACTAATACAATTCAAAATGCGTCATTTTTATGACTTTGTCACACGACAAGAGTGAAATTTAAGCACTGAAACAGCTTGTATTATGGTATATAAATGGATATGTTTTGTTTGTACTTGGCCTCTGGTTTGGATCGAAAGCTAAGGCCATCTACCCTACTAATATTATAGATATATATATTAAAAAAAAAAAATATATATATATATATATTTTTTTTAGAATGTCGAACCTTCCCTTTAAAATGATGACAACAGAAAAATGCAATTAATTTGTCTGGTAAAGAAACATACATCTTGTTTTATCAATAAACACCTTCGCATCGCCAAAATGTTGCGAATGCTTAGAAAACAGATTTTGAAACAAAACAACGAGCAAACTGCAAAGGCCATTTAGTATTTATAACTGGGTCAGCGGCCTTTGGAGCTCATAAGATAGTGTAATAACAACAAAATTCAAAACGAATGTTTAAAAATAATAGGCAAACATTGATTTTTGGTACAAAGGTGATTTTATTAAGATGTTAGACACAATTTAATTGAATTTTACCCATTTATATAGGTTGAATTGTTGTTGATAAACAAGCCACTCTGGTTGGCATGGACGGAACAATATTAGCAAAACATTAAATCGTGTTAACAGATGTTGTGAACCAAATTAACAACATTCTTCAAACTTTTAATCTAAACATACGATCGGTCGCCTTGTTTCCCCAAAAATCAACCCTTTTTTGTTTGTTTGTTTGTTGTGTTGTTGGGTGGGTTGTTGGGTTGTTTGTTTGTTTGTTTGTTTGTTTGTTTGTATATGGTAATTTGTCTTGGTGTAACAATGTAACGAGCTGCTGCTACCGACCAAGGGGTTTTATTGGATAAACATGCAGTCATGTAAGCTTCCCATATCTGTGTGATGATTGGTCCGAGGCGATGAGTCTGTTTGCTCGTTTTCGCACCTTCTGATCGTCTGCATACTGCGAGTGCATGTTTCTAAAAAGATCTAATTTTGTTTTATTCACTACAATAATATGTAATGTGTGACGTGAGTTCGGCCCCTTATAAATGTAGCCCAAACCCTAAATGTCGCCCTAAAGTTGTACCTAAATGCAGCCCCAAACGTTTACCCAAATGTCGCCCGACTTAAATGTGACCCAAAATTGTACCTAAATGTCGCCCCAACGCGGCACCTGTTTGGTCCTAACGTGGCTACAGTTTCCTGCCACAGATTGGTGGCAGGCGCATTTGATATGTTAAGAGGGTTTGTTCTGCCTTTTCTCAATGATTTATTTAGCTATAAATGGTGTTGCTTTAATGTCAAGGAATACCTAACTGTCGGCAAAAGATAACTAAGACATTCATTCACCACAAGCCCATTGAACCATAGAGCAAGGATCAGACACAACCATGCCTTGTCCGTCACAAACGGTGACTCACTCACACCATGCTCACACAGAGATAGGATTTTGTGCATGTGAAATGGAATTATTTTGTTCACCACCCCTCCTGACCAAATTGACGACCCCTGTTGATTGATACACCTTCTAGAACTTGTGTAATGGTACACTGTAGGATATCATGGAGTATCACGGGGTTGGGATCTACCATTTTTGTAATGGTTATGTTTTTCTTGATATGTGCCATAGCTCTGTGGTGATGTGCCTCATTGCAAGGTTAAGGTAAGCAATTGAAATTCCAATCCCGATATCCTTTTAAATCGTGTTGAAGTTAGAGCGTAATTTTTTTTTGGGGGGGGAAAGACGAAGAGCTGTGTAATTTGCATTCCCATATTTATTTATTTTAGCAACAAACATGAACATATTACTAGATAGGCCTATTCGTTGTAGGAAGTCTGTGGACGTCAAGTCTAATATTTAGACAGGTTGAATGTGTGTGTCAAATCCAGTACTTCTATTGTATTACTATCAATTGTTGAATACCCCAGGGGTCAATACTAGGGCCTTTGTTATTCATGAGTCATGTATTAAATGAGTGTTTCTGCAAAAGGTCTTGCTGCAAGGAGATGTGCTATAACCAGTCTTGTAGCAACAAGTCTTAATAACAGCAACAAGTCTTGTAACAACAAATATTGCTGCAACAGTCTTGCTGCAAAGGGTCTCGCAGCAACAGGTCCTGTTGTAACAAGTATTGTGCTGCAACGGTCCTTGCTGCAACAGATCTTGCTGCAACAGATCTTGCTACATAGGGTCTTGTTGCAAAAAGTCTTTCTACTCACAAACACGACGGTTCTACTCACAAACACAACGGTGCTACTCACAAACACAATAGTTCTACTCACAAACACGATGGTTCTACTCACAAACACGACGCGTCGGTTCTACTCACAAACACAACGGTGCTACTCACAAACACAATAGTTCTACTCACAAACACGATGGTTCTACTCACAAACACGACGGTTCTGCTCACAAACACGATAGCTTACTCCCAAACACAACGTTTCTACTCACAAACACAATAGTTCTACTCACAAACACATGATGGTTCTACTCACAAACACAACGGTTCTACTCACAAACGGTTTTTACCTACAAACAGGACGGTTTTACTCACAAACGCGACAGGTTAGGGGTTACTCACAAACGCGACAGGTCAGCTTTTACTCACAAACGCGACAGGTTAACTCACAAACATAACGCTGGACTCAAAAACAGAACACATTCTCTACAGACACGATGATAACAGATAAGTGTCCTTTACAGGACACCATCAATTTGGGCTTAATCCGTTATGTCAGGAGATAAAACTGGGGGAAAACATGCACATTTTTCTGTTGTCCTTCATTGGTTTGTAGGAACCGAATTTAAAACAAAATATTATTTCTTCAGTTTTAGCTGGAACTTTGTCACTGAAAAGATGGTTCTCGTATGAACTCCAATCAATAAGCTTTATGACTAATGCACATATCAATTGTAATCCCAGTCCTGGGGACCCGGGACTAGTGGGGATTTGGCCGGGGATGTAAAACTGGCTTGCTGCACGGCCAGGCGGGGCAGTTGTTTTTGTACAACACCGGCTATACATTGGCCCCGGCATGCGGGGCATTCAAAACAACCCGGCCCAGGCATGCGGGGCATTCAAAACAACCCGGCTCAGGCATGCGGGGCATTCATTACAACCCCCGCACGATCCCGGCCCCGGCATGCTGGGCATTTATAACAACCCCCGCATGATCCCGGCCCCGACCGACATGCAGGGCATTAATGTCACAACCACTCCACGACCCTCTTTGTCCCAGTTTGGGCGGGGAAACAAATAGTACAACCCCGGCAAAGCCCCCGCTATTTTCCCAGTAGAGCGGGGAAACAAATGGTACAACCCCGGCAAAGCCCCGCTATTTTCCCAGTAGAGCGGGGAAACAAATGGTACAACCCCGGCAAAGCCCCCGCTATTTTCCCAGTAGAGCGGGGAAACAAATGGTACAACCCCGGCAAAGTCCCCGCTATTTTCCCGGTAGGGCCGGGAAACAAATTGTACAATCTCAGCAAAGACCCCGATATCTCCCGGCTAGAGGGGCACGGTTTTTGCACATCCCCGTCTATGTCCCGGCTACATCTGCTAAAGTCCCGGGTCCCCCTGGGCCGGGACCACAATTGATACGTGCATAATTAAGGAATATTTTGTTTTTATCCTTAGGCTACCAATTTTGTCTAAAACATTTATGAGGTCTTTTTGCAATAGTTTTTAATAAATAACAGGAATAGCAGGACAAATAACGTGCAGCAACATCAAACGACGACGATGACAATATTTTTATGCTCAAGAGGTATTTTAATGATTAATTAACTAATTAAATACAAACAACTTGGTAGAGACCATTTGCAAAGCGCGCAGTGCACCGATTTCACGTACACGTTTTTAAGCACAAAGAGAGCAGTTGTCATCTAATAAAACTGCCTCTTTACGTTTGCCTCAGTGAGGGTGCTGTTTGAAATTCATTTTCAAGGGCTCTATACCTTTTAAATAAAATAAAGTAGTACATGTATTATGTGTTTGAAAATAGCTTGAACTAAACCTCTTTCCAGGGGAAAATCTAAATAACTTACCAATAATGATCAGAAACGTTTAAACTGGCACGTAGGACGTGGCTGTTCTAATTCTAGCTTACATACTTGATGACCAAAAACACATCATCATCTACCAGAATCGGCGTCAGATTATAATCCCTCTGATTAAAGGGAGTTTATACTTTTGGTAAATGTCAACGACCAGTATCTTCACTTGGTGTATCCCAACGTATACATGAAACAACAAACCTGTGAAAGTTTAAGCT
>JAUELU010094261.1:0-12861 GCA_032357145.1 Evasterias troschelii
AACTCAAAATGTTCAATGATGATGGATCATCACACAGCCCCAGAGAATTTTCCCAATTTGGGGGAACAAACTGCAAAGTAAGTGACTATGATTCAGGCTGGTTTAACACGATATATCTCCAGGTGAAGCTGACAAAAATAATTATTACAAAAATAAGGGCACCTTATGGAAGCTTTACGGTCACTTTACGGTCATACAAGGTCAAATATGAAGGAAAATGTAAGAAATACAGTGTTATATGTGCATATAAATATGTCACCTGTATTGTCATAGAAGGCAATCAAAATGATACTTTACTGTGCATACCAAATGTATGGGATAAGACCAAATTTTAATCTTTGTTTACCATTACTGGAGGCTGAAACTTTTATAATTAATTTAAGTCAACTGTTTAAACATTTAAGTCCAGTGATCTCGGTCCAAATGACCTGGTCCAGCATGCAACTAGGCAGCTCTTCAGCGCTGGTTAAGCCGGTGTCCCAATTCAACTAGCCCATGAAGGAGAAACATCTTCTCCCATGTGAGACAGCGCCCCGTGTGGGTTCCCAGAGAATGGTTGGGCTAGCTACAAGCTCCAGGAGAAACATCTTCTCCCATGTGAGACAGTGCCCTATGTGGGCTCCCAGACAATGGTTGGGCTAGCTACAAGCTCCATGTGACGGGACGCAGTGCCCTACAAGCTTGACGGCGTTGAAGGATCTTTCCTGTCACCTTCGGCATTCCAGCTTATAGGTCTACATTCCTCATGTGATCCTGCCATGAGATATTCAGGGATATACGCAGCATCCTGGTGTAACACCCATCCAGAGACTTCTCCATCTTAGTAGTAAGGGTCGAAGTCTCAGCTCCGTACAGAAGTATTAGAAGTATTGCCTCTACCGCAGACACAAACAGTGAAGATGATCACTGAGCATCAATGACCACACCCTTTTCATGTTGTGGAGCACTGACCACTCCTGTCCTCTTCTGGTCTTTTTCACTAGAGTTGAT
Source organism: Evasterias troschelii (assembly GCA_032357145.1). Lineage (NCBI taxonomy): Eukaryota > Metazoa > Echinodermata > Asteroidea > Forcipulatida > Asteriidae > Evasterias > Evasterias troschelii. The sequence goes on from JAUELU010094261.1 coordinate 991, forward strand.
CAAAGCTCCTAGGTACTTGAAGTCTGATTCGACCTTGAGAGTTGTACCATCAAATGTGTGGACAGCCATGTCATTGATGTTGTAGGCGAGCACCTTGGTCTTCTTTGTGTTCAGCTGGAGTCCAACCTTCAGACACTCTTCAACTGATAGCAATAGGTCTCGAGCCTGCTCCACTTTATTTGAAACAAGTGCAATGTCACCAGCGAAGTCCATGTCAGTGATCATCACAGGAAACACTCGCCGGCTCTTGCGGGGCACTATGGTGAAACCCAGCTCATCTTCTCTTCCATTGATCGCCATCCTCAGGGCGTAGTCGAGGACGATGATGAAGACAAATGGGGCCAAGGTATCATTCTGAAGCACTCCTGCCAGGATGTCAAAGATCTCAGTGGACACCATCTAGTGAAGTGACCCTGGCCCAGATGTTTTTGTAGGTTACCCCAATCACTTGCACTATTACTAGTATTGAGGATCCCATAACTATGTGGTGAGGATTTTCATCATCTTGACCCGGTAGTGTCAAACGCCTTGCGGAAATGATTGAAGGTGATGATGGCTACACAAGATGTAAGACTTATTCCTCGGTAGTTGTCCACACATGTGATTTCGCCAGAATTTGGAACCAGGATGATATTGATAATGCTCCACTGATCTAAAATTTCCCTTTTCTCATAAGCATTGTTGATGAAGTCAAGCACGAGGTTATCAATGGGGCATGACATCGTCCTCCCCACAGCACTTTCCACTCTTGAGTGCACCCTTTGCCTTGACAAATGGTTTAATGGGCCATTCTCGATGTCCAGGGTATCGAAAACCTGATCCACTTCCAACTGGTGCACCCAGCACCTCCGGTTCATCACCAAAAAGGTGTTTGAAGTGGTTTTTCCATGTCTCTACCTGTTGCTCAACGGTATATCCCTTGATCTTAGAGGGTCTGGAGGACTTTCTGCTGGTAATCTCGTTGATGAGTCTCCAGCTCACCGCATGCTTTTGGTTGACAAGAGCTTCTTCCACTCTGATTTTTAGTAAAGCTCCTCCTCCTCGATGAGATCATGTGTTTCAAGTAGGACCTTCTTCTTGATTTTGTACACTGTCCTCTTGGTTGGTGAAGCTGTGGTCTGCTACAAGAGAACAGTAGGCCACTTCCATCTCCTCCCTAGCTCTGACGACCCGAGGATCTGATGTGGCTTTCGGCCCCACCTCTTCACCTTGGGGACCCGTCCATGCAGACCTCTGCATTCTCCTTATTTGCTCACACGAACTTGTCATAGCGGTTAGTTGCAGAATCCTTCTCCTCCATCAACACCTGCAACCAATTTTGAATTTCTATGTCATACCTCTCCTGTAGATCGCTGTTTCTCTTGAGCTTTTCCCAACTATACTTCACCCTTCTCGTCACTGCCTTGAGCGGTGCACGGAGGCTAAGACGAACCTTCGTCACCACCACTCTATGATCTGATCCTACCGTAGAGTAGGTACTTTGGGCATAAGAGTTGATGATACTGTTATGCCATTTCCTCCTGGTCAGAATGAAGTCGATCTGGATATTCCTCCCAGATGGTGACAGCCACAAACGCAAACCGTGAGTGTCTTGATGAAAGGTGAAAAGAGTAGCCCCCAGCCTAAATCAAGCATTGAAGTCACCAAGGATGGCAAGGAAGTGGTGTTGGGGATTAGCTTCTATCACGTGTCGTAGATCATCATAGAACTTTGTCTTCTCCTCTTCAGGTGCAGTATAGTATGTGCTTAGGCCTCAATGGTTGTGAGGACAGGATTCAGGTGACATATCCCCCAATACATTTTAAACTGTCTTTCTTATATTTATCTTTATATATATTTGACCTTGTATCACCTTCAATGACCCTAAAGTGACCTTCATTTTTATGTTTGTTTTTTTCATCTGTATATTTGCATTCCATACACAAACAGCTTTAATTTGATACCAAATATGATATGTTTATATGACAAACTACATTTGTCATAATTATTACAAATTCAAAAAAGTGGGCGTGGCTTGTGGCGTCAATAAAAAAAAATTGCCCAAGGGTGCCAAGCCGACACCCATCAGATTTTGAATCTAGACACCCTCACCTATCATTTTCAGCAAAAAAATTGCAATTGTACCCTACTTCACGGTCAATATTTACGCCCCGCCGCCCTACTGGAACGCTGGCAGCGCATGAGAAAACCTGTGTCTTTTTTTAAAACACCTTTTATGCGAATTAAGAGTCATCCTCGACAATCGTCCCTGACAGGAAAACAAAATTTATAATGACGTAGAACATATTTGGGTTTTGATGCATGGCATGGTGAGGTATATTTGGTTTGCGGTAACACTATGTGTATATCTACTTGCTAGGTAGATTTGTTCTTTGAGAACTTGTCTTGCTTTTTATTCTACTGCCGCGGAGTAGATTATCCGGAATTCGGAAGACTTCTCAGTTCTGAAAAGAACTGTCCTGGTTATTAGGTCTAACTACTACCTGGGCGGGAGGTAGGAAATGGGCCGGGACTACTACTTTCGCTTTGTGGATCGAGGGGACTTCTCAAAATTAACAACACTGCCGTGGAGTGAGTTCTTAATAGGTCTCAAAGTTTCGACTAGCTTGCTCTAGTCATCGTCAGGAGACTGATACGGCAACAATTGATCTATATGCTGAAATTTATTTAAAATGCTTTCAATCTATATTGAAACTCATTTTGACGCACGCAGTCAGCGGCAGAAGTGAATCTAGTTTTTCAAAACAATGAGGTGTGGGCCTTATTTTGTAATCAATAATTACGAAAAATTCAGAAAAAGTGTCAAAGTATCAAAATTACATTTGAATGATAAACAAAACCATTAAAAACTTGTTTAAATAGCATCCCCGTTAACAATTATTGTTTGGTGTGTAAAGGTTTCTCTGTCTTATCTTGCTTGGGAAGGTGGAAAACATTTGATCAATGTCCTCGTGAGTATGGCCCACAACCAAGAAATTGAGAAATACCTGGGTTGATAAAAGAGCACAAAAATGAAAATTATTATTTAGCAAGTTTTATGAGATGTTTAATGTGAGTCTCTTGGTAAAATTCTTTATATTTCAATTAAGTTAAAACTCACCTCTTCAAAAACACCATACTCCACCAGCAGAGCAATAAAACAAATCAAGTTTCAAGTTTTGGCATCGACACATTCCTTGTGAACCTGAACCCAAATTGTATAATTGCCGATCTACCTGAAAATGACGTGATGATATTAGTATACTCTATATCGTTATGTATTTTACAATGATGTGTTCACTGCTATTCATCAAAAGGGAACATTATAATGAGGTATCGTACGTTTGACTTTGTGACTCACCTCAAAATCTACAACCACGCGTTGATACACCCGCTTTCTGTCCCAGGTAGGTGGAAGGTTTATGATGCTCTTGTGTGGCATGTAGTCCCCGATGCTGTGGAAAAAGTTGTCCATCCAGCCCATTGCCTCCATCGTTTTTGACTACATGCAGTGTTTTCCTGAATTGCCATGACTGCAACTCCGGAACCCATCATCTACCAAACTTGTGCACTTACTGAAACGCGTTTTTGAAACTCCGTACGCCATGCACCAAGCCTTTTTACAGACCGAATTACCACGAATGTTTAAAACTATGTTATTTGTCCATTCTTCGTTGTCTATTTTGGCATGGTTATGGATGTGTTCAATGATTAAGTTCCTCTGACCGACCTCGCTTAATGATGACAATTCATCCACACATTGTGAAATGTTGCGTTCACTTAACGCCCGTAAACAATGCTTTTGACAACAACCCTTCTGTAAAGTCTCCAATGGCGACAACTTGATGGTTCTTCGCGTTTTTTTTAGGGGTGTTGACGTCGACGGACCGTCTCCATCCGCATCTTCTGAAATTCCTCGTCTGAAGTCTGCCTCCTCCAATTCGAATTCGATATAAAAATCGGAATCGCAAAACGTCACTTTGGTTGCGTCTGCCTCTTCTAATTCACCTAAAGAAATATCCAGTTCTGACTCTGTCCAAGTCCTTTTTCTATCTTCTAAGTCAACAGGATTCATACTAGCTCCATCATATCATGTACGCGTATTGTCATGGCACAACCAGTACTTTATTTTGTTCTCTTATTACGACATTAGAAGATCAACAGTTGACATTACAAAAAAACCGAGTTGCTGTTATTCACTTATACTTTATAGGGCGCGGAAAATGTAACTGTTATTCACTTATACTTTATAGGGCGCGGAAAATGTAACAAGTGACCCGAGTTTGTGGTCCGTCATGTCCATGCGGAAAAGAACAATTTGTTGATAAAGGCAGACTGGATTTCCGGATACTCGTGTAATAAAACTGTCTCCGTCCAGTCCGGCCAGTTAATTTATTGCTCCGGCCTTGCTTGGACGACTATCCCTTACACCGCACAGTGTTTTTTTAGTTTTGTGTAATGCTTAGCTCTATCGTCTAACCACCAGGAAGGGTATGGGTTTATTTTATTCAACTGCATGCCATATGCCATTTTGAGTTGGTAAATGGTTTCCTAACACCCCCCCCCCCCCCCCCCTGGTTAAACATGCACAATATCTAAAGTGAGAATCAGGCTGCATTTACACTTATCACAGAAAGGCCATTTATGAGTTTGATCTGAAAATTATGGTCATTCTAGAACTGCATTTTTAGCATAGTCTGCATACATTGTCTTTTTCTAGCCTCATGGCACGGCGTAATAGTTATAAACCATAGAGGGCTACTTCCATGAATAAACCAAGTCCGTAAACATAGAAAAACCGTCACGAATCTCCCAGAACGTTTTATCTTGGTAGTTAAAATACGACAAGTTTAAATCGTTACTTTGGATTATTTATTTTTATTTATTTATTTTTTTTGCTGAAGTTGCAAATTAATGATTATATCAGGTGGTGAACTTATTCCGTTGTCACCAACCACTTTGAGGAAAACTGAGATGTTTGGGGTGAACGCTATCCATTGCCCAGACTATACACACTTCTACTTTGCCTGGCCCGTGACTCGCCGGTCCTACCTAGCTACCGGGGATTGCATGTAAATGTAATTTGTGACCTACAGATCAGACCAGGGCGTTCGACCCCTACTGCCCCTGCCCGTTTCTGGGCTAATCATCCACTCCCTTTTACGTGTCGAACGAAGCTCTGCTGGTTTCACACAGCAACTTGCTCAGTCCATCCGTCTTTCTGCACTTCTGCCGAACAAGTCTTCCTCGAAAACCCATAGAATATTTCGCTAGATGAAGTATCCAAAACATTTACATCACAATTACTTCTATACTTTTCGTTTTGGGCTGCAAATCGTACAGATTCATGTATGTATATAATCCTTGCTCCAACCGCTATGTGTGGAACGAAGCTCTGCTGGTTTTACAGAGCAACCTGCTCAGTCCATCCGTCTTTCTACACTTCTGCCCAACAAGTCTTTCTCATAAAATATTTCGCTAGATAAAGTATCCAAAGCACATATATTTAAACATCACAATTATTTCAACACTTTTCACTGTTGACTGAAAATCGTCCATATTCAACAAGTTTTACATTGTGTGTGACTAGCCCAAAATCATCCAAATGTAGCGCCCTCTTGCGCTTTGTTGTTGCAAATAATTATTGCAAAACTATTGTTATTTCTTTTAAATTGAAATAAAATACTTGCAGACCATTAAGCGATTTAAAAATAACGCAAAATGTTTCATAAAATAATGTAACTTAAGATTTTATGTGAAAACAAATAAAAGAAAACTTTATTTTATCAGCACTTTTACCAATATTCAACTAAAACGCAAATGATGGTTAATGGTAAATTCATACAAATCTACGCCTTTGTAGTTTCCACATACACGTATTACTGGTGTTTTGTTATCTTCGAATGCTTTAAACCCTAAGAAGTCTGAATATTTGAAGTTTTAAGTTTGGAAATTTGGCCTAGCGACCTTTGTTTCTAGTTATTTTAATGGTAGTCGCAAATGTTTTTCAAAAGTCTGTGTTTAAAAAAAATAAATAATAATAATTAGGGTTTTAGCCTAACTAAAAACCATTTCATAATAATAATAATAATAATCAAGTATTTATAGAGCGCCTTTTCCAAAGGTTACAAAGCGCTTGAATATGTCCAACACAGATCAAGAATCGAAATCAAATACAAAAGAAGTGAGTCTTAAGCAGTTTCTTGAAGGAGTCAATTGAGTTAGCTTTTCTGCAGCTATCAGGAAGAGAGTTCCATAGAGCTGGGCCCGCATTACAGAAGGCTCGGTCTCCTGCATTAGTGTTTGTCCGATGCTCGAGGAGAAGGTTGCGTGAGGGAGAAGGTTGCGTGAGGAAGAACGTAGAATGCGTGTTCTGGTTGATGTTGTTGAAGCCTTTCACAGATGTTTTCTGGGTATTTTAGCATGAGTGCCTTGAAAATGTGCAGACATATCTTGAAGTCGACACGCTTAGTAACAGGTAGCCAGTGAAGTTTCTTCAAGAGAGGGGTAGCATTATCACTACGACGCTTCATGAGAACAATACGAGCTGCCTTATTTTGCAATTTATGTAGGCGGTTCAGAGAACGTTTGGATATGCCATATAGAAGGGAATTACAGTAATCCAATCTGGACAAGACTAGGGCTCGAACAACTGCATGACAAGTCTTCTGATCGATATACCTGTGTATCTTCGCGATGTTATGGAGATGGAAATTGGCTACGCGGGTCACGTTGATGGTATGTGAATCCATGGTTAGTTTCTTATCAAAACTGACGCCAAGATTGCGCACTTTGATTGAAGGGCGAATAGGTGTATTGTTGATGTATAATCTCAAACTGCTCAGTCGAGTGAGGTTATGATGAAAGGCGACAATGAGGAATTCTGTCTTTTCTTGGTTAAGCTTCAGCTTGTTGGTAAGCATCCAGGTATGAATGGACTTGAAGCACTGTTTGAGCCTGAAAGCAGCACATTCAGCATCCAAAGCAATCTTAGGGTTAAAAGAGACATATATTTGAATGTCATCTGCATAAACATGGTACAGCAGCCCCTGATGTCGGATGATATCCCCAATTGGAGCAATATATAATGAGAAGGCTGTGGGTCCAAGAACTGATCCCTGAGGGACACCATACTCGGATGACAGAGTTCAGATGTCTCATCGAGAACACGAACTTGGCTAGTTCTGTGTGTCAAGAAGGAACGAAGCCATTGTAGAGTTAACCCGGTTAAGCAGAATCTTTGTTCAAGGCGTTGCAGCAGAATGCTATGGTCAATCGTGTCAAATGCCGCTGATAGGTCCAACATCATGCCATTCTTATTATTGTCTAACCTAAACAAATTTGGGACAACTAATTCAGTCTAATTATTACCTTTTAACCTCCGTCAGTCCGTGTAATTAACTTGGTTCAGAGACTAGTCCAAGCGCTTTCGCCTCAAATAAAGTTATTTTCTAAAATATAATTGTTTGTCTTGTAAAAAAAAAATAATAATAATTGTATGATTTGCAAGCTACAAATGATAACAAAATGGTTCGTCTATTAATTGAGTTAGGGAGTGCAATTCGAGGTTTAAACTGTTTTAGCGATACAAATGATTAATTCTATACATAGGCCTACACAATAACAACGTTACTGTAACAAATGAAAGTAAAAATAATCTATTGATGACTTTCAGGACTGGTATTTTTGAAGTCCAACAAAATATTATTGGTTGAGTAAGTCGCAAAATTTAAAGTATGGAAAATTACAATGGAAATATTGATAATGATATCTTACAATTTGTACGAAATGTACTCCGACGTTAAAACTGCCAAACAAAAACCTTCCCCAGCAGGAGTGGTGCAGTGCTTAAGGTTTTATAATTTACAATGTAAAAGAAGAGGAACAAGGGGGAAGAAACAATTTTTGGTGTGAATAAAATAATGCGATGTGCGGTATTTCAAAATAACAGAAATTTACATGTTTTCTACTAAAAACATTGGACAGTGGATGGTACACGTTTTACTGCATTGTAGGGCGTATTATCCAAAGTGCTGTACTTCTTACCACATACGTTTTTACTGCCGTCTATTTTCAGAGTCATTACCAAACGTATACAGACCCATTAATGTAATAACGAAGCTAATAATTTAATTAATAATTAGTTCAATATGGCAAAGTGGTACAAGAATTGAAGTGTGACACACTCTTCTATTATAGCTATTGTTTGAAAACCATAAAACCCCTTAATGCTCACAGGCAGTTCAATTAGTTAATTTTGACCTTGACCTGGCCCACAGGCTCCGGTGCTCTACCAACGATGATTACGAACACAGATTCTATGGGTGAACTTGACTGTTTCGATTGTCCTGAGAAATAACGAATACACTACTAGTGTACCAAACATTGGTAAAATTATTCTGCACAACTTTGTTAATATTATTGAAAATGACTTTTGTTGAGACCGTCATTTCTGCCCAAAGACTTTAATGTTTTTAGTCTCATATTTTCTTATTTTTAGTTTATTTACATTTATTGTTTTTCTCTACAGTATCTAATTTTCCTGAAATTGATTTTTTAAAGTATGTCTTCCGAGCAAATTACGTATTCAAAGACGTGACGATCCTGTATACGTAGCAAATTAAAGGAGAAGCACTATTGTGTACCATACATAAATTCAAGCAGAAACTACATCTACACGGATCTCCATCGCAAAAAATCATCAGACCCGCTCTGGTGACCATTTAGGTGAATTAATTATTGTGAAAAAATGCAGGGTCGTGCTAACCGACTGGTGCTTACTATACAAAATGGTAACGGTAGTAAAATTGAAACCTGAACTACAAATATGTGATGGTAGCCTATTTACAAACACAATAATTGCAAGCAACATACATGTACTTAAATCTTTAATAGCGTACAGTAGAGCCTTATAACAATCTTTATAAGCTGTTGACACAACTCGTTTCCACTAGCCAAGCATAAATTAACCATTGCCTATATCACGGTCTTGATTCTAGAAGAAAAAAATGAAGAAAATATTCAAGGTTTGCTAAAAGGCAAGCCCCTGTCTCGAGACTTTAAAATATATCTGTTGCCCAACCCATCCGTCATCCAGCCTTTCTGCAGACAATTTCCTCACCTCACCATCTAAACATTAAAACAAGACCAGATGGGTACAGGTATACACCCTCTTTCACTTTACAAAAACTGACCATAAACAACTACAGCACCAAAAATGGCACACACCGAGGGGTCTTAGAGGCACAGAGTAAAACAACAAAAGTCACAACCCTGTAGTATGATTTAAAATTATTACTCAAGTCATCAACCCACAATTCTGAGTGGTACTGTAAGCAATAGCTGTATCTAGGCTAAAGAAATGTACACTTGGTTTAATTTATCATAGAGCAAGGACAAGGATTCGACAGTAGACCGATAAATGTTTGATTGATAATTGTTATGTAGGTCCTTTGATTTTCAACCTCAACATAGTTATTTAGTGTTTTAAAGTACAAGTTAACGTACATTTAATTATACATTGAAAATGACAACGGGATCAAAGAAGAAAACAACAATTCTGAGTGGTACAAATTATTTTTGTTGTACATGTACATGTTTATTCATAAAACGTCTACCTATGGTAAACTTATCGTGGGCTTTGCTTGAGAACAGATAGATCTTCAAGGGCGACCAAACTGAAGGCTCGTAAAATTTAACAACCATTTTGGGGATCTTTAAAGGGACACATTGCCTTGGATCGGGCGAGTCTATGGAAAGTGTTTCAAACCGTTTGTTATGAAATGCATTATGGCTAAAAAGATGTTTTAAAGTAGAATTATATAATGATCCACACAAACGTTCCTCGAAATTGCACGGTTTTACTTATACGTCGTGAATTAAAACGGCACGCCATTTTCTGGAGTCAGGTTTTTGAGTCCATAAAATGGCCAACCGGATTAGTTCGCACAAATAAAAGGAAAACAACTCGCAAATTCGAGGCATGTTTGTGTGGATCATTATAATCTTTTCAAACAAATACCTATTAAATATTAACACTATGACAGTCTCAGCGCATCCACTTCCAACTTGCCTGCCAGGCTTTTAAGGCTTCCATTGGTGTTGCTCCGGACTATCTATGCCAGAGACTTGACCGGACTAGGCCTTGTGATCGTCCAACTACCCTGTCATTCACACAGGGTAATTATATTGTTCCCAAACCTAAATGTGAACTTTTTAAAAACAGCTTCAGTTACAGAGCTCCCTCTTTTTTAAGTGGTATTCCTTTAACTACTCATTCAAACTCTTATTCTTCATTTCGGCGTTTGCTGAAGGAAGGTAAGGCTTGAACTGCTTTCACACAATTTTAGGATAGGCCTTTTGTACATTGTTAGTTTTTTTATATCCTTTTTACACACCTTCAGCCAAGTCTTGTCGGTTTTTTGATGTTTTGATGTTTTTGATGTTTTCTTTTATATTATGTGAGGGCCCCAAATGATCAGCTGTGCTGGATGGGTCACCCTCGTTAAATATGGTTTAAATAAATAAATAAATAGATATTATAATAAACAGTTACATACGATTTTTGTATTAGACCAACTCGCCCGATCCAAGGCAATGTGCTCCTTAAATCAATGTTTCGCCTATTCCTTCCGCCGTGGGAAAATCGAGAACAATCGCTCGTTTGTAAGAGTTTGATTTTGCAACTTAGTCAGTTTCGTTGATTCTCTCACTTGCATTGCCATTTTGTCTCGAAGCTTAACGAATTTTGGTTAATTGTACTCATACTTTGTCTCTCATGCAACGGTGAATTACGGTATTTGTTAAAGAATAATTATGGCATCTAGCGTAATCCGAAAGATGCCTGCACCAAAAGGTTGGTGTTGTTGAAGAATAAGGAGTTGTGTTTGTCATGGTGCTCTCCAACACCAAAAACGGTTTGGAAGAGCGGAAGCTAAAACACCCTGTTGGCCGGGGAACTGTCCTCAAAGATTTTCAGGGTGTCTCTGATATGACACCATCCGAGAAGAAAGAGAGACATGTAAAGGTAAGAACCGTTTAAAATATTTATATTAATAGATTTCCATGTCAATGTGTATGGGCGGACTGATTTAGTGGGTTTTCATTTTCCACCGGGGGAAAAACAGAATTATGGTAATTTTTGTTTGACGATTGGTGTAAGGGTAACACCCAAGGTTACACATCTTAAATGGGGAAGCAATGCTATTTGTATAAATAAATTTTAAGATAAGCGCTCAAATAGATTATATTTTTTAATACATCAATTTTATTAAAAAAATAAAATAATAACTCACTTTAAGAAAGATTTATCAGGCGTTAAAGAATTTACAAGTCGAAGAAAAATTACACTTTAGTTTTCTTAAAATAGTGATTATAGTCAAAGGTTTACAAACTTATTATAAAAAAAAAAGTCTCCGAAATAAAGTTGGTGCCTATTAGGTTGCACCTTAAAACAACACTGCAATGTTGTTTATTATTGAAGGTTCAGCCTTACACAAGCTCGGTCAGAAACTAATGCAACAGTTATTGTTTGACGATTGATTTTAGATGATTTTCAAAGATGGTGAAAAAGCCCTGAAGTCTATAAATGATTTCACTTGGAACAAGTCGGCTTTTAGTAAAAACTTCAGAACAGCTTTATCGACACCAGCCGCATTCGTTGAAGATGTGACAGGAGTTGTCAACTCGACAGAGGAGCTTACTCGGGTATGTACCGAGTTCAAAAACTAGTATTGTTTATAGTTGGTTGAAGAAAGAGCAATCCCATCAAGCTTAACATACAGCCCTTATTATAGTTTGTGAACGTCACTCACGGTATGGTTTGTCTGAAACAGTTGTTGCCTGGTTCTCATCCTACCTCAAAGACCGGAAGCAGACTGTTGTCATCGATAA
>JAUELU010094290.1:0-12851 GCA_032357145.1 Evasterias troschelii
TGGGAGACTTTAGACTTTCAGCTAATCACCAAGAGAGGGCGCTCGTCACCAGGTAAAGTCAACATTTTAGGACTAGGGAAAAGCATGGGAGTGACGGTCACCGACAGCATTTGTCAACAAATACTTCGCGTTTGCGTGTTGTTTTTTTCTTTTAAGTTATTTAAGATTCAACCCTACTGTATTTTTGATTTGATAACACAACAAACACGTCGTGTGCAGTACAAAACTGTTTTGGTACAAAAAGTGGTGTGCTGAGTATATGGCGAGTAGCACTAGCATTGCAATCCGTACAGTCACAAACGACAAGGGCCGGTGTCATAGGGAAATCTGTCCCCCCGAGATTCTGTCCCCCATATGGGGGGACATAATCTCCGGGGGGACAGAATCTCCGTCCACACCGGTCTAGGAGATCAATCTGCATGTGACATGATTTACTCTGAGCATTTTTAGAGACGGTGTGGACGGAGATTCTGTCCCCCGGAGATTCCGTCCCCCCATGGAGAACTGTGTACAAACTTCTTTTGATAGCGCCCTCTTTTGAATCATCCCACTCCAGCCCACGTTAATTTCCCATTGGGGGACAGAATCTCCGGGAGACAGATTTCCCTAGGACAACGGAACATACACTGACAACACTGCCAGACAGTGGGAACAGACAGACGACATAGTTGTTTATTTCCTTTTCTCCAGCCATCCGAAAGCCTAACATTGTGTTAGGTAATGTTTTAAACAGCCAAACTTTACCTGGTAGGTCTGCTGCCCTCTAGTGGCCCTCAAGTCTCCCATTAACCAATCATCTTTCATGTTACATGAATCGCTAAAGAAATTATTCAGCTTGAAGAGGCAGCGCGATCCAGGTGAATGCGTTGCGTTATGTGCGAGTTATGGGAAGTTATGCTGCAAGAGCACGACAAATTTCTATGTTTTTTCACCTTTTGCCATAGACGCGTGAAAGAAAGTTATTTTTTTTAAATCGAAATGTTCAAACAGTTATTTAATTATACGCATTGAAAGAGTATATATTTTTCTTATTAAAAGTGAACGATCCATGAAATTTGCTTTTCGCGATCTCGAGATATTATTGATTTTCTCGGAAATTCTGTGTTTTAAAAGTTAGTTTTGTGCGTATTTTGGCACATGTCAAAATACATAACGTAAATGATCGCTGTGTATTCCTATAGGGAAATTCTTCCTGCGTGTAAATATTCACTCCGGTTTTTCGTTGATATCTCAAAAACGCGACCAAACTTTTAAAGTGAATTATTCACAGGTTAGTTTTATTGTATTTATACCTACATTTATATAGGAGTAACGCAATCAGTGGGCTCCAATTACTAAACGTATGCAGCACATAAGCTTACATTTCTTCATATTGTGTTTTAAAGTTACTTATTATGCAATAGTGTTTTTAAATAATAATTTTAATAATTTTAAAAATAATATAATTGCTTCTAGTCTCAATTTACAAATATTTGTCCTCTCCTCAAAGTGAAGTGTTTATCAACAGTTATTTAATTTAGGACTGAATTCCTTTTGATGAACCATGATGCTATTTTCTTCGATTAACAGTTCTCTTTTTTCGGTGTCCAATTAAGAAGAATATATTAAAAGGATTTGAATTTTATAATAATATAACGCTTTGGAGTTTATCTTGTTCTTTTTTAAATCAATGTTTCTATTTGTTTCACAACAAGTATACACCAACCCCCAATAAAACTTTATTTCGATTAAACATCACAATACAAAACAGACTGAAGATTAAAACCCTATAATTATACATTTTGCTTCTAACTGAATGCCAAATAAAACAAATCACATTTTCAAACCCGCCAAAACCCATTCACGGCGGCCTTAGGAAATAAAAATTTAATTTTAGAATATACAGCATTTAGTAAAGTACCAAAAGTACATTAATTTTCAAGGCATAAAGGCCCTGTCAGCCAGCGTATGCCGACGTCATGAAAAATTTGGCGAATACGTCAAATAAGTTATGGATAAGTTTTGTATAATGTTAAGAGCACGCTGAATCATGCTGGTATACGTCGCACGGCGAGGTCATCGAAGCACAACATTCTTCGACTTATGCCAGCGTATGGCTCATTCGTCCCGTATAACCGGGTCCTAAGTTATGCGATCGTTAACACAATTTGCGTCCTCTTAATCCTCAATTTGATTTTGTTGCGTTTTTGACTGTAGAAATCGTAGAAATCGGTCGTATGCAAATTTAAATCGGTTCACATGAATAGGTGTATTTATCAGTTTGTGAAATTTTCAAGATTCCTGATTCTAAAATTCACCGGACCAGTCTTTTCTACCAACAAATACGGGCCACACCAAAATTGTTGAAGTTTTCTTGACAGCCCTTGCTGAGTAACATGAATAAATACATACACAACATCACCTACTTGATAAGAAACACTTTCGTGCGAGAGTCATAACGTCTCTTCCTTGACATTTCATATGAGATGTCATTTAGATATCTCTCTTGTTACTTCTAACTGTGAAATAAGATCATATAAATAATCTCTGACATTTCGACATTACTCAGGCTTTGGACATAATGATACATCAATAGGTAACACTGCTTCACGACTATTTGGTTTAAAAATACCATAAAAGCGAGAGGTATAACATTATTATACTTTTAGTCTTCCCCAGAATTTGAAGCAAAATGACATTCAATCGTTGGTGGGCGTGCCGTGGAAACTGACAAGTTGTTACTAATATGATAAACGGCTGGGTCTAGTGGAACGTTTTGATTGTTTGCTCCCTGGTTGTGATTCTGCCGATCACTTTTGACATTTCTCTTGTGTGGTTTGTTGTGGCTGCCCTCTCGCCAAAAGAAGATGTGCTTAATGAACCCCTTACCAGCGAAAGAGTAAATAAATGGATTGATGGAACTGTTGATAATTATACATATGTAACTGACCATACTTCCTGTACGGAAAAATACAGAATTACCCTTTAAATTATTATCCCAGACTACTAACATTAACATACATTTCACTGGGGCCCATGCTAGCGCATAAGTTACTACTGTGAATACTATAAGGCGAAGAGTCCTGCGCTTGCGTGCAGAGACTTTACTTTGGTTGCCTTTGGCGGATGTTGCTGGGTTGATGCCGGACTTCAAGATAGCCTTCCATATTTTGAAATACATTATGCAGATGAAGATGAGTGGGGCCACGTACCCTGCAATCGTGTTGTAAGATTGGTACAACTTCTGGCCGTAAACCCAGGGGAACCACAGTGTGCAGTCATTTCCAAAAATCTCGACGGTATACACGGCAGCGGGAATGTGCATTGCAAATGATACTGCAGGGAGAAAAGAAATACGAAATTCACAAAATGAGTGGATCTGCACCTCATGGGGGACCGCATGTTACTCCAAGATAATTCCGCATAACTACATATCTGATATTGTTTTCAAATAAAAAATGTCCTTCGCTTTTACTGTTGGACACAATGTTAGGTCAGTTTGTTCACAATTTATTCTCTAGACTAATTAATTTTTTTTTTTTTTTAATTAGTTAAGCTTAGCTTTCAAAACTTAGAACATAAAACTGTTATGAATTCAAATAGTGTAGAATTCGCACCAATCCAAACTACCAAGATGCTAATCTTGAAGCTCCTCTTGCGTTTCGAGATGTTGTGCAACGATTCCAGTGGGTATGCAATCAGACGCCATCGGTCGTATGTTAACACACACAGTGTCAAAGATGAGGCCTGAGCCGAAGCCTTAAATGAAATGGAGATAGGGGAAACAATTAAAGCAAATCTTCCGTAAATCAGTGACGTATCTATAGGGGATGGGGTTAACCTTGGAAGGACGCTGTCTCCGTTGTACTGCGTTCAACGGAGACTGACGTCTGATAAGGGCGAAGGGAGAGGTAAAGGGAGCCGGCACGTGCTCTAATTAAGGGCACCGCCTGAGGCTAAACATTTTAGCAAAGTTTGTGTTTTTACATTTATAAAGATAAACCCACTTTCGACAGTGCCTGCGTAATATGCAGGAACTACTGCTATTAAAATGTGGAACTGGTGAGTCAGATGAGTTTACAATGTAGTTATAGGTGTTTTAAATTGTCCTGTTATGGGATCGAAAACCAATGACACCCAAAACAAAACGGCACACAAAATACAACATTTTCAAAGACAATAGTCATTGCATGGACACAATCCTTCAACCTAGCCCCTTATAGGCTACGTCACTAAATAATCCATAAAGATAAAGATAAATACAAATATGATCATATTCTTTCAGTTTCTTTCTCTCTTCGCAAATCAGTTCCAATAATATGAAAGACAAAATACAGAAAAACGATCAGCCTTATTCGATCAACATTAAAACTTTAAAACGTCAGTGGTTTGTCATAAGCTAAGGGAGGTTTTTCTCCCGGTGATAATATTTATAAAAAAAATACTTACGATGCGCATTAGAAACGACGGCCAGCAACCCAACGCATAAGACAAATATATGCCAAGGACATCAAAGTTGCTGAATACACCAACCAGTAACAGGAAGAAGAAGTCAGTGACAGCCAGATTCGCAAACAAGTAGTTGGTGGTGGTGTGCATATCTCTGAACCGAACCACGATGAATATGACGACGGCATTGGCGAACATCCCCAAGGTCGCGACGACCACATTTGAGATTGAAATGACCAAGTGGATTGGCTGACTGATGATGAACTCCTTCTCATTTCGGCCCGTCCAGACAGTGCTACTTGTCATCACACTGTCCGAAGTGTTAGGCACATCATCGAGTGCTTCGTGATATTCAAAGAAGAAAACATTGCCAATGAGCAGCGAATTTTGTGACTTATTATCTAATTTATTACTGTACTTCTACCATCGTCATGGATTACCTTTTACCGGTTCAGCCATTCAGCTATTATTATTCATGGTTTGTTAAAAATCCGTACTTGTTGCCAGAGGCAAAATTGCAACGAATTGTACATACAAAATTACATGATTTAAAATGGTAAACATTGCAAACAAAAATGACAATAATATCTACAAGCTGAATAATTAGAATATTCAATGTTGAATTTGCATTTAAAACAAATGTGAAAAAATAAAAACTTAACTAGTAGGCCTACTTTACAATTAAAAACCAAGAAACTACAAATCAATCTCATTGAGCAGTTTGATTAAGTTACGGATTGCAGCATAATATTTACCAATAAAAACAAGAGACTATACTTTAATCATTCTCATTGAGCAATTGAATTAAGTATGGGATTGCACTATATTTGCACCTGTTGGTCTTGCACACTATCAGAGTGAATCTGTTCTTGTTACGAAGATCATATTTTACCTCTTCAAATCTCTGCTTAGGTAGCCTGTCTTTACCTAGGACTTACAAGGACTTGGACTAAGACAAGTCAATAGCAAATTTAGTGCACATGGTTTTACGACGTTTTAGGGAAGTTAGTTTAGTGTCTTTAAGCCTTTATGTTGCATAGTATTTTTTATGGAGTCCGGGGAAATGTAGGCTAGCAAAGGGTAATCGTGCTCGGCTTCACACAGAGCATCACTTTCTTTGTATGTTGAGTAGGAGAATTTTCAATCAATTTCGAGTATTCGAAAATACTGTCTGTATGATGTAATCGAAGTTGCGTACTCGATGCTCGATTTAAGAATGTAACGTACTCGGTTTTAAATGTACTCTTCTGAAGCACTAGCAGAATGTGTCTGTGTCAAAATGCTGTGCACACTTTAGTTTTATATTCTCATTTTGGCCTAATGTTTTTTTAAAGCAGTCGTATACTCGCACTTTGAGATTCAAGTACTTGGTACTCGGCTATCTGACTAATGAATTGGATATCAGAATACTCGATATGCCTATCATGGAGTTGACACTGGCACTTGTACTTAGTGACTCATGTACTGATATTCGAATACTTCTCGGCAATACTTTGAATTGGCTGATAATTGATAAGTACTTGACAACACGTACTATAGGCCCTATGCTATATCAATAGTTTTATACTCTGTCAGTATAATAATGGGGGAATATAGCCCTAAGTCTGTGGATAATGGGAAAAGCAAGTTTTCCTTTCGTGAAAAGGGAGTTGCTTCCATGAAATAATCACCTTACCTGGTATGGTAACATTTTGTAGGCTAGCTTCTGATGGCAAACTGAAGTTCGCTGCGTCCATAGTTGTTTGCTTGTGTTAAAACGATGTCCGTGTCTCTCTAGGAATCGTCCCGAACCTGTCGACGTTCTCGACAAGTGTGCAAAATAATTGAGTGACAAATTCGGTTTTATGCGTTTAAAAATTCATCCATGATTGATCCAACTCAATGTTTAACGAAAGTTTGTTTACATAAATCGACTGTATCATGTGGGTGTTTTATTGTTGATAGTTATGTGCCTTTCAATTGTCTTCCGCCTTGAACAATTATTTTCCCGAAATATCAAACTCAATTTAGAAGTTCACTCTGGGGAACATAGGCTATCTGTTGTGCTGCTTAAAACACACAAGGAGTCCTCATTGGCTCTATAGAGTTGGAAATTCTTTCGTAAATCATCGTTAACTAGTTTGTCTAAGTAGTGTGATATTGAATTAGAATTGGCTTTGCGTTTCCAATAAGTTTAAACTCTGTGCGTCCTCTTCATTTCTAGTTAGATGAAGCCCCTTGTGTGCGGTTTATGCCCGCGCGGAAGCTCCTGATCACGCATATCACTCAAATCCATCCGCTCCGCTAGAATGTTGTAAACATGCTTGATTGTATAAAAAAAAAATTCTATCATTCACAATTGTATGTTTGGTGGAGGGAGGGTTTGGATTTTATGCTGACAACATAAAGCTCGCGTATCCTTTGGCATTTTGTTGTGGTGCAAGAAGGCGCATGATCCCCACTGCCGACCTTTTGCAAACTGCCTATCAACCAACCCTGCATGGACTACCATCCGGAACAGCTCCTTTCGAGCCGCTCAAGTTCGTGCAATATGTACGGTTCGGATTTATTGAAGCGAAGATCTAGTTTTCAGTCTGTCGAATACAGATTACGCTCGAGGCGAACGATTCCAGAAGGATATTCCAGACAGAAGTTTTGCCCCTCGAAGTCGTGTTGAATCGTGAACTAACTGGCTGTCAAAGTCACTGAGCAGATAGTTTTGCCTTTTAAGAAAGATGGTTTTAAGGAGTACATTGAGATGTCATTGATGGTTCCCTCTGCTGCTTGTCTGTGTAAACCACAAAACACAAAGACGCTGAGCTCAGATCAGCGGAAATCGCCGACAGGAAAAATATCTTAGGGGTGACGTGAATGTAATATATATGAGTTACACTATTGGGTGACAGTGAAGCTGATTATTATTATACGTATTTGTTAGTAAATATGTGTAATTAAGTTTGAGTTTCTATGTTTTCTTCATTCTGAAGCTGCGAGCGAATGATGTATACTTTTGTTTTGCTGTAGCCTACCTGTCCGTAGAACTGAAAGTAAAGTTGAAAATTTGTTTTATAGCAGGCTTTTGCAAGATTCTGACTAATCAGATTTGTTTCCGTCGACTGTAGCTTTAACTTAAAGTTTTAGAATTGAGCGACTAGCTGTTTTGACGTAAAGGCTATTGATTAAAGGTTAAAACCCGAACTTGCTCAATGCTGTGCTGAAAATCAATAAAACTTTATTTTGTATAACAGACTTCTGTTACAGTTGTAGCTGTATACACGGTAATAGAAACAAAATATATATGACACAAGAGATACCTCCTGATAATGCAACATTTAGATTTAACCAGAATTAGCTCAATGATACATATATGCAATGATTAAAGCCACGTTTTAATTACTTGTGATGTGTGTGTACTGATGTGGGTCTACAAACTCTGACCTATAAATATTGTGCTAATAATACAACATAAACACTTCTATAAATAATATTATTATATTTGACGTCTAAATGCAGAAAGGGCTTATAATACCCTGATTTATCAACTAATCTTTGCATTATACTTTCCTAAGTAACACATTCCACTACTAAATGTGCAATCAGCAAACGAATTGCCATATGACAGTTAATTTAGTTTAATATTGATCATGGACATTCACTGAGTTTGTACAGAGAATTTCAAGATTGCTGTTTCGATATTGGACAACAGATATTCCCATACAGTGAATATACCTGCACATCGGTATTGGACATTGGACATTCACATATGTTTCAACAGCGAATGTCTACCTTGGACATCGATATTTGATATTGGACGTTTTGCTTAGGTTTGTCAACCTTTGTAGATTTGTTTCGTTCGACAAAATTGAATATACATATTTTTCTTTCAAAAAATACCCCCCAAAAACCTAGGCCTATGTCCCTTGAAAAGTTCTGTCATTAAAAGCTCTGTATATAATGGATTTTTTAAAAGAACGAAAAAAAAAGTAATTCTTGTACACTCTGTTAAACCGGAGGTCGTTGGTTCAAATCCCGCTCTAGTCAATTTGTCTTTGTTCAACCCAATATCAATAAAACACAAGTAATTGTATGACTTAGCTTACAATTTGTGGGTTACGATCTTACAGTACTAGCGGTAAAAATATGTTCCAATTAAAAAATACGGAATACTTTTCAGCTTATTTTTTCAAAATAACGTGTGTAATATTTTACACAGGTCATTTTCCCGATGTTCTCCAAATAATATCCGTACTGTTTGTGCTTTGAAAAAATGTGCATATACCTATCAGATAAAATTCACCATAGTTCAGAACAGACTTTGTATGTCTACTTAATTTGACAATAATAATAGGGTTTGGATGTATGCTTTACACCCCAGAGTTTGAACATTCAATGGCTGGAGGGCAGGTCGTGTAACGGAGATGTTGCCAACACCACGAGAATCTGTCATGCCTTGAACATTTGAGTTATGGGGTCTGTCGATTATTTTTGACACTTCTCTTGTGTGGTTTGGTCTGGCTACCCTCTCGCCAAAAGAAGATGTGCTTAATGAACCCCTTACCAGCAAAAGAGTAAATAAATGGATTGATGGAACTGTTGATAATAACACAAGTGTAACTGACGACTCTCCCTGTAGTAAAAATTGGAGATAGACCCTTTATGTTATCATCCCACACTACGAGAAGTACTAACATTTTCTCTGGGGCCCATGCTAGCGCATAAGTTACTACTGTGAATACTATAAGGCGAAGAGTCCTGCGCTTGCGTGCAGAGACTTTACTTTGGTTGCCCTTGGCGGATGTTGCTGGGTTGATGCCGGACTTCAAGATAGCCTTCCATATTTTGAAATACAATGTGAAGATGAAGATAAGTGGGGCCACGTATCCTACGATCGTGGTGTAAGAATGGAACAACTTCTGGCCGTAAACCCAGGGGAACCACAATATGCAGTCAAATCCAAAAACGTCAACGGTATACACGGCAACGGGAATGTACATCGCAAATGATGCTGCAAGGCGAAAATAAATAATTTTTTACAGAAAGATGAGTTAGATCTATCCTGCAAAATAATGCCCTCGTAACTAATATTTTCAGATCAAACCTTGCTTTTACTGGCAGACAAAACGTTGTTTGTTTTCTCTAGTTATCATTGTTAACATTGTATAAATAGTTTAGTTTACAAGAAATGATTCAGATAAGCTTTCACAACTTAGTATACATGAAACCTTAAAATAAATTCGAATAAAGTGTACGCACCGATCCAAACAATCAGGATGCTAATCTTGAAGAGAGTCTTGCGTTTCGAGACGTTCTGCAACGACTGTATTGGGTTTGCAATCATTCGCCATCGGTCATATGTTAACACACACAGGGTCAAAGATGAGGCCTGAGCCGAAACCTTAAATGAGATCGGAGAACAAATAATATAGCATTTATTCTATTTCAACAGTTTTTAAACTGAAAGTGTCGTGTGTACAAACGTAGGCTTGGTGGGTCAGATAGTTTTAGACAATTTTGTTTAGTTTCTGTTTCCAAATTGTTTTCCTATTATGGAATCTAAAACTCATGATTGATACACAAAACAACATTTTCAAAGACAATAGTCATTTGCATGAACATAATCCCCCAACGTTTCCCTAGGAGCTAGGCTATTACCGAACTAAATATTCCCTATTTGCCGAGACTTAGATGAAGAGAAATACAAATATTATCGTAGGCCTATTTGTCTTTCTATTTTTCGCAAACTTTTCCAACTATAGAAGTTAGGTGTTTGTGCTTTGGATGACCACAAAGCTGTTACGCTTTTATTTTATAATTATACGACTCAGACCCTGAACCTGGCCCTGCACTTGAGGCAGTAGACCATCACCCTTAACCTAAACACTAGACTTGTGGACAAGTCGTTTAATGTCTGTCGCGGTGATAGCGGAACGGCTTTCTCGCAATATATCACGCGAGAGGGCTGCTCTGCGCGAGATTACTGCTCTCAGGACTCGGCAGCCAGCAACTTCGCGCGAGAACAGTGATTTTGCGAGAGCATTCTTTATTACGCTACAGCACCACACGCGACTCGACCTACCGCAACCATAATTAACGACTTGTCAACAAGTCTACCTAAACACAGACCCTCAATTTGACTCTTTATTGTGCCCCAAAACCTTAAAGCTTTAACTTGCCCCTGACTCTAACTGTGACTCTTACACTGATTCTAAACCTAATCTTAGTCAAACATCCACCATCACCCTAATGCTAACTGTAGCACTGACTCTTACCCATCATAAAACCTAAATAAACTGTCCACATTTATGTCTCCAAACCTTGACTATACTGGTCTGTCTCAGGCCTAAAGCCAGACCTGATATCTTGTTAAAAACTGGACTCTTAAAATCTTGAGAAATATTGATAACAATTCAACAAGAAAGGTGTTTTATCCAGAGCATGCAATAGACACCGAAACCGGTAAATCTTGACGAAAATCAATAACTGTTCCGACTGCCATGTCGGAACAGCTAATAATGTGACGAAACAGTTTGTTGTTAACTATCAGCTTTAGACCAATACTGAAACTTGTCAACGTTCGGTGATTTGTCATGAGCTAGGGAGGTTTCACTCCCAGCGATAATTTGAAAATACTCACGTAACGCACTAGATATGGCGGCCAGCAACCCAACGCATAGAACAAATAAAAACCAACGTCATCCAAAGTGCCGAGCATAAACGATACCAGGAGTATGAAGTCGGTGACAGCCAGATTCGCAAACAAGTAGTTGGTGGTGGTGTGCATATCTCTGAACCGAACCACTGTGAATATGACGACGGCATTGGCGATCGTCCCCAATGACGCGATGACCAAGTTTGAGATTGAAACGGCCAAGTGGAATGGATGACTGAGTAGGAGATTCTTATCATGTATGGTCGTCCAGGCAGTGCCATTTGGCATCAAATTTTCCGAGGAATTCATTACATCGTCGAATGCGTTGTGTACAAAGGGTAGGCCTACAATTGATTTGAAGTGGGCATAAAAGGTTATGACATCTCTATCTGAACTTTTTCTCATCGTCATGGATTACCTTATTGTATAGTGTTTTCAGACATACACTTAAAGGCCCTTTACACTATTGGTAAGATCGAAAAACACAACTGTTCACAGATTCACACACAAATTACATGATTTAAAGTAAGTAATGGTAGAAAGGTTCCTTAAAAATGTCTGCCTAAAATGCTATCGTTTCTGAGAAATTAGTAAAACAATAGTTTTTATCGCGCGCGATATAAACTTGATGTTTGAAAAAACAGAAAACACAATCATAAGGTCTCTTTTCACTATTTTGTCGTAACCTCGATGACCAATTGAGCTCAACTTTTTACAGGTTTGTTATTTCATGTATGGTTGATTAAACAAAACATGAACACTGTCTGTGATTATTTTGTTAGCTCTACCAATCCTGTATAATACCTTTAATATTTATATTTCCCAAAATATTTGGAGTGAGCATCATAATTTATGACTTCTGTAGCTGTACCCTCCCATCGTCATTTATACCGATTCGGCCATTATAATATCCAATTAGTTTTTATGGTGTTTTTCTAGCATCCACGGAATATTTTCTGCATACAATTTATACATTAAGTATTTTCCCAATTATATTTGAAATTGAATTTTAAAAAAAATCATCGGAGGAAGTGCCTACGCATTGTTGAAGCAAAACGAAAAATCGATTATTATTAATATCATAATTATGTTGTGGTAATTAAAATTATAACCATGAAACAGAGGAATTTACTATTCAAAAGTATGCGTAGAACAAGTGTAACGACTATAGTTATAAAAGAACAAACCATCAGCATGAATGGAACAAAAATAAATACAACATTTGGGTTGAGCAACAAAATATTGACTATAGAGCGGGATTTGAGCCATCGACCTCCGGATTAACGTGCCGGTGTCATAGGGAACTCTGTCCCCCGGAGATTCTGTCCCCCGTATGGGAAATTAACGTGGGCTGGAGGAAAATGATTCAAAAGAGGGCGCTATCAAAAGCAGTTTGTACATAATGGGGGGACAGAATCTCGTGGGGGGGGGGGGGGGGGAAACAGAATCTCCGTCCACACTGGCGCTTTACCAACTGAGCTTTATAGCCCAATGTTGGCGGTCTCCCTATGTGGTCAATATCTTTGTTAGGGAGGGGGGGGGGGGGTCCAGTCAGAAACAATCAAGCAGTATAGCCAGGGAACACACCCAAGTACGATACTAACTGGAAAGTGACATCCAGGGGAACTCAACGGGATTTGACTTTTTATTTCAGATATCAAGTAAATAAAACCACAAGGGAAACCGACTGAGTAAATTGTGGTTTATTTAGTTGATTACAAAAAAACAATAATAAAGGAGTCAGCTTAAAGGGTGTTTGTAACATTGGTAAGAGTACAAATATAAATTTTCACAG
>JAUELU010094417.1:0-12828 GCA_032357145.1 Evasterias troschelii
CCCGACAAGCGCCAAGGGCCGATCGAAAGTTTTTAACAAGCGTACACGCATAGCAGTCACTTTGGGTGAGCCAATCATCGTTGATTTTTAGTGTTTCCCTTCCAGGGGTTAGAGACGTACGCAGAGTTAGCGGGCGTTACGGCGCGCTGCCCATGGAAGCGAGGCTGGAAGATCAGTGATCAAAAACTGCTTTTGGTGCGTAAACATGGTGCGCGTGACCTACCTCGGCGTACCATCAGCGTGGCGCATTAAGGAGTCTACTGTGCAAGTCTCGCGCGTTTTCGAACCTTGAGACTCATTAAAATGGGCAATTTTGTTTCCTTCAAACGTTAATAAACGTTGGACCAAAATGGTCCCAATCCAAATCTGTTCGTATGTATACGTGCGAGACTTGCACGGTCTCCCCCTAGACCGTGTAAGTCTCGCGCGTATTCGAACTTCTTTGCCATTCAAATTGTTTGTATAAGTAGGCTACATCATAAAGACAAAAAATTTATTTCAGAAAAAGTAAGTTCCTCGTTTGACATGTTCTCTGGTGTTGATGCGCGCGAGATTATATACACATTCCATTTGTTTTTTTATTACAGCGTTTTATTCCTGGTCAGGGACCCTAGTTGGCTTACTACCGGTGGTGTATATTCTGTTGAAGTACTATGCACTGACGGGTATCTTTAGGCCATTACTATCCATTTGATCCTGTGGTTTCATTACCAAATTTTTGAAGTAAATTAAGTAGTCATGATGGTTTTTAGTTATCATAAATATCTTCGAGGGAAAAGATCCTAACTTATCATTCCTTCACACTACCGAAGCAGTGAAAACGATATTAAAAAGTGTTATGTATGCCTAGTGCTACTCAAAATGCCAAAACTATTTTTCTGTTCACATGCCGAAAATGTGGTTGTGAATGTCGTCTTTCAGTTTGTTTTACCTCCATGTCATATTATCTTTAAGGAAAGATTTTAATATACGCCGTCGGTAAACAACTATGGCAAGGGGCATGTGAGCGAAGGCAGTACAGTTTTAATCAGCCAGAAGTGCATCAATAAAAGAAAGGTGCATCCATTTGTACCTGCCTCATAAAATGTTACCGCCGACCTAAAACAATGATGAGATGTAAACAACTTATAATGACTCAAACGTTTAATACAGACATAACGCTATAATGACTCAAACGTTTAACACAGAAATAACGCTATAATGACTCAAACGTTTAATACAGAAATAATGCTATAATGACTCAAACGTTCAACACAGAAATAACGCTATAATGACTCAAACGTTTAATACAGAAATAACGCTATAATGACTCAAACGTTTAACACAGAAATAACGCTATCATTTTATTTTTATTTTCTTCAAAATAATGGAGGAAAGATGCCAATTCCAACCGCCACTTTTTCCCCCTTCCAAAAAAAAAT
This sequence comes from Evasterias troschelii, assembly GCA_032357145.1. Lineage (NCBI taxonomy): Eukaryota > Metazoa > Echinodermata > Asteroidea > Forcipulatida > Asteriidae > Evasterias > Evasterias troschelii. Next base: position 1,422 of record JAUELU010094417.1, read on the forward strand.
AAGCTTGGTGTCCGAATTGGCGACTAAAGCTATGATACGGCTGGATCACCGAGAGGTAGGCCTACAGGAAATCCTTAAAAAATATTAGTAGCCGTAGCCGTCAATTCAGATACGGCCTAATATTCGTGCTCAATGAATGGAAAAGCGGCTGCCGGATTCGACTTAATTAGCCTATTTATGTGCAAAAATGTACGAAATGAACAAGAGACAGCAATCACTGTTGCCGGAGTACACTATTCGTTTACATTTTGATGCAAATGAACGAGAGAGAGAATGCATGGTATGCCCAACCATAATAGGCTAGAGACTTTTCTATTACAACCTTACATCTCGAGTTTTTGCCAACCGAGGTTGGAAAACTATGGAAAGCCACAAATGCACAACAAAAACAGAAATCATAGTTTGTAACATTGTTACAAATATTCAAAAATAGTGTTGTATTTGTTGGAAACAAATTAAAGCAACGAATCGTCGGAGGTAGGGCTAATTTATTTAATTGAAAGCTTGCAGCAAATGTTCAATTTGGTCACAACATCTGTTATTAAAACGATTGAATGTTTTTCTAGCATTAGGCCGTCCATGTCAACCAGCACGGTATTTTGATCAGCAATGGAAAGATAAAGCCCCGGTAGGACGCCAGGAGGCAAACCTGAACTCGTGCAGCCATACAACGTTGTCCAACTTGTCGTGTGGATTTTGAGGGTCTGCAAGTGCACATTTTGAGTCGATATTGTGCCATTACCTCGCGTTAAATTATGTAAACATGTTTCCAAAAATGTAAGATAACTCACCTTGAAGTAGCTCGCTCTGTCTCTATGGCTAAGAAGAGGGAATTCGCATTCACGGAACCCAGGAACGATGATTCAAAATGGCGCTGGTTTCGTTTTTTAAAGCCCTTTTCAGTGTTGTCCGCAATAGTGAATTTGTAAAATAACTCGCAGGAAAAAAAAGAACAAATAATAAACCACACACGAAACTGACTGGGTAAATTTCAAATGATTTTGGGGTTGAACAAAGAACAATTACTTGAGTTGGATTTGAACCAACGACCTCCGGAGTATTGTGCCGGCGCTCTACCAACTGAGCTTAATCTAGCCTATGTTGGTGGTCTCCCGATTTGGTAAATATCTGTGTTCGGGGGGTGGCCATTCAGAAACCATTCAACCGTAAACTGCCTTGTAGCCAGGGATCAAACCCAAGTCTACGATATACAACTTCGGAAGCGGTAGCCAGGCATGCCTTGATCGATCGTAACCCCCTGTCTTTTCCTTCCAGGGGTTAGTGACGTACACAGAGCTAGCGGGTGATACGGCGCGCTGCCCGTGGAGCGAGGCTGACAGCCAGGGGATCACCTTAAAGGGATGCAACATTTTATATCAGATATCAAATAATAAACCACAAGGGAAACTGACTATTAAAGGTAAATTTTAATTGACTGCAGATATTGACCTAAGAATGTGACCAGTGTCTTGGTGCCCCTTGAAATTAAAGTGGAATTTGTGTAAGTTGTAAGGAATTGAAATCCAAGACCCACATTTATTTACATTTGGCACTATTGTCCTGAGTAAGAACAACCAGACTACACCGAAAACATGGAGGTATACTGAAATTGCTTCAATCTCAGCTGTTAATAATTGTGTTTAAAAAAGCTTTCTGTTTGGTGAAAGTGCGCGAAATTCCTTACGACACAAAAGCCAGCTATTTTAAACCAATTCTTTGACCCCTTGCACATTGCGCAGCGCATTCACGTTCATCTATCCCTTCCACCATTTTGGGAGTCGAAACGTACACAAAGGAATTGACCCCCAACAAGGTGGAAATGGTAGACGCACATTGTCTGGAGGTGCGTTCAACGTTGTGCATGGGTTTAACCGCTCGTGTTTTGGTAACACACCCACTACATATTTCTCGAAGGTCTTCTCGTGGGATTAATGCACCCCGCGATAGCTCGCCAAATGTAGTCAAAGTTCGTGCGTACATATTTTGCTAATCGTTACCTAATGATCAAAGGCCGGTGGCTAATACAGCATTTATAATGCGAACTTGTTTTATTTATAGAGAGGGAAGCTTTCAACAGACTGAATTAGGAATGCTTCATTAGTTACACTCGCTCAGGGTCTATGAGAAAATGAGAAAGTGTCAATTTTTAACAAAATCCTTTCATTTATTCAAACCGTACTTAACATCAATAGAGATGCTTTGATAACAAGAACAGAACATTTAAGAACAATACGTGCACACAAATAAAACATTTTGGGTGACCTTTGAGCATTTTAATGACCCATGGTAAGAAGGTACTACATTGGGTCTTCTGTACACTGCTAATCTTCAAATAAGTAACATAAGAAGGTACTACATTGGGTCTTCTGTACACTGCTAATCTTCAAATAAGTAACATGATATATCATTTTCTTCAGTTTACAATAGACCTTTTCTCATGCTGCTGTTAGTCATATTCCCTGTATCAAAAAACAGTAATGAATGCTAGTATTCATTGCACGGAGAAAGGAACCAGACAATTTTGTTTTTTAATATAAAAAAATTAAAACGTACATCTTATACGCTCGGTGTAGAATGAGCCAATGAGCAACTTTCCTTTGCCCTTTAGCCGAGTGTGCCCTTACTAAATGACGTCATGAGCATCAGGTCCATTTTGTTGGCAAACGCCATAGAGTTGATGATTATAGCAGTTCTCATACTTTTGCATTCCCTTTTGACAGCCCCATTTCAACATGTTTTGTTGTACTAACAAAATATATAAACAAACATTTCCTCCTATTGACTATCCATTAACCAACAGACAATGAGTAAACCTAGAGAAAGATGAGTCCGTTAATTGGCTAATGGCTAGCATTGCACTTGCATATTTTAATATCGGTCCATTCACAAGGCCAGGGTACCCATAACGATCTTACTGATGATAGCGAAGCTTTAACGACCCCCACTTCAATACTGACTGACTATATAAAATAGTGCGCACTGCTCACAGTTGGCATTTTACGATTCAAGATCGCAATATGGGTGATAGTTTGCGGACGGCAAAGTTACCAATCCTCAAACAAGCAGTTATACTGTTTTGAAGCATCCATTTTGATTCAGCAGCAAGTGACTATGGCAGACGAAAACGAGGTTATCAGCTCAGAAAACGAAGATCCCAAACAAGCAAGTTTGGAGTTTCAGTTTGCAACAACTACGACCCTTCATGGCATCAGTCGGGTAGCTGAGAGCCGTGGGGTACTGGGTAAAGCCCCTTGGGTGTTCGTTCTACTGGTGGCTAGTGGGTTTTACGCGGCCGTTACGTTCGATCGCATTAGTGCGTACATGAAATACGACGCTAGCACCAATGTCATTGTTGAGTTCGTGCCCAGTCTCAATTTTCCGCCGTGACAATTTGTAATTATAACCGAATTATGAGTTCTAAAATTCAGGAAAAGGACAAGAAGCACGTAAGAAATCTCATACAAGTTTATGAAGAAACTTACTCGGAGTATGAATTTGATGAGCGCGATCAAGAACCTAACTCGACTGATAACTTTGACGAATTCTATTCAGATGATTCGTTTAACTACGCAGACTTTGCTAATAAAACTGGTTATTCCTTGGAAGATTCAATGTACATGTGCAAATGGAAAGGGGCGAAATGTGGTTTAGAAAATTTCACATCAATCTTAACGCCGAGTTACGGACTGTGTTACACATTTACCTTCCTGAATACGCACGGCGGCAACCAAACGCTGCCGGGGATCGGAAATGGGCTTCAGTTGGTTCTTGACATCGAAGAGAACGAATACACCGAGACTGAAAATGGCAACACTGAAGCAGGAATCAAATTTGTGATTCATCCTCGCAGTGAGTTTCCTGCTATAGACACCATGGGACTGTCTGCGGCCCCGGGGTTTCATACCTTTACATCCATACGCCAGACAAATCATCGGAACCTCCCCAAACCGTGGGGAGTTTGCGGCACCGACGAGGCTCCTCCAGAAGACCCTAACAGTGAAAAGTATAGCAGAAACACCTGTCTGTCTGACTGTCAGATTAATGCTATCATCGATAAGTGCGCGTGTCAGCTTCTTGGTTCCAGCGGAGTGGACGGAGTATCTCTGTGTAATATCACGCAGCTACCATGCACCAAGAAGGCCTTGGAGCTCCATCGTGCGAAGGCGGCGGAGGAATGTAAATGCCCCGTATCTTGTGACTACTTCACCTACGAACCCACGATATCTACGGCGAGGTATCCGAGCAAAAGTGTCCTTAACAATGCTGTCAACTTTTACGCAAGCCGAGAGAACGCATCATCTTACAATGAAGAGTACGTCGCCAAAAGTTTAGTGTATTTGGACGTGTACTACAACGAGTTGAGCACCACAACGTACAAGCAAGTACCGAATCTGACGTTCACTTCGCTGCTGGGAGAGCTCGGCGGGCAGCTGGGGCTGTTCCTCGGCGCAAGTATTATAACTGCCGCGGAGTTTATTGATTACTTGTTGAAACGGATCAGACGCTTGCTCGTCAAGGTTAAGGTTGGAGGCAATGAAGTGCACGTTCAATGCAGGACCTAAATACGGCATCTCGAAAATCCTAAGCGCACGTTTTGGTTGTACAGTTCCAAAGTTATACTTTTTGAAATAAGTGTTGTCCAAACTTCATCTGGTTTAATGTCATCAACTTTATCCTTATCGGTTGAATCTTGATAACGTTAATGCACAATGGTTTGATTAAGCTTGGTCGATTATTAATGATGATAAAAGTAAAAAAATATATACCTTTTTTCACTTTGTGTATCTTGACTTAGCTCATATTGATGAATTTTATCTATTAAGTCATTAAGTCATTATTTCAGGTTTGATAATTTGCTGTTGAGAGGAAGTTTTTCTTTCCCCGGCAGTAAAGGGCATCTGCTTCACGGTTTTAAAAAACGCGAGAAAAATTGACCCAGATTACGGGTCCCAGGAAAAAGGAGGGTGTGACCTTCTTCTGAGTCAGGCTGACCCAGAAATTTGTCAAAATATTGCATTTCGACACGGATTCTATCAGTTTGACACCTTTCTGGGTAATTTTGACATGGAATACGGAATTAGTGACCAATAACAGCTCAGGCTCCACGGGACCCGGATCCGGGTGAAAGCTGATCCGGTGTAGGGAAAGCTGTCCCCCCGAGACTCTGTCCCCCATATTGGAAATTAACGTGGGCTGTAGAGGGATGATTCAAAAGAGGGCGCTATAAAAAGCACTTTGTAAACAGTTCTCCATATGGGGTGACAGAATCTTCGGGGGCACAGAATCTCCGTCCACACCGGCAGTGAACATTTAAACTTCTAGTCCTGGAACATTTGAAGGAGTAGCAGAACCAATTAGGTGTTCCCTCCATTTTTCATCAGGTGTGATATTTCAGTGTAAGGCCTTTTTGTTTTAAGCTTTTAATATTTAAAGTATGTTATACATAAACAAGTTTTGACTTTTTATATAGACCAATCCATTTACGCCGCACCACCATTGCTGAGAAGCTGGCAGCGCAATTGGTTTTGTACACAAGAAAGAGTAGTAAAAATAGATGCAGTTGTTTTTAATTTTCATGCGAAATGGGTATCTTGCTCAACAATTGAAACAATTTTACTGACAGATAAAGATGCAAATATGAAGTATGTATGCTCTACATCCTTATTTCATGTTATCCTATCACTAAAAATGCATTAAAAAGGGACGGGGGAAACACGGTTATTTTCCACGTCTTCGTGTACAAAACGGCGCGTTGCTAGCACCCCGGCAACGGCGGCGCGGCGTGCAGCACCTGCGCGCCTTGTTTAGTCTATATAACATTGATAATTTTTCTAGATGTGATCAACTGTGTACAAATAAGGCATTTTAGCATGTCACTTTCTCACTGCACAACAAAAATGGAGATTTGAACATAGATTGTTCATAGAATTATTTAAAAAAATATTTTTAGGAATTTTCAAATTTGTCTATAAGGTCCAGCCGTTTTAAAATCCATGTTTTGTGTTGTAGTCATTCCATTTCGCAGTTAGTTTCCATTATTCATTACTTAGGTGTACCTATCAAATCAACCCCTCGTTTGATTTTGCGATTTTGGCCAAAGTCGTAACATTTTTCATAAATGTTGCCATCAATTTATGTTGGATGTCCTTTCAGGGCCACCATAGTAAACGAGGAAGGTACAGAGATACCAGAAAAGGGTACCCTTTATAGCACCCTTAAAGGACTAAGTCAGCTTTATTGGGGTGTAGTTTCTCTGCAGATAAATAATAACTATCATCACATTGACAAAATGTTATATTTTAGATAACATATCCTACGTTATTTACATGTTGGTAGTAGAAGTGTTTCCGAAGTGAATACTGACTTAATAAAATACAACTAATTCTCCACTTCGGCTGGAAATGTATTTTTCTGTAAATATCTGTATTGTCCAGACCCAGTTTATAAGCCTTCAGTCACTCACTGGGGCGTTTTCAATTTTGAGGTAAAGGGTAACTAGCACAGTGTACAAAACCACCTTTTCCAGATTTATTTCACATATCAAGGCTTACAATTTCAAGAAGTTTCAACACTTCACGAGCTTCACTTTTTTAGCTACGATAACTAGGAATTTTTGCGCCAAAACTTAAATTTTCGACATCACGAGGTAGCACCGAGGACTAGCGCCAGTGCCACCCCGGGTAAAATTAGATTTTGATTTTTTTTTAAATATCTGCCTGCTTAAAAATTAGCCATAGGCCATGGGGAATGCAGAGCGCAAAACAATAGTTTTCTGACGAGGAGGCAATAAGGCCTTGCATGGGATGCGGGACTGAAGGGCCTTGCACGGCATTGGGACTTGAGTCAAGTCTAACGTGTTCGTGACTAGCCGATACTCGCCCACGATAGTTTATGCAAGCGTATCTAGCCTGTGCGTGAACACTCACGCGCACACTTCAACAGCAGTTAATGGCAAGTGAGGGCGAGTGACCTTCGGCTCTTGATCATGAATAATCATGGTAAGTAATACGTTATTCGTAATAATATCTAGGGAGGCTTATCATCCTAACTAGCAGCTGAGAAGCTGAATTGCGGAGGAGGCAGCTACAATGTGTTCGAGAAGCATAAGAAGGCATGTGAGGGCGCCTTTGGTCAGCCAGCCATCACATCAACTCGTAGACCACAGATCGAGCACACATGCCCCGGAAAACAAAAAACTGGACTTCTGAACAGAACTTAAGTTACAGCAGAACGACAGACAGGGACGAAACAAACACAGCGTATACGCTTCCTAACGAGCTCGGACGGAACAAAAAGGAAAATCATAACTATAGAAAGTCATAGAAGTGAAGGGTGGTGCTCACATACTTGCTCTTGTAGCCAGAGAACAAAATACATAACACCAAAATAAAACTACATTGCGATTGGTACGCCTTGGCCATCACATCAATGGCAATCGTTCATGTATAGATCATTTTTAATTACTTCAGCACAGTTGACTTGTTCAACATTAACGCTGTGATGACAAATTGTAGCTCTACCAACACCACGCTCATTTAGTAAAAAAAACTAACCTATTCCCCATCATGATGATAGTTAAAAACTATTGCCTTAGCAATGCATCAGTGTGAGTGTTTGATGCCAGGGAACAGTCTTCAAAACATAGTGTGTTTATTTGTTTTCTTTAAAGAGCAGCTGTGAGATATTCAACAATATTTAGTATTTGTATGTTTCCAGTTGATGGAATCCACGAGAAATATAATACCGTTTTTAAGAGAGTGCCTTACCGCAAAACAAAACAGGGAAGAAACTTACTTCCTCCGAAACACTCCCACCCCAAAAACTGAAAATCACGGGTTCAAACAAACCACGTGACAAATGACTGGTGAAGTCGGCGGTGGCTAGTTGATTTGGATCTGCCTATAATTATGGATGAACGGAGTTAATGCAAATACACCCTAAAACTTCACCATTTGCGCCGGTCAATACAGCCGTGAATGTGACCCAGGACGATCCGACACGGGAACATAACCAGCAAACCAATTTCGAACAGATTGTGATTTGGGGATTTTATTTGAGTGGGCAAGGCAAATCCACAGCTCGGCCTTACATCGATAAACACGTAAAACGTCGTACATCAACCTACACGTTAAAGGGACACGTTGCCTTGGGTCGGACGAGTTGGTCTATGAAAAGCGTTTGTAACCATTTGTTATCAAATGCATATGGTTAAAAAGATGTTGTAAAAGTTGAACACAATGATCCACACAAATATGCCTCGAAATTGCGTGGTTTTCCTTTTACATCGTCAATTAGCACGGTCGGCCATTTATGGGAGTCAAATTGTGGACTCCTATAAATGCCCTTTAAGCAGTTAACCACACCACAGCATACACGACAAGTGCCGGTTACGCGGTTAACCGACCGATCGTCCGGTTACAAGTTAATTATTTTACGGCTCAAATAACGGTCGAAATTTCATCCGAAAGCGCTGCGAAAGGCAGACCGCATTGCAATAACGGTGTACACAACGAACGATCCTTGCGGCACACAAGCAGTCACATTCCACTTTACAGATAGATAGTTCCCAGTAGACGCCATCTTTACGGGCAAATCGCATTTTGGCATGCAGGCGCGTCAAGCGCTCAAATTATTAACGCAGCCGCGTCGTTTACTAACCAATCACGCAATGAGTTTTGTGAAATGTGCGCGTGCTGCACGCCGTTCTCATGCGTAACGCATGACTGTGTGTTCCAAATTGCCCGTAAAGATGGCCGATTTACGTCATACTGCAACCCATCTATAGTCGTAGTCTGGTTTATCTCGTATACTCAGAGTGCTAAAATTTCAGAAAGATGAGATAGCATGAGCGTAAACGCTCTCCACTGGTGATAGCCTATACAAAGCCGGTTACAAAAGCTTTGACTTTACGTGTCTGCGCATACTTGGGAGACAATTATGCATAATAATCATCATCGCTGGAGCACTCGCTAAAAACCTTACACAGCATTGTCGTCGCTGGTCCGCACAAAAAAACGGTCTGCGGAGCACAGTCGTTTGGAAATATTTAGCTTGTTTACAAAAACAATATCCAACGTGTGGGCTACACTTATAACAACGACCCAATTTATTTAGGATACCCTGGATAGACAGAAAGTATATTACTGTATGATGTAAGGTTGGTATTTTCTTCACTTTATTTTGTTTTCCAAGCGAAGAGACGCGTATAGAGGTGTGTCAAAGGCTGACTGTGTGTTTGTAGCCACCAGTGACGTCAAGGGGTGTGTGCATATCATTATCATAGATAAGCAAGTTTTTACTTTCCGCTGAAAAAGCCGCGCGGAGAGGTGCATTTTAGATTTGAATTCTTTATTAATAAATGCAAATTTAAGTGTAAAATAGTAATAACCGGTATCTACGATGTCTACTCTTGCCATAGCTAGTTAATAATTAAAATATTAAGAGCATCTTGGGGGCCACTCAACAAAATAAATAAATAATCACAATACAAATTACCTGTAGCCGTTAAAGGCACTTATTGCTCCAGAGGGCTTTTGAACTTGAAATGTTCAATTATGCAATTACAGTTAATGATCAACTTAAACGAAATCACTAAAACCTGTGTTTAGTTATTATTTGGTCGTTAGTTTGATTTTTTTCTGCGCTGCAACTTTGCTGAAATTTCATCGGAAAAACCAGCCCCCTTTCCCCCAAAAAATGTTGAACTATAGTGGGTTTTTTTATCGCCGTCGGCGGCGCCGTCGTATTTTCGAAACACGTCACAATGCGGACTTTTTATTTAAAGTCTGATAAAAAGAGATTTTACATGGTGTTACCGCAAACCTCTCTTAGTTAGATTTAAAGTCTGTCCACACAAATACAAATTGCGCGGCTGAGTCACGAAATTGACACAAACTTCACGGTTTGCATTCGCTTGTGTTGCCAGTTGTTCGAACCGATTGGCTCAGCTCCGCGAACGTTGGCATATGCCCCTCCGAGTTTTGTTCTGTCTCTTTAATCAAGAACTACCCTGGTCACTTGAGCTGATATCACCCACACGATAAATGCTCGACAGAAAGACCTCTTCTTCATCAACAATGTTTTCACAAACCGCTGCTTTCCGACATTTTGATCAGCTTAATTTTTGTTTTCGAGATTTTTATTATTATTTTTTTTTTCTGTTACATTATTACAATTTTAAATTTGTTATCGAGTTCCACTTATTTATATTTAATCATTACGCACTCGTCGTTTACCTTTCTACAATGAAAAACCAATAATGTTAATTTCGTTCCAGTTGATCTTCAACGAAAACTAACGAAAGCTTTACGTAATAACAAGCCTTGGGTACGGTATTATTTTGAAATTTGTACCACGATTCTAGTAAGTAATATTGCACTGAGCGTCTTGAAAAATAAACACCCTTACAGCAAACTTAAGCGGTGCAGGGTTAACTAATCAACGATGTTGTTCAGAGCATCTCTTCAGGGGTTAGTGACGAGAGGTATGGTGTGCTGGACATGTAGCATAACTAATTGACATATACTGACACACTCGTGCTGGAAAAATAATGACGCGGCGAGATCGATCGCCCGGGGAACGAAGCTGGAATATACCCCCCAATACAAAATGCACGCAATCCCTGACAAAACATTTTACGCAGTTCATAAAAGCAGGCAGGCGTTTTCTATACTTAGGCCCCATCACACCTAGCCTTTTGTCAAGGCCCTCGTGGCGTAAACAGCAGTGCGACTGGAAGGGGGAGACTACGCGCGCGACGGGTTTGATCGGGAATGGTGCTGCTCAAAACATTTCGGGAGACCATCCCGTCGGTGGCAACGTACTTAAAACGAGATGGAAGTACTATACGAACGGAATTGCCGTACTTAAAACGAAGTACAACTAGTTTAAACCGGTTGAAACTGACTACAGACGGGCTTGGACTGAGGTAAACGGGCAGTTTTCCCTATCTAAAATTGACATAAACGGACTCAGACAGGATAAAGACGAGATGGACGGGTCACATTATAGACATTGTCCGGCCAACGCTGTACGTTCTAGCCAGACCACAACCCGTTTTACAATTTTTTTATGACGGGTTTGGACGTTTTGAAAACTAGTGTATCTAGTGTACCTATTTAAGGCTCAACGTCAACGCGTTCTCCACATGATTAATGATGCCAAATCAAGATATTACAAAGATAAACTATGTTGCTGTAAGGATCAACGAGAAGTATTCAGGATTGTTGAATCTTTACTACATACTAAAGAAAAACCCAAGCTACCAACTCATAGTGACACTATGGAATTGGCTGAGAAATTCAGTGATCACTTCATCACCAAGATAAGAAATATTCGGACTGATCTTGACGCATCCGTTTCTACTCAGTCTATCAGTGCAGGTTCATACGAGTCTAACCCCAATATC
>JAUELU010094507.1:2683-12810 GCA_032357145.1 Evasterias troschelii
AAACTTAACCACATAGAAGGAGTCAACATAGTGCGCTCTGTCCTCACAACTCTGAGAGAAGGTTACAGAGGACCCAATTGGTCTATTGAAGTGCAGCTCTGATTTTTTTGGAAGGGAGCTGGTGCAGCCTACGAAATCTGAGTCCTTCACAGATATGATGCGGGAACATGTATGTTTGAATGCTGTCATCGTTGTCTTAGAAAGACAATACAAGAAATATTTTGATATGGACATTACACAGCAACTTCAACAAGAAACACTTTCAGCCAGAGCCCACAATATAGACGCAGAAGAGGTCATGGGCATGTTTAGTGCAGGGAAAGAACGCACCAAGAATACAAATCTGGATATTCTAGTGGCCAGGATGCGAGCCAGGAAGAATAGAGTACAAGCCTACTTTGACAATATGTACGAAGATAAGAGGGAGCGTGTGATTAACTAGGCAGTCAAAAGGGGAAGGCAGAAGAGGAACATTCAGAAGCAGAAACAAGCTGAAGTGAAGAAGGAGCTATCTGGAAGAGCACAAATGAAAAGGCAGAAGAAGACTGAACATGCGCAAAAACACTTGAAGAAGAAATTGGGAACTGTTGGACATTAGCAAGATTAGTACAGAATTCCCTGACCTTTCAGATGAATCGGCTTCTGTGTTAAAGGAAGTTTAAACCGGTTCAATCATTGGTCGACATATGTCGCAATTGGACACTGTGACAGTGTGTCCAATACGTACAGTCTACTTGGTCTGGTCGGATTGAAAAAACTCAAAACCTGAAGTAGCAGTCCATGTTACACTATTGCCTATTATTGGGCCGATGATGAATCGTATGATGATGCCACAGATTACAAATGGTCCCTTGCTGCAGACCTCATATCAGAGGATCTTGTTTTTTGCCAAGACTCAGTGATTTCAAAGACCTAGTTTTAGGCGAGCGAAATTTCATACATTGTATCCAGATGTTTTGAAATCCATGTTCTCCAACAAGCAAAGTTTTATCCTCGGCCAACAGCTGCATCACATACTGACATCTCTGAGAAGGCTGCCTTGTGTGATATTTATTATATTGCAGTATTTCATATTGTTATTTTTTCATTTCAAAATAATTCTTTCTTTTCTTAATGGGATGGTAATTTGTGACAAGTTACAATGAATATCTTGAAGTTCATATAATAAACATTTCCCACGGTACGCAGTATAGCGGGAAATACTTGTCTTAGGAATTCGGGCAACGCAGAGTGTGTGCCGGTGGTTAACAGTGCTGAACGAGGGGTGTTATGTAATAGGGGTACTGAAAGGGGTTATATAGGGATGACAAAGGGTGTTGTAGTTAGTTCTAGCAAGCACTTCATCAAGCACTTTTACATCCACTTGGTGGAAAGTCGTCTATTCTGCGAACATGGATACAATTGCACAAGCAAACAACATCGAAGAACAAGTTGAACAAGATGTCATGAGACCTCAAATATCACTTTTGGACAAGCTAGATGGTCTCATTTCATCAAAGCTTTCTAGTTTTGAGAACAGAATAAGTGACACACAAAAAGATATCTCCGAGAGCCAGTTGGTGAAAATTCAAGAGAACATTCTGACAAACGACGGCTATACCTTCAACAGCAAAAGCTGCGAAGACCAATATAAGTTTAACGTTAAGGTAGCAACCTAGCTTAGAGACGCAGAGGTGAACGTCAACAAGGATGTTGCTCAAGCTTCAAAAGACAGTGCTGAAGGTATAACTTTAATCAATCATCACCAGAAGTTGATAAAAATGGCGGATGCTTCGGAATCCAGTTGGAGAGTGGTGAAGGAGTACAAGTCAAACCCTCTCGCATCCGATTCAGAGGATGAGAAGAAGATAACTCGAGCTGAATCCAGAGCTAAAGGGCTGAAGCTGCGGCAGAGTACTAAAGAAGACAAATTGAGGAAGAGGAGCTTCAACCTTGCGTTTAGACGCAAGGATGATGAACTCAAGCTTCGTCAACGCCGACGACAGGTAGATTTATGGATGAAGTTAGCACAGGTCGATGCTAATGAAAATATTTATGCTGAGGCAGAGGACCGACAGGCAATAACCCTTCAATATCCTCTTAGAAGGGCATTATTGTCTTACTTCTCTGATAACTCACCTGATGAAACATCCAACACCCCCAACAACAACCCTAGCATTTTCTGAGCATTATTGGTCAACAAATCATCGCCCATCTGTAGACTCCTGTCTTCTGTAAGGAGCAGTGTGGTGTTTGCACAAGAAGCACCGAGGAGAAAGAAAAACACACCATGGCCATCACCTACGTCCAGTTCTAGCAGATTTTAGTGAAGCTGAAAACATTGAGGGAAAGTTACCCAGCATGATGTATAGTGCAGTAGAAGTACAAACCTATCATTCCAGCGTCCTAAGCATCAGAACCCTCATTCAGGCCACTGCTTACTCTACTTACTCTGTGATAGTGTCAGAGTTCCATAACAGTGTTATTATATTACAATATTAAGTTCAATATGTCAACTTACATGTATAAGCAACAACAATTTAACCAAGAGAAACTTTTCTACAAATTTCAAGAATACTTCAACTCTAAATTTGATAGTATAGCAAATTCGAACAAGGACACAGACCAAGTTAGTCACAAAGAACTCACAAACAAATTGGAAGCGAAATAATTGACCAAGCCCGGGAACTCGGCACAATTCGAATTCTGCAGCAAAGTTGAAATAGCATACGATAAAATCAAGGCTGCCCTCGAGAAGAGCAACATCCAAGCAGCATCGAAAGGAGCAACATCCAAGCAGCAATCAAAGCCCTCAAAGAAGCAGAAAGCCTCATCACAGATTGTAAGAAAACAATCAAGATTGCAGACAACAGCAGGCTTGGCTGGGCCACAGTACAAGAGCTAGATAAGACAGGGAGAAATCGGACACAAGAAGAGACGAAAAGAATCCTAGTTGCGGAAGAAGCTGCCTTGAAAAGCATAGAACAAAGGAAGAAACTACAGCAAGGTCCAACTAGCTCAATGTACAACAATAATCATGTCATCAAATATCCTGCTGAATAAATTCTGAAACAGAACTATGTTTTAAAAGTTTGTTCTGTTGGGTCCTCAAACGGATTGAAACTGTTTTTCATGCGTATGACGGAGGAGCATGAAAGGGAAGATAATGACTTAAATCATACTTGAAACTTGGTATTGCAAAAGGTGACTGATTGATGGGCATCAAAATTTGTCATTTAAATTCAACTGAACTGCTACTACTTCCCCAGTAATACAAAACGATACACACCCTGAGAGATAAAAATATATATTTTTCAGAAGAGATATTGTGTATGGAAGATCGCTCTATTTGAAGCATTTTGTATTGTCCTTTTTTGTCTTCCTTAGTAACATGGACAAGGTTTACCCAGAGGCAGGAAACTAGACTGAGAATCTACCAGTGGTCCAGCTTTACTTGTAAGTAGAATTTGAAGCTTTGCATGGTGGGAGTATAATTAAGAGAGGTTTGCGGTAGCACCATGTTAAAATCTCCTGAAGACGATCAGAGCATACAGATCGAAACGTTGAGTCGTTAACTACCGGTTCTTTTCAAAACCAACAAGTTACTCAAGAGATTTTAACATGGTGCTACCGCAAACCTCTCTTAATTATATATAAGTAGCCAATTCCCTGCATACTTGTGTTCAGCGATCCTGGAGTTTGGCAAGCTGAAGGCCGCATTACTGGGACTAAAGTGTAAAGGGTTAATAGAAGTTACATTAAAGAAAATGTACATATTAAATGTAAACTTCTTTTGTAATTAAAACTGAATTGTGCTTCCACATTTTCTCTCATTTTGTTTCCATTTTCTTGTTTTGTGAACATTACAAGTTTTTAAAAAATACTGGCCTCTGTGCCCTTTTAGGTTTTACAATTTGGCCTTGATGCCCATCTCTTTGGCCTTGGTGCCCTTCAAAATGTGCACCTAACGAAGGCCAAAGTGGCCTTGGCCTAAAACTGACAAAATTCTAGAACTGATGATTGATCAGATAAAGGAACTGACAGTAGTCAACATTCCATCTGATCCTATACCTATTCCAGCGTCAGAGGAATTGAACCAGCCCAAATTGAATCCAGCAGCAGTGCCCTTCACATGGACTACACCAAAAGTGGCTGACACATCTCCTATTGTGCCACCAGAGTTTGAATGAAGATGACCAGAACATAGCTTTGACAGAACCCGATCCCCTGATGACTGTAGAGATCACTCTTGCAGAACAGCCCTGACAACAACTGCAAGAGCAAGAAGCAACCTCTGAAGGCAGACCAACCAGAAACAACAACCTCCTTGAATGTTCGTGGATGCAAGCCTTGAAGAGCCTTCAACGAGGAGCATGGACCCTCAAGTGGCATGTGTCCAGGGTTATCCTGTCCCACCTCAGTGAATCATGCCTATGCAAAAGCCTATGCCACTGTGGATGCAGCAGGGTTCACCTATGATGCCAGCGGCATGGATGTGGCAGCCAATAGTTTGAGATGCCCAGAGGAGTTACTAGAAGGGTATGCTTACATTTGTGACGGAGGACTACACTCCAACAGTGTGACGACGATCAAGGTAGCAGCAAAGTCCCAGCAAGAGAACTACCCACCTGACTGACATGATGTAGCTGGTCAATTGGCAGTGATGTTGCTTTGTTTTTCATTTCATCCATCTTCCTCAACAAATACTTTGGAAACAAAGACAAAGAATTAGCTACTCCATCAACCTGACCTTTAATTTACCTAGTTGTCTTGATGAGGAGGGATTATCAAGTCATTAGTGAGTTATAAACTCTAGAAATGTATGCCACACAACAACTGTTCCTTGCATGATGGCTCATTCAAAAAGTACAGAATATGTACCAATGGAAAAAAAAAGAACCATATTTGAAGTACTAAAAAAAACAAAAAAACACAACTAACCTAGAACAAGTCTTTTGTCGATGTGCTTCCTCCTAGCCTCTTTGAACAGGTCAGAGGGTTTCTCCTTAATAACAGGATATATATATTTCTGCCGACAGGCATTGAAAGCTTTCTTGTGTATCATCATCAAGTTCATAAAATTAAACATGAGGAGAACTTTGTCGTAATTGTTCCCAGAGAGGACTAAAGCTGATGCCAGCTGCAGGTCACCAAGGTGTGTACCCTGAAGTGTCTCCTGACAGCAGAAGTAGCTGATATGACCCTCTCCACATTTCTGAAACATAACAAAGCATATGATAAATCAATGAAAGAAATATGTTCCATTTTCTTTTTTTGATTTAGCTTCCATGTAGTGTGCAATATACACATGTAGTGCTGGGCGACTCATAAAAAATCACTAACCAACTAGTCACACTTCAATTAGTCGGAAATTTGACACTAATCTTGACTATTTTCCAAACCAAAGATTGTGGATCACCACAGGCGCAAAATGGTAAAATTCAGGCTGAAATGTGAAGTATGCATTGCAATGGATGCCACATGGAGTAAGCAACTCTTTTGATGAGACAATAGAACAGACAATTTCAATACGGCCTAAGCGACTAGGAAATTCACTATTTGACTAGTCGCGCTTCAATTAGTGCAGATAACTGGTGGGTAGTTGAAAAGGGTTGTAAGGACTGGACATAGCAATCAACACTAGTCCGCTAGTGATTTTGACACTGGTCCACAACATTAAGGGAAGTAAGTGAAACAAAGGAGAAACAGACAGCACCACCCAAACCAGCGTTACTGATGACCGAGATTGTAGAGCTGAAGGCAGGGATTGCAGAACTTAGCTCATTCAAGGGCCAAGTAGCAGCACTCTAAGAATCGCTACAGAAGACACAACAGCAACCATCAATCCATCCTCATCTCATTTCATCCATTTTACACATGTGGATTTCTCTTTGCATAATCTAACGAGTTCATAAAACGTAAATTGATATGGTATAATTCTAACTTGTCTTTAACTTGGGGATAGGAGAGATTTATATCCTCAAAAAGTTAGCGGTCACTTTCACCACGAACCAGCGATGTGTGTAGGCCTTTAACTAAAGTTAGTCGACACATGGTTAGAAGCTCTACAGTGTATTGAATCAATTCAGATTTTATTCCATTTTCTCATTTTCTCAAGTTTTGATTAACTAACTTGAGTTTCTGATGGCTCATATTCTATTGAAATGATTGATACTACGAATAGAGTTTTTATGAATTTTCCAACCATACATATTTCTAGAGGAAAGGCAAGGATAGTTCCCCATCTTTATAGGTTAAAGGCCTTCTGTGTCACAACCAAAATACTCAAATTCAAAATTTTTTTACTTTGTGTACATTTTGCACAATTGGCATAAAGTTAACTTACCCAGGACAAATGGGCTGATGTGCCGGAAGGCATGACACCCACCTCAACAGGTTGGTGGCAGGTGATACAGGAAGGTCGTGCTTCAATTGCCAGGTCCTTTAATCTTGTCTCACTAATGATGAAGAACCTGGTCTTCTCTGCTCCTTCAGGGCTTTGCAGTTCTCTGTGGAGACCAGGCCTTGAAAAGGAAAAGTCCTCTTCATCATCCTGTGATTGATCCTCGGTTACATGTACGTCATGTACTTCTTTCGATGTTGTTCCAACGAAGCTCTTTCTGGGAATCAAAAATGAAGACAACTCTTCTTTGCATCACCGATTCATTTACCATTTCTTAAATCTTTAAGACACCATTTGATAACTACGGAAGAAGCCTTCGCAAATAGGCTGAACCATCAATGCACCATACACAAATAACTTGCTGATGCTATGCGAGTATGCCTTTTGTAAGACGCTACTAACCTTTCTGGGTATGTTATTTGCTTGCCTCTAGTTGTACATGCATAACTAGTACCGATGTATCAATTATGACATTATCACTGTCTTTGTTGTGAGAACAATAATGAACACAAATTCAACAATGAGAACAAACTAACCTGTTTCTATGGGAAATCACAGGTTCCCAACTGTCGTCTAGGTCCACGTCTTCATCTTCCTGCTGCTGCTCCTTTATAGACACAAAGTCCCCGTCCATTTTGTTGTCAACACTTATTGTAAGAAGTAAGAAATACATGCGAATATTGCAGACTGTGAACGTCATCAGTACAACACACTACTTTACATGTATCTTAGGTTTTTAAAGGCACTGAACACCTTTGAAGTTGTCAAAGACCAGTATTCTCACATGGTGTATCCCTATGCATAAAATACCAAACTGTGAACATTTGGACTCTATTGGTCATCAAAGTTGCAAGAGAATAATGAAAGAAAAAATACCCTTGTTGCACAAATTTGTTTGCTTTCAGATGCCTATAATAAAAGGCTTCACTGAAGTCTTTTATTATTTGGGTGAGAAATTACCTTTTTCTCAAAAACTACGTTACTTCAGAGGAAGTCGTTTCTCACAATGTTTTATACTATCAACAGCTCTCCATTGCTCGTTACCAAGTAAGTTTTTATGCTAACAATTATTTGGAGTAATTACCAAATGTGTCCAGTGCCTTTAAAGGCAGGGTATACTTTCAAAATTTTCAAAGACCAGACAACAAATGTAAAGCCCATTGATACACTTTTTCTAAAAATGCGCTATATAAGAACTACTTATTTGTTATTATCCCAACAAATGCAAAATAACAAACCTGTGTATATTTTTACTCAATTGGTCATTGCAGTTGCACGAAAATAAAGAAAGAAAAACACCCTTGTTGCATGGAATTGTGTGCTTTCAGATGCCCGAAAAATGTAAGATGAGCAAATTTGTTAAAAGATATTTTAATCTAGTTGTAGACAATGCACAAATCAAAACACTGAATTTTTTGGAAAAGTAAATGAAAATTAAATTAACTTGAATATCTTCCAGACTGTAATACCATACCTAGCATCGGTGGATGAGGTTAGTCCATGAGTCAAACCAGCAGGCGTTGGGATGGATGGCAATTTTAATGTTACTGGTGACGTAACCCTGCAATAAAAATCAGACTTCACATATAAATAATACAAATAACAATAATACCGAGAATTTACAAGGGTGCTCTCAAATGAACACAGCACCTCACAATCAACAACAGAAATTAAACAAATCACAAGCTGGGATTTATAGGTGAATTTTGAGTTGCACTTGAAGGTAAAAGGAGATGCCGTTTCCCTGATAGCACAATTTAGGGGCAACAGCAAGGAATGAACTGTCCCCAACCTTCCTTATGGAACACAGAACAATCAGCCAGGTGACATCAGAAGAGAAGCGCAGCCCCCTGCAACCTCCAGGCCAGGCCCATCCGTATTGTACAAGATGTGATTTTCAGCAATGAAACTAGGAGATTGCCCGTTGAATTTCTGTAATTACTGTAAAGATGTTGGTCTTCTCCACATGTTTGATCTATCACTAATAATGTGTAATGTGTGCAGGTTGTTTCTTTGTAATATTTGACATTGAGCCATATAAAAACAAATAAATTGATTTTTGTGAAAATGTAGAGATTCTAAAAATACCTCACTTAAGTTAGTTCGGTTGCGGCTGGGTGTTTACATAATCAGAGCAATTTTCCATCATGCTAGGACTGTCACAAGTAGTCTAGTAGCATACAAACGCAGATGTAAAATAAAAATCATTTAATAAAAAATTGAGTACAGCGCCCCGGTATACTTGGTCTAAGTAAAATCTTGCATTCACTGGAATTTCACTTTCCTTTGGTTTCACATCAAAGAGTTTCATAGTGAATTATTCCTGTCATTTTTATTTTTAATTTGAACATGAATAGATTTACACTCTTGTTATGACCGTACGCAAGACGGTATGATTACCAGGCCTTGCCCTTGATCAGAATTACGGGTGCATTAGACCCAGCAGTAGTAACTACAGTACTTGATTTTTCAAATTTTGACATCTGCAGTCAGACTAGCGCCCCAGCGAATGATTGTATTCGCAGGTACGATTGAAGACCTCTCAATTTACTTAGTACTAGACCCAGTCATTTTGAAATGAGTACAGTGCCCAAGCCCAGTTACTCAATACTGGGTCTACAGAGTACGGGTGCACCTCATCCTCAGATTAGTACATTACCTAATGAATTGGAAACTAATGTGCCACTGGTGGTATAAACATGGAGGTAGGAATTAATAACTATAAAATAATAATTTAGTATAAATAAGACATAAAATGAATAAATACTTTCAAGAATCTTCTTCTTACAAACTTACGTGTCATCATCGAACATGTCAAGAAGTAACGTCGCCAGAGAATTGTTGTCCATCCTTAACTCATTGGCCAATTTGAGCCAACGACGGCTCACCGCAGTTGATAGCCGAACCAAGTTGGTCTTTAATTGCGGGTGGGTCGCCCTATGTTTCTTCAGCCGTGCTCGTGCCTTAGCTCTTTTCGTGCTCGGTGACACGCAGCGCCTTCCCGCCGAGCCAATCCGTTTTTTCGGGGATTGTTGCTCTTCCATTCTCACTCCGCAATTTTACACAAACGATAACAAGATTCGATCGAAGATGATATGATAGATAATGCTTTTGCTACTTGAACTTTCTAAGCATGTGCTAACGCTACAGTAACAGTGCTACTTCTATCTAAGTTCTAGTTCTACTCTCTGCATCATCATCATGCTCCTCATAGCTCAGCAGCCTTCCTTCCTTGCTTCGCTTGCGGATCACACAGGAGACCGGTCTAATTCAGAAGTAGTCTTGATTCGCGACGCTGATGTTTGGCGCAAAATCGACTGGCTCGGAGGGGCTAGATCGGGAGGGACTGTACAATCAGCAGGTTCATTTGGTTTCACATTATTATCTCTTCTCCAGTTATTCGTGTTGCGCTATCAGTGACTACGCAACGAAATGAACGTCGCCGACGATCAAGACTAGAGCGAAAATAAGGCAGTTAATCTGAGACACTTGAGGGCAGTATTTATTCAACCGTTAAAAATCTGAGAAACGTTCCTGACATACGTTCCTCAAATTAATTTTGGGGGAGATAAATAGTATACTGATAACTTTTCCCATACTCGCATTACTTGAAAGTGAGTTTTTTCTCAAAAAGCATTTCACTTTCGAAATTGCTGTATTTTTGACATAGCACGTGTTTATTGCAATTTACCGAACGTATCCCTCCATTAGCCTCAACCTATTAGGACTATGCACACACAGTCTG
>JAUELU010094567.1:0-12803 GCA_032357145.1 Evasterias troschelii
AAAAACTACGTTACTTCAGAGGGAGCCGTTTCTCACAATGTTTTATACTATCAACAGCTCCCTATTGCTCATTACCAGGTTAGTTTTTATGCTAACAATTATTTTGAGTAATTACCAATAGTGTCCCTTGCCTTTAAGATACGCAGTCATTTCCTCGAAATGTGTTTTTGTTCGCAAAATATACTTTCGTTCGCTCGAAATGCTTTCGTTCCATAAAAATACGTGTTATTTCCACAAAAAGGGGAATGCGTTCCCTAAAAACAAGCTTTCGTTTGCTCGAAATACGACTTTGAATTGTTTGCATAATGCACTTGCAACGGCTGGTAAAGCGTATACGCTGACCTCTGACCGATATTGTTTTTTCGGTCATTTCTCGTTAATTACGTGATATTTTTGTTTAAAAAAACCCCAAAACATCTACAAAATAATTGGCTAAGATTCTACTTGACTTAATTACGCAAACAGTTAACCGGTGTGTCACTTTAAGTCTCTGACCATTGCAAAACCCTGTGTATTATTTACGTGGCATATAATAATTATGTGCTTTCAGTTGTCCGAGAAAGGTTTCATGCCTGACTGAAACCTTTCTCATACGCTTTTTTCTTTGGTAAAAAATTACCACACTCTCTAAAACTACATTACTTCAAAGGGGGCTTTCTGACAATGATTATATCAACAGCTCCCCAGTGCTCTTTACCAAGTAAGTTTTGGAGTAATTACCAGATCTACACCCTGCCTTTAAACAATTCATTGAGGGTCTCCAGACGTTTATGTAGGCCAAATGACATGTACTCCATTAAATCCCCCTGAATGTTTCAAGTACACAACATAACAATTACAGTTGTTTTTAATCGCAAATTTATAACTGTTTTTTTTATAAAAAATATCAATTTAAAATCAAAGATAAAGTGAACAACTAAAAAAGGGCCAACGTAATCTACCTAGCGCATATGTTGATATAACCTTTGGTTTTTTTTTCGACAAGAAAAAATGCAACAGACTTTGATTTAGCGTAATGTTATCAACCAAAAACAGAACAATCTTAAAAACCTAAAAACAAATAATGAATTAACGTAATTTTATTAACCAAAAATTGGCAAAAAATCCAAACTCAAAACAAACGTGGATCAAACGTTATTTTATCAACCAAAAATTGACAAAACATTTCAACCTAAAAAAACGTTGATTAAACATTATTTTACCAACCGAAAACGAACCAACCATGAAAACCTTAAACAAAGGAATTGACGTAACATTATTTTACCAACCAACCATGACTAAATAAATCAAACGTTGATTATACATTATTTTACCAACCAAAACAAACCAACCATGACATCCTATAAAAAGTGAATTAAACATTATTTTACCAACCAAAAAGGAACCAACCATGACATCCTATAAAAACGTGAATTAAACATTATTTTACCAACCAAAAACGAACCAACCATGACATCCTATAAAAACGTGAATTAAACATTATTTTACCAACCAAAAACGAACCAACCGTGACAACCTAAATCAAACGTTGATTAAACACTATTTTACCAACCAAAAACGAACCAACCATGACAACCGAAACAAACGTTGATTAAACAATATTTTATCAACCAAAAAATAACCAACCATGACAACCAAATTAAACGTTGATTAGGCCTAAACATTATTTTACCAATCAAAAACGAACCAACCATGACAACCTAAATCAAACGTTGATTAAACATTATTTTACCAATCAAAAACGAACCAACCATGACAACCTAAAACAAACGTTTATTAAAAATTATTTTACCAACCATGACAACCTATAGGCCTATCAAACGTTGATTAAACATTATTGTACCAATCAAAAATGAACCAACCATGACAACCTAAATCAAGCGTTGATTAAACATTATTTTACCAACCAAAAACGAGTGAATTCAATTTTCATTGTTTATAAACCATAATTTATAAGCTTTGATTGTATATTTATGATATGTAAACCACAAAATTGACGGCAATTTCTATGGTTTACATCTAATTGTTACAAACCATGGTAAAAATTAGTCAAAAACCCTAAACATTTAATTGACAAACGGCGCCCCATACAGAAGACCCACAATATTCTAGAACCTCCTGTTAAAAGATGCAGTTTGGAGTGGACCCCGGCAATGCCTAACTTTTTGCAACCACACGCGTGACCTCGGTGTCAGTGACATTAACCAGGCGGCCATTGCTTTGTGTACAAACTAATGCACAGGCCCCATGGGAATTTTAATTTTAATTTTTGTTCTCAGCCCCACTGACCCAAGTCATAGACCCCTATTGATTGACACCCCTTCTAGACCATGTGTTATGGTACAGGGGAGGATAACATGGAATATAGCATGGCTGGGATTTATCACATGGGTGATGTTATGTTTTTCTTGATTTGTGACAGACACTTTGATCCACGTAACTCTTTGCAAGGTTTTAAAAGGCGACAAATTCGTGGGTTGGCGCTCGTTCGATGTATATCCTCCCCTGTCCGGGTTTCGATGTAGTAGGCCCTATGCCCTTTTCTTTGAGTTGAAAAATAATAAAATATGCCATATATCAACCGATGCCCTAATTACCTTCCTTTGTTTAAAAGAAGTATGTAAAAATATATTAAAACTTGATAGACATTGAAACTTTCACACCACGCACCGATCTTTGATTACTTCAAAGAGCGTCCCCGTGTTTTGAGTTTGACTTGTTTTCGAAGCAAACAAGAAAGTATGGTGTGCCGGTGAAGCCATACGCGGAAGAAACATATTCAGTGACTTCAATTGTTCTGTGAGCCTTGTGTGTCTCTATAGCCAGCAACTGTCTTCGTTTTATTCAAAATATTTTTTATTTAATTTGGTAGACCTAATTTGCAAATACTATTACAAAAAAAATTATAATTATTGGCTTTTAAATCATTTTTGTTTAGTTTTGTGTCTTTTTATGTTTCTTAACATTTATAATAAAGCATATAAATAACCAGTGATAATTGAATCACCAAGCCGATGTTTAAATTTTAATATTAATAATAATAATGATATGAGGGTTAGGCCTACCCCCAAAAATCTCCAGACTGTTGGAAAAAAAAGGGCACATGGCTTCTTAAAGCCTCTGTATTTTTTGCCAAGAATGCTCAGCAGAATGTTCAGTCACATGATTTGATCATCGTGAATTGTGAATTTCAAAAAATTGTTTGATGAAACTTTTTCGGTGGGCAACATTTTCTTTTATGGCCCCGACAGTATGACATATTTGTGTACCTTGTAAAAATGCCTAAATACCACAACTTTTTGCATTTACAAGTGCAAGTAACCAGTGGAGCCAAAAATGTTTCTAAGTTTAGGTCAAAGAAGAGGAGACTATTTGCTTGGCAAGTCAAACTACAAATATTGTATCTAGGGACTGTTTACATCGCACACAGAGAGGTAAAAGATTTGCATCGATTTCTGGGACGCCTTGAATACAGGACCTCCTACGATATAACAGTCAACATTCTAACGTGGGACAAATCTCATGACATTTTGACTTTCGATACAATATTGACAAATTTGGACCTCTAAAGATAACTAGTCGGGATTATGCATCACTACGAAAGCGCGCCAACAGGCAATATCCAAATGGATAATACACATTTCGAGGAATAAATTATAGGTTATATATTAACTCATACCAAACTCATAAAATAGACAGTGTTATAATTTATTAATCTGATACCATTGTTATATAAAGCCCTAAAAATTTAATGTGAACAAAAATACCATTTATTTGACATTTAATCAATTGCAAGAAAGTATCAACGAAGAATACCAGCCAATCTCTATGAGAGATTACAAACCTTAATCTATACATCTAAGAGATAATAAACTCAGATAAGTCCTCACTTCTGATTATTTATAGCGCAATTAAATTCAGTACCTCGTTACGTCATGAAAGCCCGCCACCAGGCAGTATCATAAAGCGATATACACATTTTGAGCGATATATCAAAGGTAATAACTCATACCGAACTAATGTTTTATTAGTGCCAAATTATACCGGTATTTTACTCCTTCAAAACAGAATGCAACAAAAAGGACCTTCGTCGTTTTAAAATCACACATGCACCTTTATCAAATTGTGTTTTCATTTCGCCACTTCAAATCAATTATGGAAATGAACGCAAGTAAAACTAATGTTGGGTTAATGATATATATTTTAGATTCTGGGTCTTTGTATGGATGTGAAAATGGCGACAACAGACACACTCATAAGTCGAAGCGAATAAGGACTACGTTCTCGGAGGAGCAGTTGGAGGTGTTACAAGCCAACTTTAACATCGATAGTAATCCAGACGGTCAAGACTTAGAGCGAATTGCCCAACAAACAGGCCTTAGCAAAAGGGTCACACAAGTAAGTCCGATATTTTATCATGTAGTGCAGTCATTAAAAGGAGCATATTGTTGTTTACCGGTTTACCGGTTTACCGGTTTACCGTTACGCAATTTCGTGTTGTAGACAAACTATAAAAAAGACAATAAATCCTGTATGGTTGTTGTCATACTTTCTACACACTTCGCCGTATGCGGGGGGGGGGGGGGGGTGCGGGGGCAAACGTAGGCAACTGATAAAGTAAGTATTGATATAGATACAATGAAACCAAGCTGTGAAAATTTCGTTTCAAAAGGTAGTTGCGTTTTTGAGATATCGCTAAAAACCCAGAGCGAATTTTTCCGCACAGGAACAATGTTCCATATAGGAATACAGACTCTGTGAAACGTTTCTGACAGAAACGTTTCTCAGATTCAAATTTTGGGGCATAAAACCTTACATCTTTTTCCATAACCACATTACTTCAAAGTGAAATGGTGATCTAAATGGTTCATACTATCGAAAGCTGCTGTACTTCTTACCACGGTAAGTTGTTTTTTCCCCATTAATTTTCAAAGTCATTACCAAACGTATACAGACCCTTTTAAACCAGATTCCCGAAAAAAGGGGGGGGAAAAACGCCAATCTGAAGTTCCAAGTGGTCAATTAACGACTTGGCACTTCGGTCATCATATTTAAAAACTCCGGACTGCTCTTGTGATTCATCACCATCGGCGTCCCTTCTGAGTTCACTGCCTCACGTTCTACTCTTTTGCTCACAAAAATCTTTAATTCTTAGCAAAATGTTGTCCAAACATGATCTACTGCTCCCTTAATTATCACACTCTGATTAATTATCACACTCTGATTTTCGTTAGTAAATTACTCACTCTATACTGCATAAACTCTCCTCCATTACAGAGTTTTGCTGAGGTTTCTCTATGTTCCACGTCCTACTTTCATGTTTTTGTGCCTTCAGCCAATTAGTCTCCTGTACAAAAAGGACACGACAATTATTTTGTTACATGCCCTAGTCCCCAATCTCACTGTTTCCAGCGTATCTTCTATAAAGAAGTTATCAAGATCTACCACGGAAGCAGCACCTCATACTAAGTTTCCTTACAAGATCAGGGGTAAGACAGGGATGTATCCTGGCCCCATCTCTCTTTTGCTGTGCCATGGATTGGATCCTCGATCCCGCAGTGGTAAACACAGGAAGGAGTCTATTGGGGAGTTCAATTTCTCCGACGTCACTCATGCAGATGACGTTGCCTTATTGGACCACACTCCATCAGCAACACACTCGACTAGTTCCAGCAGGAAGCATCCTACCTTGGAGTTAAGATATCCTGGCAGAAGACCAAACTCCATGACATATTCGGGGAAATGTAATAATAATAATAACTATAGTTTTTATATGGCACATTTTACAATAACGTCTAAATGCCCTTTCATTAGTGTCCTGGTCATTGGGCCAAATAACATCCCTTTAAACTTTCTCAGCTCCCTGGGCAGAAGCCCTGAGCTGCCGTGGCGCTCAGAAGGCTTTTTCAAACACAATATCAAGCTCTACCCTTGCAGGTACCCCTGTTGTACCCATGGGTGAACAGAAGCAGTTATAGCGAAGTGTCTTGCTCAAGGACACAAGCGTCATGACCGGGACTCGAACCCACACCCCGATTACTCAACCACAGAACTTGCGATGATCTAAACCACTCGGCCAAGACACTTTATGGTACTGCATGGTCAACCTATTGAAGCTGTCGATGACTTCTTGGTAGCAAGATCTCTAACACAAGAAGAAGTGATCCTTGCATTCTAAGGAGGCTATAGTCTCGCATCACTATCAGCCATGAACAGTCCACAGAGTGTGGAAACTGAGGAGTTTGAAACCCGCAACAAAACTAGCAATCCAGGACTTGAATCATCCCAGATCTCCCCTATGGGTCTGACACATGCTGGACACTCCTCCAGTCCGACCGGAGACGACTTCCACCAACGATGCCAAAGGACCATGCTGGGCATACATTGGTGCGACCATATCTCATATGCAGATGTCGTCAAAAAACCATGCTTGCCACCATTTAACACACCGCAGAGATGCTCTTTTTGGGCCACATTAACGGCGCACCCAAGGGGGGGGGGGGGGGGGGGCAAGAGGGTAAAAACAAAACAAACAAAAAACGGAGGAGGAAGAGGAAAGGAAAGAAAGAAAAGGAAAAACATGTGGGAGGGGAGGAAGGGGGAAGGAAGAAAGAGCCGAGGGAGAAAAGTCGCAAATTGATAGCTTTTGGTTTTTATTTCCGGTGGCAGTATTTTCTTTTCTTCTTTTGCCATTCGCATTTTCCCCTGCCAATTTACTCTTTTATCGACAACGCGAGGTGCAAGGTGAAAGATTTTGAACACCATTTTATGACAACTCCCTTGTAATTGTTTAAACTTGCGGCAATAACATATTAAGCATTTGAAACCAACGGGCTAATTTGTCCAGGACAAATATATATCTCACGTCGTTCCAGCATTCAATGGTTTTTCCCCTTATGGATTGCTTGTATAGTACTACACTTGAATTTGAGAAACGCCCGATAGTAATGTTTTTTTACCAGCGATGTTTTAAATGAATATGCATGGTACCAGATACTGACCAGATCTAAAATGAATATCATCACGCGTTGCTTCATTTTAGGCGGTCGGCTATGTTCAGGGATTAAAAAAGTCTGCAATCTTATACCCTTTCCAAATTACACATCACATTAGTTTATGCTCAGGTTAAACTTATAATTTCATTATAATGAATTATAATGAATTATTATTATGCGACACCACTTTCGCAAAAAAAAAGTTTATCTGTAGGATCTGGGTTTGCCGCCCACTTATTCATGGAACTTGCCGCCCAGTGATGAAAAGTAGGTAGGATTTTTTAAAAATAAACTAAAAAGATTTATATGGATCAGAAGTGCTTGAACAGTATGGTTTTTTTTCTAATTTTATGCATAAAGAGGCTTGATTTTTCACCTCTAAAACGCCCAAACCCCCACTGGGACCACACCAGGGGCCGTATTCGGCTGGCCCCTGGACCCCACCCATGGTTTGTGGGGGGGGGGGGGGGGGTTGAAAATCAAACCTCCATACGCCTCAAAACAGAGAATAGACAAACTTTTATAGCACTTTTGATCTATGTTGATCTCAGTACCTTTACTGGAAACATGTCTGTAACATCAATGGGCTTAAAACAAGTTTTATTCCCACATATTATCTACTAGACCGAGTATGCATAAATGGACGTATATAAAGCCAGATCATACCAATAATCATTTACTTTGCGAAAGTGGCGTCACATAGTAATCATCTATATCAAATGGCTGTTAAAACTTGCACTGAAAAGTTTAAACTGGGCATCATAGCTGACTTAAATAGAAAAATGTATCATCAACGTTGTCACGAAGAGCAATTCAGCCCATGCAGCCAAACTTTCATGTTTGGAGAAAACTGCGTTTGAACCGAAATTGTTTTTGCAATCATTGATTCGGAGACTTTTTGCCAAATAAACTTTGACATTTTACCAACCCCGATAGTTGAGTTCTCAAACTATATGAATCTGTTGTTTTGATCGTAGTAAGTTAAATAATTGACTTCTTAACTTTTACTCCTTCGTAAAAAAAATCGCAAACGAAGCCTGTGTGCAGCGCTTCTTGACCAAAACGCGGTGTAGGCCTACTCGTTTTTGGCATTGTGCCAGCGCTATCCATGTTTAAAGCCCGGGACACGTTGCCTTGGATCAGGCGAGTTGGTCTATGAAAAGCAGTGTAACAGGAAACAATAATGTTTTAAGACTTGAAACTTTGGAAAATGTTGATGTCAATGATGACGTGCGAAAGCCCAGCGAGAGCAAGTATCGTCCCTGTTGTATGTAATACACATTATAGTGCGTAAAGCATTGGTCCAAGACGTCACTATATTTTACTCGTAACGTGATAACCCGACAGAGGGCGCACTTTGCATTGTAGCTGGATGCACTACTCTAAATCGACCAAAAATTCATGCGCCAAGCTATTTATTATAATTTTGTAAACCCACAACTTATGTTTAACTATAATGTTTTGGGGGTCATGCAACTAATAGATTGTGTAATTAAAAGAATCTATCACAACCTGGGTCGGGGTTTCAACTTTTGAGGAGATTTGATAAATTTGGGCTTTAAAGTTGGTCCTATTTAGCTTTGGAATTGGAAGAGTGCCTCATGAAAACTGGCGGCAAGTCGGTTTGGGAAAAAGCACATTTTCGGGGGTGTTTTTTCTGGGGTAGGGGCCTAATTAGCAACAACAAAAAACAGCTGACCTGCCAAACATTGAAAAGGAATCTGAGGATTAGTTGTCGGAAAATGTTTGGTTGGTTTTCAAGAGGCTGAGAGACTTTAACATATTATTTGAGTATTTTTGAATATTTATCATTTAACGTTGGTTGCTATGGGAGTTGATTTAGTGTGGTGAACCCAGCTAGAAATCAAACCAAGGAAAGTGACGCCCTCTGTTGTTGGAATTGATCCATTTCGGTGCAAACCAAGGATAGTGACACGTGTGAGTAAATAACAGAGCTGTTTTGTATGGTGTTCCAAATTCTAAAGGCGACATTGGTGCGTCGTGCAGTCGCGTCGCCTATTCCGTCGTCCGTCGCAGCGGCGGTGGAACACTTTTAAAAGTGGGGGGGGGGCAAATTTTCCCCCCATATATTTTATTTCCATTTGCACAACATAGGTCCTATGTAGGCACGCTCTGGCTATGTTGGGCTATTTTGGGGTACAAACATAGACCCATCTGAAGGTCTTCCAGGAGTAGAGTAGACCAATCCCTAAAAGAAATCGTCAAATGTGGCCGTTATCGAGCATAGTCAACGTGATTTATCTGAACAAAATCTGAACCAATTTTTTTTACGCAGATAAATCATATGATCTTTGGAGTTAATTTTACTTCCAGCGATCTAAAAAGTGTATCACTGAACCGAATTCAACTCGGCCGGGCTAACAATGGGAGCGATTGACGCAGCTGTAAGCCCAAATGCAATTTGCCCGTAAAGATGGCGTTTTTCGGGAACGAGCGTTAGACAAAGTCAGCCTTTTTTTACACCCGATAGCTACACGTCTCGTGTGTGCTGGTTATGGCCCGGCCTTGCAGTACACTCGACCAGCGGTGACTTGCACTGCAGGACTGTTGAAATGTACATCGTGGGCCACTGTCCGGGGATGGCAACTCGCCTACGTTTGGCGTTATACGCTGTTTTTTGTTTGGCCTATATGAATAAGATTGTTTTTAGAAATGTAAAGGTGTGGATAATAATTATTACAAACGGGGTTGTCAGCGAACCCTAATTTGGTTTCAATAGCTCGATATAAAGTGGGGGGGGGGGGGGACACAAAATGACTACCTTGTCCCCTGGTTCCGCCGTTTCTCATCGTTCGGCGCGCGTCGTGCCGCCATCCGTCGCGTCACCTGTTTTTCAATTGATTTGAATGGTCGTTTTGACTCCCGTCGTCCGTCACGTCTTGCCGACGTCTGTGCCGTCGTGTCGCCCGTCGCGTCGTCCGTCGTGCCGTCACGTCGCCTCATTTGTTTTGCCTTATCAGTTTAAAAACTTGTTTCTCACTCGACACAGCGAAGAGCTGTGCAACTGTCAACATTTCAAAAGCTTTTTGAACATCTTGAATGCGTTCCGGTTTTATTATGTTTTACTTTGCTTGTCCTGCATTTAAAAAACCTCTTTGAGGTGCATTTAGGCCCTCTTCAAATACCGTCAAAATTGTTTTTGTGATCATACATGATCTCTTTTCATGATTTGCTTAACCCCGGACCCACTCCGTCGACTGTTTCGTTTATCTATCAATGTATTTGCATGGAGGTAGAAACACTTGTGTGGTAATGAATATACAAACTAAAATGTACGAATGCCGTCGACTCGTGGTCTGTGTCCTTCGGGTGCGCCACTGAGCCGTTCAGCAGTCAATTATTTGCTAAAACTATATTCAATTTTGCTGGGTTCAAAGCCTTCCCTTGGGCGGGTGGCAATGGCGGCCAAACCTCCCTATGGGCAGAGCCGTATATTGGGAGAGTTGCGACATGGAGGGACCAGTTTTCTTTGGTAACGTGGTTGCTAGACGCCACTTGTCTCCAAATGCAGCACAACCCAATGGGCAGACTAGTCTAGCACCCCGTTTCTTGGGGAACAAAATGGCTTCTAATCGCGAGATGTCGTAACTCTCCCAATATACGGCTCTGCCTATGAGACCCAGCGCTGAGTTCTCGTTTAATCGTCAGTTATCAATGCAATCCAAAAGTCACTGAGTCGATTCATCATCAACGTTTGGTTGGACTAAGAAGACCACCGTTAAGTCACACGCTTTCAGTTCCTTGTTGCGGAATTAGCCCCTTTATGCATAGAGAAAGCTTCAAGAGAGTCCTTGATTCTCGGACATGCGTAATACTAAAAATGTATAATTCTGCTTATGTTGCAGGTTTGGTTTCAGAACTCACGTGCACGTCAAAAAAAACACAAGGATTCCCCGAGCGACATTTTTCATGGATCTGCATCTGGTGATGAAGGTAAGATTGTAGAGCCTCTTCGTTTGTCATTATCACTGAGAACCAATGAATAATTATAAACAAATTTGTAAAGGAGCTCATATCTATAATCTGATCCAAAATATCTCGCCTCCGATAACCTACAGATGCATTTCCAATATGCTCATGCACAACCAAATTGCCGATTCAGAAACAACGCAATATGACGCGCTGCACACGACACAATTGATGGGACTTCGGTCAAAGGGATCTCTAGGGTGAGGGGTTTATAGTCAAAGGGATCTCTAGGGTGAGGGGTTTATAGTCAAAGGGATCTCTACTGGTGAGGGGTTTATAGTCAAAGGGATCTCTAGGGTGAGGGGTTTATAGTCAAAGGGATCTCTCGGGTTGCTTCAAATAGGGGAAACACAAATCATGGATCCTTCAGTGTGACACCTACACCTTTTATTCATGACAACCATTTTGTAGTTGTCTGCTCTGCTCGATTTTCGCCGAACAACCCACAAACATTATGTTGAAAATCTAAAGGTTGACCATTTTGACAGGAAGTCTGCTCATCATAAGAGGGTATCC
Source organism: Evasterias troschelii (assembly GCA_032357145.1). Classification (NCBI taxonomy): domain Eukaryota; kingdom Metazoa; phylum Echinodermata; class Asteroidea; order Forcipulatida; family Asteriidae; genus Evasterias; species Evasterias troschelii. The sequence goes on from JAUELU010094567.1 coordinate 11,502, forward strand.
AACATCTGACATCACACTCCGAGGCTGGTGAATAACGCCAGATACAAGCCTTGAGCTCTCGGCGGGATCCCGCCGGATGGCGTAATTTTTCCCAGTACATCAACCTTGCCACACTGGACCCCATCTCAGACACGCGCAACATGTTGTATGCTGGCGTCGACTACCTCTCTGCCTCTCTCACAGCGTACGACGTAAACACCGTACTACAAAATGGAGGAAGGAATCCATGGTACTATACTCTGTCATAATTGGACAATTTTGGCTCTTTAGCAGTGTCACATTTGGAAACAATTGGCCCTCAAGCTGTGTATAAATGCCCGAAGTGTGCACTGTCGAAGGGTTATAGTTCGTGGAGTCTACCTCTCCCGAAAAGTAATCCACCCGGGCGAAATACGAAGTCGGCTGGCTTTGGCTCGGCTGGCTCGGCTGGCTCGACTGACTATTCTGGCTCTGAGTCGTCGGCTGGTTTCATTGTCCACGAAAACCGTTTAATTTCAAAATCTTCGAACTCCATGTCACCATCTGGGTCTTCATCAGATATTGGGTTCGGGAGTTTGTTCTCCTTTCCTCATGCAGGATGCAGTTTCTTCTTCTGAATCCACATCGTTGGACCTTTCGTCAGAATGCTCCTGTTCTTCCATGTGCTCTGGTGTCTTATCAACAGGGTATTGGTTCTCATCTGCCAAAATTTCCGTATCTGTGTTGAAATTTAGTCATCACGAGCTATTTTATTAGATGATTCTGTTTGTGCTTTGGTGGATTTCCTTCTCCTTGACGTTTTCTGTTTGGCTCCTCGTATGCTACGTCCTAGAATCCTTGGTTTTTGGGGGAGTTTTCTTGCTGGTTTTTCCCGTAACTGCTTTTTTGATTGACTTTGTAAGTTTAAAGTTGACCTCTTTTGGTGGGCACTGTTCGGTGTTGTCTGTTTGGTTCATACATTTCTTTTCCTCTCCTTTGTTTGTTTTGAAGCCATTAGTTTCATCTTTAGATCTTTTAAGATCTACGGGACAATCGTTCTGTATTAAAATACATTGACTATTGTTGGTTACTCCAGAGTCTTTGGAGGCTAAAAGTCATGCTAGTCTCCTCTTCTCTATCTCAGAGTTAATAATTAGAAAGGTAAAATATGCAACTCTGATAGATCTTTTCAAAATTTCAATCGTTCTGTTTTTTGTGTACCTCCCACAAAAGCTAGGTTGACCTTGGTCTTCCTGCTGACTATGGTCTTAAAGGCAGTGGACACTATTGGTAATTACTCAAAATAATTATTAGCATAAAAACTTACTCGGTAACGAGTAATGG
>JAUELU010094573.1:0-12803 GCA_032357145.1 Evasterias troschelii
TAAATTTTGTCTCCTAATTTTTTTGAAGGCACCAAAATCCCCCCCTACAGTAGTGTGGTGGGGGTCTACGAACGAATACTTACCTGTGGAGCACACTACTATTTGCATATTTCCCAATCCTGGCAGGATATTTTGCTAAGAGTTTACATTATATAGCGCCCTCCATCGCCCTACCATAGTGCCCCGCGGCGAGTAGCCTCGTGACTCTTCCTTTTCTCTTGCGTTACTAACTTAACCGTCAGTCATCAAGAAGTGGGGAAGGGGGAGTGATGCTCTACAGGTAAGTATTTGTTCGTAGACCCCCACCACACTACTGTGGGGGGGGGGGGGGGAACTCTACTTCACTCATACATTACCTGTAGAGCACACTACTATTTGCATAGACTCGCAACGAAACCCGGTGGTGGGAAACGAGATGATGCAACGACAGAAGGGGCACGCAAACCCCCCATTTTTTTAATTTATTTTTTTTTTCAAGTGGACCCCGTAGATGTAAAACATGACTAACAGTTATAAGTGTACACAGATGATTAACAGTTATAAGTGTACACAGAATATGGAACCATATCTAAAGTACAATTATCAATGTGGGAACTCACCCATAATCGGGAAGTCCCAGGTTGGTGAAAGTCCTGCTGTTGTGAGGCCGCGGCCGTCAAGACTGTTCTTCCGGCTCTGCCCTCGGTCTGTACCATTCGGTGAATGTGTTGGGCGTCTTCCATGACACCGCCTGAATGATGTCACCTAAAGATACCCCCTTCAAGAAAGCCCAAGACGCAGCCGCGGCCCGGATTTCATGTGCCCCAAACATTCCCCGCCGGCGGTTCGCTTGTATCCGACCGGATCGCTGTAACAAGCCAACAGGCGATGGTTTCTCGGGACGCCGGCCGATGAGGCGGAATCAGGATGACGAACAGTTGCGAATGTAAAGCCCGCAGTGCTTTCGTGCAATTAACATACCATTTGAGTGCCTGAACCGGGCACCAAAGCTTGTCGCTCGGGATCGACGAGAATGCCTTGATATCCGGCACGAAAATGTCCGGGGGCGTGAAGTCACTGGATTGGTTTTTCGTTAGGAAACCGGCCTTCGGGATCAGTCGGACCATATCACGCTGAACCAAGCGTAGTCCGGTCTCCGTTATTGACAGGCGTTCCAAGAGACGACTTCGTCGTCCTCCCTGGCCGACTCGTCGGAGTGGGATGGGTGGGTCGAACCAACCGAGTGAGAATCACCTAGCACCCGAGCCCCATTGTCTGCGCCACTGCGTTACCCGCGGGCTAGCTGACGCAATCGATGGATGGTGGCTCAACGCTGGCTGGGGCCTGGCTGAGTGTGCAGGATAACCCCGCATGCCTGGGCCAACCAGCCGTGTCCGATAATGGACGGCTGCGGGCCCATGTCAGTTATCCCGACCGGGCCGGCCACCATTGCCGGTGGACGGGCGGCCGAGAGAGCAGATAAGGAGGCTGATATGTTCTGGAAGGCATGTAGGAATTCCGCCTTCGAAACAATATATTCCGCCCGTGAACGCCCCGAGGCCCCCTCTGAGTCCGAAGAAGAAGATCGGGCGCGGCGCACCTTTTCCTTTTTGGCATTTTTGCCCCGTGACTGCTCCGAGTACACCTCGGACGACGCCTGTGGCAATGTCTAGGGCATGGGCACTCCCGAGCACTGGAGAAATTCCGATGTCGTGGTGGGTCCATCAGAGCGTGACAGTACCGAGCCTGGAGCCCCGGAGAGCTCGTGGTCGGACCGCTCCATTACCCCAAAGCCCGCCCCGACGTACAACGCCCCCAGCCCCATGGGTGGAGGGTCGGCCCAGGAACCCGCTCAATAGTCCCCTTTGTCCCACTGTGGCTACCGCCACTGGGCCAAGGGAACGCGGGTGGCTCGAACCCACTGAACCGTGGTGGCTTGTCGCATCTGACAGCTCCACGTTCGGGGTTGAGTCGGAGGGAGTCTGGCGGGTACTCCCGCACTGCTTGCCCTGCGGACCCTTCTTTGGCTTCGCACCGGCAATCACGGTCTGCCAACCTTTGCCGGCCTTAGCCTTTCGTTTAGAAGCCCCGCCAATCACGGCCGGAGAGGAGGACCTTGCACCCAGTCCGACTCTGACCCAAGGCCGCCAGCACCCGCAGCCGTCAGTGGCTGTAGGCGCTGGACGGGAGACTGGTTCGGCAACAACCCATCGCCGGCGCAGCCTCCCGAGGGCTCGACCTGTCCCGGGGGGTGACCGCCCCCAGTTACGACAGGAAGAGCTCTCTCCAAACAGTTCATAACTCCTTCAATAATTCGATACAACACTGGTTAGGGAATGTTGCGAAATTAAACAGGCGGTATTCACACCAGTGTTTTGTAAGGGTGTAAGTGCCGATGTAAAGGTTTTTTGGAAGTTGGTATGAATAGATTCTTGTAAACCTGAATAATCTTTATGCATGAGAGGTTATTCCACACTCATTAAGACCATGCGGCTACTCAAAGTAACTATGGGTTCTATGGTTTGAGGTTTTCGGACAATACCTCACCAAACAGGGCAAAGTGGGCTTTGTCGAACTTTGTGGTGATTTGTGGTGAAAAAGGATTATCACCTTAGGGCCACCTGGCATGAAACTGATCACTGTTGCAGTAAAGCCCAAATATCAACTGCAACCGGGGATTAAGGGGATTAAGTCTAAATAGTTCCTTTGTACTGTGCACTAGCTTACTGTGTGAGCTAACCTGTAAGTTAGCGAGCAGATTATCACAGCCATAAGTAATACTATTAACTCCACAATCTATCTTCTTTATTGCTTTTTTAATGCTTTTAACTCTTGCTAAAAAGGGAAAAAATTGACGAGCTACTATAAAAAAACAAGCTACTATAAAAACTGGTCCTGCCGCTAAGAGAAAAGGAAGAGTCACGAGGCTACTCGCCGCGGGGCACTATGGGTAGGGCGATGGAGGGCGCTATATAATGTAAACTCTTAGCAAAATATCCTGCCGGTATTGGAAAATATGCAAATAGTTGTGTGCTCTACAGGTAATGTATGAGTGAAGTAGACTCAGGGGTCTATAGCCTCTTTACATGAAATCTATTTGATCATAACAAGATTCAAGTCTCTGTTGTATGGTAAACTTGGGTGTGATCCCTGGCTATACAGCGTAAAAGAAGCTCCCCGAAGAAATAACATGTAACATTATTTATATAGGCTTATAGCCTCTACATGAAATAGTTTTGATCATAACAAGATTCAAGTCTCTGTGGACGTGATCCACATCTTTCAAGAAGATCTGAAGGCCAAGAGAGGTCAACGAAAAATCTTCTTGAAATCAGGAAAAATCCTGATATCACTGGCCTATAAAATCCATGATACAATAATAACTTTTTGTAATTTGGGAGGCTAATCATCCTTACTCATAGCTGAGAAGCTGAATTGCTAAGGATAAGGCTACATTTGCTCGCTCCGCGCAATCATCTGATGGCATGCAGTTTAACTCAATTTTCACAGGCCATGTCAAACACTGTCAGCATGTTTGTATCACACAATTAAACATGGCCCCATAATCCACAATCAGAAAAGATGGACTATCCCAGGTATTTATGAAAAAAATAATTATAAGAATTTGAAAGTCATCATCCTTACTTTAGTAGCTGAGAAATTGAATTGCAAAGAGCAGGGCTTTGTGTTCGAGCCACATGATGCAAGGGCCTACTTGGGCAGCTAGCCACATTGACCCATTTATGACCACAGAGCACAGCAGAGATCAATTTGTATTATTTTTTCCAGTGGCACCAAGATCAATTCAACCATAGGAGCGACGTTGCTTTACACTGGCCCTCAAAATTGCTGAACTTTCAAGGACATGTATTTGTGTGGTTCTCTTAATACACATGACACTGTTGGCCTAAAATGTTCATTTGTGACAAGGAACCAGCTTTGGTATGGTCCATGTGATCAGTTTGAATGGTCAAGGCACTTTCTCTTTGGTAAAGGGCACTTTCTCCTTGGTAAAGGGCACCTCTAGGAGTGAAGTTTAACATTTTTACAGAAACATTTTAAGAGGCACCAAGGCAACAACCAGGGGCATGGAGGCGATTACATCTAGTGCCCCCATGAAGTATCGGGCCTCTAGGAGAGAAACTAACATTTTAACACGAACATTTTAAGATGCACCAAGGCAACAAACAGGGGCATGGAGGCAATCTAGTGCCACTTCGAAGGCTTAATGATAGTGAGTAAAAATGTGGGATTTACTAGATCCTTCTTTACTCACCCCAGTCACTAGATGTCTTCTTTGGTTTGACAGTGAACACTCTGCACTATTAACACACACAGGAGCTGCAAGAAAACAAAATAATTCCAAGTCAAAATAATAATTAGCTCAGACACATCAGAGGACAAATTTTCAAAACAAGTTTCCAAGCAGTATAATTTTGAAACTTTTTTCTGCTCAACAGCTACGATAAAGATTCTACATGTAAAAAAGTACAAATGTTTCCCAAGGCGAAACCATGTGGAAATAGAAAGGTTTCAGGATAACCATTTATGTTTTAGGGAAACTTAGACCATACCCAAAACTTGTTATTGCAGTCACAGCCCAATAAATAATGCAACTAAATGTCAATACTTTGGACTCCCTCAGTATCTGAGCATTAGACATGTTAGACCTTCATACGTTAAGTCGTTGTAAGTGGTTCAGAATGTCATGTGATCATTTGGATAAAAACATGTGATGTTTTGAGGTTTTTCTAACACAAGCAACAACAGTTTTGAACGAGTAAGTGAACATTGTGGGCAAAAATCACTCACTTTTATTCAAAAAAGTATGTGACACCCTGATTTGATTAAGGTCTAGGGCCAAAAGTCAGGGGGAGCTTCCGCAGTATTGGCACTATTATTTTATGGAGCTACAGTCAGTCCTACACCTAGTACTAGTGCTCACTAGCACTGTGTAGTTCCTGTTGTTGTGATAAAACGTAACCCTCAATCATCCCAAAAGTCATAACAGGTTTTGACCGGATCACTGGTTCTTCTCAGAACCACTACTACTCAAATAAGATTGATGCACTTGATACTATACTGTATATATATATATATCTAATGTACATTCCAGTGCAGTGCGCTTTGGACATAACACATTGACAATTACCAATTATTGTTCTTTTGAGAAAAATTTATAATTTTTTTTGTTGCATCCATCATATTCTACGCTCGTTATACAGTACACATAAGTTTATGGTTAATTATTGTCTAGAGTTGTCGGGAGTTTGCCGAGTTGTCTTGAGTTGTCTGTGATTGACCCCAGACAAGCTCATCTTGTTGCAATGTAGTCACACTAGTGGCAAGTTACTTATATAGTATTTAACATCGATCTTATCTTAAGACCCATATAAAAGAAGAGCCATAACAGCACAAAAAGGTAGGTAAAAAAAAGATAAGATAAAAAATCTACACCTGTAAATGTAAGGTCCTACCCCATTAGAAATAAAAGTTTGGGCAATCCTTGAAGTTGAGTTTAGTTCTGTCTACTTGCAACATGCAGACCGCCATTTCTGACAGCTAAACATTTTTTGATTTCTCTTCAAAACAAAGTAGGTTAGCTTTTAAGCTAGGCTTATCCAAAATAAAAACAACCTCTGAACAACTAAACTGGCCAGATTTCATCTTTGAAAAATGGGCCTACACAGGCAATTTTTAGAGGGCTAGTGTACCCCAAATGCTCAAAATTTGCTCAAGTTAACAACCCAGGGGCACATTATTGGACCAAATATCCATAACATCCATGACCTTTAACCTTTGATTTATGGCTGACACAATCACAACATGTACATGTGTCTGTACAAACATGATATGATAATGCACCTACTAGAACAAGCCCCCAGCTTTATAAACCAGAGACCTTCTGTGAAATAAAGAATATTAGTGCCTTTAGCATGTCTAGCCAGAACATTGCACCCCTCCCCCTCTTGCCCTGATTGAGCCAGAAGAAAATAATGTTTTGAGTTTTCAATTAAAACATGTTTTAGTGCATTCATCAAGTAAGTAACCAGAAACTAAAATAATTAACTCAAATAAAGTAATTAACACTTTGAAGGGCTATGTCCTGCACTTCTTGCAAGTGTTTTCTTGTGGTAAAGTATAAAGCCACCTCCCTCAGGCTAATTCTCTACCCCGCCCACCTTAAATTGTATATATTTTACACCACTTGAACAACTGCAGGGCTTAAACACAATCTTCTATAAAAATGTACCTTTGAAAACCTTGTAGGAATTTCTCAACATTTTACCTAACAATCCAACATAGAAAGTTTTCCAGTTTTGCCTTATGAACAGATTTGTTGAACTACGGAACTGAAAAAGATATGATGACAACAAAAAGGCATTTAGTTCACTCCCTATTAGTCACCAAGTAAAACTCTGGACTGTATCAAAGCTCGGGATTTGTATCATCAATACTGCAAACATTTTTATAAATCGAAAGTGATTTTTTTTTTTTCAACAAGGATTTAGTCTGTAGAGTCAATTATTTTGTAGGTTCCTTGAAAATGTTGTACACAACACCAGTAGGGGTCTCATACTGACATGTAGTGTATACAGATTCCTTGCATGATTGCACCTTATGGCCTTCAGCTCTGTTCAACAGCCAAAGTTCAAATACAAACATTTTTATAGTCATTCAAATGTTTATGCACAGTACCAAGGTGTGAATGACAAAAGAGTAAAAAAAAAGAAACTTACCTAATGGAAAATTCTGCCCAAGCTATTGAAAATGATTGGTTGTTTTGAATCACATGGTCTATACAGCCCCTGAGGAAACCGCCACTACATACCACTCCCTAAAATTAAGCTCACAAGCGCTACCTGGGCCATGTGAGTGCCAAGCTTCTTTGAGGATAAACCTAGAAAGATTTTATTCTTATTTAGCAGTGATTTTTACCCCCATGGCATTTCCTAAATTGTCTAAACAAAAACCCTTACTTTTTCTGGTATTTGTAATAGTGAACCCGGATAAAGTTTAAATTTTCTACTGTATTTCAGCTTTCATTTGTGAAATTTCGCAGCATTTAAGTTAGTTCTGCAGTCTGCACAAAACTAGCAACATCAGGTCTTTGACTGGTAAGTAACACTAGATTCTAAGTATTTTTTATTTTATTTTTAGGGGGGGGGGGCCTTTGTTGGATGTGAGAACTTACTTCTCCACACCAAAGGCCAAGATTATCAGACTATAAACGTGTTTTGACAAATTTGACAGAGCGAGGACATCCTGTATGCTTCTCTACTCTGAGCAATTTGGGGCATCGCTACACAAAAAATGTTTCAGTGTTGCCAAACTTGATTGCCTTTAGTCAACAAATACAGAATTTGGTGAGAAAATAAAACTACAAAAAATGCCTATGAAAATGCAAATTTTTGAAAAGGGTTTACGTGATCTTGTAAAACTTGGTGAAATGAACATTTGTGGCAAGTTTAATAAATTTGCTCAAAAAATTAATAAAATATCGAGGGGTACCATTATGTGTCTCTCTAAATCCCTCCCAAAAAGCCCAGTCCTGATAGGGTTAAGTTAGCTCTGCAGTCTGCATAACGCTTATTATGTGTTGTACCTTTTAACAACCTTGTCAAAAATTAATCACACCATCACATAGAGTAAAGTTCCTGTTGTACTTTACGAACATTCTTCAATTATGGTATATATATAACAAACTATGGGGGGGAAAATAATAGTATTAAATGACAAACAATCTACCAGGGCACTTAGATAATATTAGAACTTCCTTTTAGTCACCGGGGGCCATTTATTGTTGACGCTTTTGATATTATTAATTACAAACCAAAGTGATTTGATTTATTCAGTAAAGATTGAGTTTGCAGAGATTCAGGCTTTTTTTGTTAGGTTCCTGGAAATTGTTGCAAAATGAAAACCTATACCCAGTTATCGGGTGATTGTACACAACACAACACCAGTAGGGGTCTCATACCGGCACATAGTGTAAACAGATTCCTTGCATCACTGCATCTTGGCATACAGCTCTGTTCAACAGTCAAAGTTCAATCATAGTCATTCAAATATCTATGCAAAGTACTAATAACCAAAGTAGAATAACAAAAGAGTTGCAAAGAAATTCAAATAAATGGAAATTCTGCCCCAAGCTGGTTGTTTTGAATCACATGATCAATTCAGCTCCACCGGGACACTTGGGAAACCCAGAATATGGGCCACAATTTACATACCACTCCCTAAATTCAAGCACAATGGTTGTATACAGAACCCAATGTTAGATCTTTACTTGGAGGATAATCTTTGGTTTATTTGTTCACAAACACCAATTATTACAAATTTGGGGGATAATTTCAGTGCAGCTTCTTAAAGTTTCCCATTTAAGGTTCTCACTTCTTGGAAAGCAAGTATGTCTGCTTTTCACTGTTTAAGTTTAATCTGGTAGTTAGCTCCAAAGTCTGCACAAAACTTGCATCAATAGGGATTTTTTGTAGTACTTGTCTTTTGCACTTATGTCCTACATGAGCCATAATGTCCTTAATAAATTTGAACCATTATGGGTGACCTATTGTGTTTGACAATCCATTATGTTCCACCCATTGTGTTTTTTATCAGACATTTATCGAACCTGATCTTCAGCAATACCAAACTAGCCAGCAATCGTGTCATACACTGTGTCTCAACCAATCAAAGGATGAAGCACAAAACTTGTCATCTAGGAATCACATTACTGTCATCGTTGGCTACTTTTGGAACTACACTTGGGAAGTACTTGAAAACAGTCTTAAGCAAACTACGGTGCTAATCAAGTGTCAATACATTAAGCCACCTCCCTCAGGCTAATTCTCTGCTGTGCCCTTCTTGAATTGAAGATGTCTTTATTTTACACCACATGAGCTTTGGGGCTATAACACAATCTCGAATGTATTGTACCTTTGAAAACTTTGTAGGATTTCTCAACCTTTTATCTAACAATCCAAAATAATAAGTTTTCCAGTTTTACCTGACGAATACATTTTTTTGAACTATGGAACTGAACAGATATGATGACAACAAAAAGGGCACTAAATTTCCTTTTAGTCACTGGGTTGAAAATTCCTGGAATATTATCAATACTTTAACTATTGTTATAAATCTAAAGTGATTTGTTTTCTTCAAAAGGATCAAATTTGCAGAGAGTCAGTCATTTTTAGTTTCCCCGATGAAAAAGTAGTAATGTGTAAATTCCCTTCCAGTTTTAGGTTCCTGGAAAATGTTGCAAAATGAAAACCTATACCCAGTAATTGGGTGGTTGTACACAACACGAGTAGGAGTCTCATATCGGCACATAGTGTACACAGATTCCTTGCATCAATGCATCTTGGCATACAGCTCTGTTCAACAGTCAAAGTTCAAGTATAGTCATTCAAATATCTATGCAAAGTACCAATAATCAAAGTAGAACGACAAAAGAGTTGATAAAAGAAATTTAAATAAATGGAAATTCTTCCCCAAGCTACTTAAAATGGTTGGTTGTTTTGAACCGCATGATCAATTCAGCCCCACAGGGACACTAGGGAAACCCAGATTATTGCAATACATACCATCCCCTAAATTTAAGCACTAAGCACAATGGTTGTATACAGACCCTAATGTTAGTTCTTAGCTTGGACAATCATCTTGGTGGATTTGTTTACTAACACCAATTACTAATCACCATGGAATGGTGAAACCACTTGGACATCTATCAATGCACTTAGCCGTTGACAAGGTTCGGAAAACTCACACAGAGAAGATTAAAATAGAATCAAGTGAACATTTTTTTTCACTTTGACACATGTTTGAGACAAGGAAGGGTAATCCAATCAAACATGCTGTAAAAGCAGATCAGCAGCAACTAGGTACAGGCAACTGTTGCTAGCAAAATAGCTTCAGATTGGGCATTGGGTCAAAATGAGACACTCAATGACTACAAATTAGCATCGAAAATGCATTCATTTAAACAAAGTTCAGACTAAATCGACACTATCTTTGACCAGCTCTTAAAAAAGACTCTGTGAATAAGGCTTAAACTTTAAACCACAGCTTAGTTAAATATTTGGGTGGGCCATTAAACTCAAATTTGCCATGATCAGGATGTAAAGGATCCATGATCTTTGATTTCCGGTGCAGAACAGATGTCAGGATGAAGTCAATACCATTCAGGAAGTCTTAGCGTTAAGTGAATGATAATAACAATCTTTGTTTGAAATGTAAGAAAAGGATCCAGATTGACATGTTGGATTACTGAATGATGAAAATAATGTTTATTATTATTTTTGAATTATTTTCTTCTTTTTTTGGCAGTGACTGTACACTAGGCAAAATTCACGACTGCATTACGCTCAATTGATTGCTTTATTTGGTATCGCATGATCCATGCTGGTCTGGGACATGCAACGTGAAACCTCCCACTCCGTATTTATCATTCCATTTAACGAGGCGAAGCTGCGTGAAATGGAAAAGCCAGATTTTACCCAACAATTAATTTCTGCAACAATACATGAAGGAAATGCATTCAATACTTGTTTTAAATAACTCACACAAAGATCCTTGTCATTTGAATTGTGTTCATTTGAATTGTGTTATTTTGGGACTGGCGCTGCAGCAGGTATCCATTTTGGATGCTAGTATCTGCCCAATGTCAGGGCAGAAAGAACGTGGCAAAATAATGGATGACTTATGATGAAAATGATCTCTGTGTGTGGTATAAAATAATTATTAATTTAACTTGAATGTAGTTTTATTTATTTCCTAATTTGAAGCACACATTTCCTGGCAGGTGCTGAAAATTAAGCTCGCTGTTTATCTACCAATGCTTTTCACATTCAAGTTGAACTCATTATTCAATTCGCTTTGTCATGTATTTTGCGTGATGTTTGCTTTAACGCAGGTGTTTTTGTGGTTTAGTACCGTAACTTCAAACATTCGGTGCTAGAGGTACGAAAAGATTTCTTCACTCTGTTTATTTTCTCGTTGAACAGATCCATAATGGCGACATTCACATATAACACAACAGATTCACAAACTACAACTATTGAAGGAAGATCTAGATTAACAAATGGGGAGATTGCAGGCATATCTATCACTGTCAGCGTGATCAGCGTGGTTGTTGCAATATGTAAGTTGCTTTTGTTTTTTGTAAGCTCAGACTTGGCCTTTTCTTAAGGCACACAGTGAACATTTTTCCGGACCCTAAATCACATAAAATAACCAAAACTACAGTGAGGGGGCGTGGAGGAAGACATGTGCCCCCAGTAAATTTATTAGCCCCCAGCCCCAATTTTTCCAAAATTCAATATTTAATCCCAAACCATTGCAACCACACTGTTCGCATTGTCAAACAAACTCATAGTCATCCCTATCATTGGAGAGTTTATGCACTCTGATTGGACAAGACTAGTCGCGTGGGGTGTATTTACATGAGATGTAAAGATCAGGGCCCAATTTCATGGCTATACGAATTCTGTGCTTGCGATCACCATTCTCTGCTTATCGAGCAAGCACCGAATTTCTTCGCTAGCTGTATAAGCGTAGCATGCCTAGTAACTTGGATTACACAAGCGCACAAGCAAAAATTCCATGCTAACCCGTGAAATACGCTTTACGTAAGCGTGGAACTCCCTGCTTCTGTGAGCGCCGATTCTTTGCTTACGCTAGAAAGAGCTATGAAATTTGGCCCTGCTCTGTGAATTCTAGTGAATAAACAAGTACTTTGTTGCGTAAAAGATCTGTTTACACTGTGCTTGTCGTGTGAATTATCAAATCAAATGTTTTCTTTGTGCCTATTATTTTTGGATAAGGATAGTGGTTCTGAGTACACACAATGTATCTTTTGAAGTCAGCTAGTACACGCATGAAACCAACATTATGCGAAGCATAAAGCCAAACACCATCCAAAGTATTTATGTTTATGATAATGTTGATTTTCAAAGTTCATAGTCTGGGTCTTTCAAATTTGCATAAATAGTTAAATGAGTATGAGCTTAGGTCCCATGCAAAAACTGACCAGCCTAATGAATGACCCTTAGACATGAATAGAACAATTCTACAGACCGGCAGAAGAAAAACCATAAATTCTGATGATTTTTACGGTTTTTTGTTTAGGTCTTTGGTAATGGCAATAACAGTTAAGAGGGGCTGGTCTTCACTGCGTGGTATGACTAGGTTGGTGGCTGGCTGCTGTTTGTGGACCGAGCCGAAGGAGAGGTCCACAGTGGCCAGCCACCAGCCACCAAACAAGGAAGACCAGCTTATCCTCACACTGTTATTACCTAATTAAGATTAACACCATCAAAGTTAAAGCCCCTCCATCGACAGCGATGTTGATAAATATGTGGATTTATTTAAATCTTTATTTTCAAAATCACAACTAGCCATTGTACCCGTAGTTCCCAAAACACGCCAAATTCCCACAGCGCAAATTCTTATTTCTGGAATGAACCCATTTTATATACAGACACAACATAAACTTGACTTAATACCAGGAAATATCCCAGCTCGTGAATGATGCTGAGTGCAATCCTTCATTGTGCTAAGTCAGCAGTACAGAATTGCTTTAAAGATTAATGTTTTCCCCCCTTAAATTTAAGCTTCCCCCCCCCCCCTCCAGATTAAATGGTCTGGTGGCGCCGCTGCACAAATGCATGCAACTTGACAATCAATGGTAGACAAATCACTTTGATAACTTATTTACCATACAACAAATCCCCACCCCACAGTAGTGTGGGTGGGGGTCTACTTCACTCTACTTACCTGTACAGCGAATACTACCTACAATTGCATAGACTCGCACAGAGTAGGTG
>JAUELU010094615.1:0-12794 GCA_032357145.1 Evasterias troschelii
ATAAAAGTGTGTCTATTTCTCTGTTTTAGGCACATGGAGGCTTGATTTTTCACCCCACAGAACGCCAAAGGCTCAGACCCCCACCGGGGCTTCACCCCTGGCCCCCACCAGGGGCCGTAAGACCGGCCCCTGGACCCCACCCTATTTGAGTTCACACTCTAATCAAAATTCCTGGTTGTGCCGTTGTGCCCCCCGGTTTAAAAAATCCTGGATCCGCCCCTGAAAGGGGAGGGAAAAGAAGTAGATTTGCCCAAAATCTTACACAGATAAAACATATACCGGGTAGAAGATTTGTTTTCTTTCTCTAACATGATGTTTTTCTTTCTTGCTGTTCCCGAATTTGTATCACCGTTTTGCCCGAATTCTGGAGAGCACACTGCAAAAACTGGGTTGTTAACTTGACCCCATGGCCGGGTCACATATAGGCCTATACAGAACCGAGCATAAAACATAACATCATCAGGTGTTAAAATAACGCTAATTTCTGCAAAACAATTACGTTGGTGTTATTTTAATACGCTATGATGTCAATTTTGAATTTCTCTTCAGTATTTGTATGTAAAAGCACCTATCCTGGTGTCAATTCCAACACCCCAGTTTTTGGAGTGCAGTTGCTCCCCTGCCCTGTTCGTACGCCTGTGATATGAATACACTTAAACAAACTCACCGATTTGCAGGTTGCCATGTTCAACCTTATTGTCGTCGCTCTCTGCCAAAATCACTTTCTGCAGCCTGTGTTGATCTTGATTTTCAGTTGGAGTCATTCCAAAATAATTCACGAAAAAAAATATACTGGTCATCGTAAACATCACGAACACTACTATGCTGAACCGGGTCAGCTTGGCAAAACGACACGACTTACGTGCCCGGGCCATGTTGTCGAGTTTCGGATTAAATTTCCACTTGTGGCTGGTATGTGGAATATCAGCCTGAGTATAATCCCACAGAGATAATACACCGGTCTTAGTCTACTGCTTTTCAAGTCAACTGAATAACCACTAAATGTTTTATACAGGATTGGTAGATCTGACAAAATAGTCGCACACAGTGCTCATGTTTTGTGTGATTCATCACATGCATGAACAAACAAACCTGTAAAAGTTTGAGCTCAATTGGTCTTGGAGGTCACGAAAAAAATAGTGAAAATAGTTTCAAACACCGAGTTTATTAATCACGCGTGATTTCTACTATAACTTACTTTAAATCATGTAAATTATGTGTGAATCTGTGAACATTTGTGTTTTTCGATCTTACCAATAGTGTACATGGCCTTTAAAATGCGTGCATGCGTACAGTGGGCCCTACATCGCGATCGAGACATCATAACACAACTTTGGCTGATCGTGGGCAAATACGAATACGCGGGTATTTGATTGGATTTTGTTTGAAGGCATTCGTATTATAAAGAGAGCGGTCTGATATCATCACATCGTCTACCAACCATGTGGATATGCTTGTTAAATCGTTCTTTAATTTGTTTGCAAACAAATAGCTTCATAATGTATGGTGGACTTTCACAAAAACTGTCTGAGAACAAAACTTTGAATTAGGAACCGTATGAAATGCAACTTTATTTGTATGGGTTGTATACACTGCCAGAAGAAAATTGTGATTCTTATGTTGAATGAATCACTAAACCATGAGTGGTGACGTAACAGGGCTTTTCGCAAATCTTTCTGCAAAACCCGGAGAAGGGTATTCTAAATGATGGTTTTATACAGTTAGAATAAACAATTCACATTTGAGCTCAGTGTTATTATTGATTGAACCAATTTTATTTGAATTTCAGCATAGATCAGTCTTGTTGTCGTTTTCGTTCAAGTAGTTCCCATAGCATTTAATTTCATTTAGTTTATTCAAGCGGTCCATTTTTACAGGTTAGAGACGCAATGTAACAACCAGTACGTTGTTGGCAAGTTTAAAGCCACTGGACACTATTGGTAATTGTCAAAGACCAGTCTTCTCACTTATTGTATCTCAACATATGCACAAAATAACAAACCTGTGAAAATTTGAACTCAATTGGTCTTCGAAGTTGCGAGATAATAATGGAAGAAAAAACACCCTTGTCACACAAAGTTGTGTGCTTTCAGATGCTTGATTTCGGGACCTCAAAGACCTTTAAGACACGTTTCCATCAGTGATGTTTATGACAACTTATATTAAACGTTATGACAACGTTGCATGAGCGTTTAAGTAACCTTTCTGGCATAGAAATGTCGTGACTCCCCTGTGTTCTAGAACGTATGATAGAACGAAAAAACAACGATGAGGTGCATCAATACGCAACGTTGCCACGATTTTTGTAATCGTTTCCAAAGAAACCTTTACAATAATGTAACTTTGTCCAGTATTATATCCTGAACGCTGTCTCAACGTTGCCACGACGTAATCACAATATTGTATCATTGTATATGCTATGATGAACCAAACTTTTGACTCTTGTGCTAGTTCACGAAGTAAAAGGAAACCCACACATTTTCGAGGTATATTTGTGTATTTCAAATTATTGTTTTAGCCTAAAGCGCCCAATCCAAGGCAACGCGTGCCTTTAATATAATTGATAACAATGCTTTTGTACACGTGCAACCAAAACTCAAAACTGATATTTAGTTTCATTCAAATTATCAACTGCATGTATAATATTTTTCAAATAATGCCCATAGTTTATATAAACAAGATGTACAACAAACAGAATGGGTCAAAATATGACACATCAGTCACTTATAAATTGGGGTATCGTTATAGGCATAAGGAAATTAAGCTATCGTTAACACAAAAAGGGAACGAGAATATCATTATCTGTCTGCGCCCCCACCCCACCAGGTTATCGCATTAATTCATGTCCCCGTAAGCTAGTTTCAAAATACTCATTGGTAATGAATACCTAAGTACTTAATACACTCAATAAACTGACTGCTCCCCCACCGCCGTTTCCGTATTATATAACACTCGTCTCCCGTATTACCCCCGTTAGCGGCGTACCAATGGGAGGCAATCCCGCATCTTCCCTCACACTTTGTTCCACTCCCATTGCCTCATCACTCCCCCAAAAAGAGATCGGGGAAGACCTTGCAATCTCCTACCCAGCCAAGATGTTCTAAAATTGATGAAAAGTGGTTATTACTAAAATAAAAACATTATTATTGTTCATTTTGCAATTAAAACCTCAGTAGTGCACACACTGTACAACTCGTCTAATCTACGATTATTTAGAAAATGCAGTTTGTTTGGTTCTGGATCAGTACACCAGCTAACATAACTTCAACTATTCAAACTATTAGCAAATGGTGTATATTCGTTTTCGTGTAAATTGTGTCCCCCCCCCCCCCTTCCCCCATTTTATTTGACTCCGCCTGTTGCCCCCCAGTCTCCTCCCCAAATAAAATAAAAAAGTCTAGTTACACCAGCCCCCAGATAAACCAGTAGCTATAGGTATTACAATTTTGTTGTTTTAGAATAATGCATTGCAATAGGAGCATCTATATTCCCTCATAGCTAAGCAGCAGAATACACCAAACGGGAAGAAGAAGATGGCGCATAAGATCCCGCACGCCGTGAACTGCTCCTGCATAATTCCAGATTCGCACTTGGGGCAGGTACGGGCCCTGATGATGACTTGTGAAGTGGTAGTGCCGGTAACAGTCGTCGGACCACTAGGTTGGCTGTAGCCATTGTACTCTGTTAAACCCAAAACAATTAAAGAGAGAGGAGAATAACAAATATTGATTATTATTTAAATTCTAAACTCTGCCTGGTAATGTTACAAGAGCAGTCTCGTTTAGAGGTAAAATATAAATTTTGTTATTTATTTTATCGAAAAAGAAGTTCATAGCACTCATAGCAGAGTGACCTTGTACATTCCAGGGCTTTACTGGCAGGCAAGATAGTGCACTAGTCATTATGGGAATTGTTACATTTTAGTCATAACTTCCACATCAATTCAAAATTTATAAAAGATACAGCTGAACAAGATTTGAGATATGCCCCCTGCTTTCTTCACAAAGTGATACAAATCAAACGGTACAATTTCCATAACATATAAGTTTGTATGTGTTTTCTTCCATCGAGCCCTCTACAAGTCGTACATGCTGGAAGTGGTAGACTTGACCCAAGTCGAACTTTCGTCGAGTTGGTCGTCTGATTAATCCTGCATCACACGTAGCTTTATTTCAAAACTTTGTTGTGCGCCCTCGCTCGACAGGAAAGTGCCAATCAACTCTGCTATATACCAACAAGACTGGTCCGCTGTCCTTATCCGCAAGGATAAGGACAGGCACTGGTCTAGTAATCCGGCGCGTCTATTGGACAGACCTTCAATGACGTCAGCTTTCCATATCTGCGTTATGATTGGGCCGAAGAAATGTGGCTGTCGGCTGAATGGGATGCGAGGTCAAAGGTGCGTTTGTCAGTTTCCTCGAACGCTCGAAGCCGGTCTCTGGCGTAAAACACGAGCCTCGAAGTGTGACGTCAGATGTTCGGGCTATATACCAACTGTCTCGCCCGAACATGTGACGTCACACTTCGAGGCTCGTGTTTTGCGGATAAGGACAGCGGACCAGTCCACCAACTGTCTGGATTGCCAATTAATTGGCACTAGAGGGCGCACATTAAAAAAGCTCATCAGACATGTACCGTTGTTGACTCGGTTAGCACGAAATCCGACTTGAACCAAGTTAAAGGAAGTTCAGGCTCTGTGGCTCTTTTGTAAACATTTTGATGTCGCAGGTTTCAAGGTTTAATGGTCTATACAACCTACCGCAGTGGCATTCCTAGTGCAGAGAAGAACCGTTTGACGAACTATTTTACCAAAGTAAAGAAAAAAACTTTGAACGACAAAGACATGTGCTTATTTCGACTACTGCAGTGAAAAAATAAAAAAATAAAAAATAAAATTATCTGAACGGGCACAAAATTTCCTGACAATTTAAGATAAACCATTGTTTTGTATATTTTAAATCCTCATTTTTAGTATTTAAAAAAATATATAATAAATAAATCTCCTTCTGCTTTCCGGTAGTGGTAAGTGCAAGGAACCACTCTACGGAGCTCCGGAAGTGCCACCCTATGATGACGTCATAAACGTAAGATGACGACATCCTGAGATGATTTATCTCGGGATGAAGACATCCTGAGAGTTTGATATTGTCTTCCATCGGGATGTCGACACCCTGAGAGTAGGATTTTTTCTTCCCAGATAATTTATCTTGGGTGTGGTTTATTAATTACTTAGTAATATTTGGCTATTGACATATTGACGTAATGTTTTGACAAAATACTTACGGTATTGCGTCGGTGGGTAAGCAGTGCCTTGCGGTGGTGGGTAATGTCCTTGAGTTGGCGGGTAAGCAGAGCCTTGTGCCGGTGGTGGGTAGCCCCCTTGTACCGGTGGTGGATACACGGCTTGGCTGCCTGCTGCTGGTACACCTACTGGAGCATACTGCATGTTTGGTGGGGCTGTCCACTCGGAGTTGTATGCCGGGGGTTGGTCGGTGGGACCGGGCATGGGCATCGCCATTGGCACGGGCATGGCTTGCTCTGGACTCGAACCATCGACGGGTTTTTCGTTAAGAATAGGATCCATTGTCTCAAAACAGAGGAGTATTATGACAGAAATATAACGCTTATTAGAGCTGAAAAAATCTCTTCAGAAAAATGACGACAATCTCATAAGATTAGCATCACGTCATCGACAAATATTCGGACTTTGAACCGAGAACGACTCCTTGTATATGTCAACGTTGCGTAATGTTGTTGATATTTCAGATTATTAAGCGGATACGGGTTATGACTGAATATTGTGTATAAACAAGAAAAAATAATAAATGTAAGCTTGTGTCTTGCACGACCTTTGACGGCTACGGCTTCGGCCCGGCTGGATCACCACCAGGTCATCGTGAGTTGAAGTAGAACGTCCTTATGAATACCTTAAACACCCTAATTTGGTAACACCACGTTAGAAGTACTTTGGTGTTCAAATGATGTCGATTCTGGCGACCTCTGGCATACTTTTATAGAACAGTTATCTCTACAAAGTTTCAACCTATTGTTGACATTACAATAAGTCAGACATTATTACTATACTTTGCAAAAGGAAAAGGAGACTTGACTCATTCTTATCCCAAATTCAAACTTGTTCCTGCGGCGTAACCAGACACTTCACCGGGGGGAGGGGGGCGACGGGGTAGACACGATTTGGTGGAGGCTTTGTAATGCATAGAACCATTTGTTTGTGCATTTTTTCGATCTCATTTGGGGGCAAAAGGGGCAAGGGTTCTGAACGGGAGGGGGTACTTGAACGATCATCCACCCTCCCCTTTAAAAACCTTTTAAAAACCAACAACAACATCAACAAGATCAACAAGAACAACAACAACAAACAAACAAACTAACTAACAGAAACAAACACTGTGGCTCATAAAGATTGAAGACCCCTCAACAATTCATAAAAATCAGTGTGGGAATTAATCTTCAGTACATGTTGGCAACCAACGGGCGTAAATTCCGGAGGTTTATCATCCCGGAAGTGATGGTCCATATAATAAGGTCCATCCCCCGGCCCCCAATTTCACAAGAGCAGCCCCGGACTCAACGTCTCGGTAAGTTTCGCGATGCAAGCTCCGTCTTGTTGCAGTTGCAAAACAAACATCTTTCGGTACAACTAGACTGAAGTGAGAAAGCAAAGCAATCCTGGAACTGCCATTCATCATAACATGACTTACTTATAATTTCATAATGATCTCAAATACCTGTGGCCCGGCAAATTGTCCTTTACATCATTATCTGTGGTGATAAGCAGGGCCTACAACAACCATGCTCTACCATAGAACCAACATCGGTACAGTAGGCCTCCCCTACGTGTACTTAATATTTACTTTTTCAAAATCGGAAAACATAGAGAACCTCTTTATTGGAATTAAACTTGTTTTTGCGAGTTGAAGCTCATTTTTAAGGATTTTAGTGAATGGATAGTTCTCAATTGCAATCACAGTACACGTCACTTGTAAAGATGATTTTAAAAACGCGCAACTCGACGAAAGCTCTTACAGCCTTGTCTTACGAAGGCCAGAGACTGAAGGGGACAGGAAAGAGGTACAGACGGATCTCCTGCTTGGCAAAACTGACTGCAGGGGTGGATTTTGCACAAAATAGGCAGCGACACATCACGAGTGAATGTGACGGCGACACTAAATCAACACAACCATAACATTAAACAAAATACCAGCGAAAACTATCATAAATATAAACTGCAGGCTGTACTAGGGTATTGTTCTGAATCATTGATGGTACCACAACCTTGTACCTTTAATGTACTATTAGTATTAGCCCCATCCTTATTAATAAGCACAAATCTATAGCTACGTTAAAGGAGTCGCACAAAATGACTGCTGTTTTGTTTTTGTTTTTTCCCCATCACTTAGGCTACTCCTTGATATACTTACTTGATAACCCAACGGCGGCCAGCACTTGGTCAAAATGTAAGGGCCCCTACATCTACAAAAGTAAGTAATTCTTTTAATAAGAAAAGGGTCCTACATTTTTATTTACTTTTATAAACAAGGTCCAAATAATTTTTAATTTTAGATTGTTTTTGTTAAAACGAGGGGCATACCTATTAAAGGCACCGAACACGTTTGGTAATTTTCAAATACCAGTATTCTCACTTGGTATATCCCAAAGAGCCTGTGAAAATTTGGACTCAATTGGTCATTAAGTTACAAGAAAAGAGTAATGCATTTGTAATGCGCATCATTACTCCTTACTTGTGTCGCACAGGGCAACTATTCTATCAATTTGTTAACGAGCAGCTTCTGACTTCAATTAAACATATATATTTGTTATAATCTGTACAATTCTGAGCCAGCCTAAACATGTGCAATTTAATCATTTAATTTGGATTGCTTCTTGTCAAACTTGGGGGTATAAGTATTTGCGCGTTGTTTCAAATAATGTTGATGCACTTAATATCTAAAATTGTCATGCACTTTGACCTTTGGGTCACCATGCTAATGTAAATAATATACTAACATATTTTATTTACTTGGTTCTTCAAACCTTCAAATGCGTTTCAGGCACATCTGGGAAAACTGGAAAATGTAACCAATGTAGGCCTATGCCTGTGGCTAATATTATAATAAATACCAATATTTATGTACATCTTGCACTCTCGCAAATGGTTTCTTGCTAACACATAGAGCAAAGAGTATAGACCTTCGTCTTTTGCAACATCATGACCACAGCCCGAGTTTTTGCCAACCCAGGTTGAAAAACTATGGAAAGCCATAATTGCAAATCATAAACAGATTGCCACAGTTTGTAGCAATGTTATATTCAAAAAATAGTGTTGAATTTGTTGGAAACAAATCATCCAATCATGGAAGGTATTTCCGTTCATGAATCTTTACAGAAAAGGTTGAATTTGGTCGCAACATTTTTTAACACGATTTAATGTTTTGCTAAAATTCGGCCGTCAGTGCCAACCGGCGCACCTAGTTTATCAACAAAAGAAAGGTCTATACAGCCATCCTTGTAAAAAAAAAAAAAAAAAAAAAAAAAAAAAAAAAAAAAAAAAACCCCCCCCCCCCCCCCCCCATAGGAAATGACGGGTTATACGTCATCACTGACCCCCACATGAATTTAAAAGAATACTTTTTATAATGTTTTATGGCATTGCGAGCACACACGTTCCCTCATGCTTAAGCAGCACAGTACTCCAAACGGGAAGAAACAGAAAGCACAGACGATACCACACGTACTGAACTGCTCGTGTAACAGCCCGGACTTGCACTCGGGGCAGGTAGGGACGGTGTAGATCTCCCATGAGGCATCGGCATCGGTCATCACCGGGCCGCGAGAGAGTGGCTGTTTGTAGTTCGGGTACTCGGTCACGACTAAACAAAAGAAGAGGACATTAAAAGATATTATACAGGATTAGTAAGGATAAAAAACACCATTGTTAAGTCTTAGGGTCTGGTTGTGATATTCATTGGGGTAGGCCTACATCCCACTAAATAAACTCCCATAGCATAGGGCCTACTGTGTAAAATACTAAATATTAAAAAATACACACACAAAAATAAACAATTAGATTTTTTACAGTAAAGGAAAAATTATCCATTGCCTCTTTGAACTTTTATCTTCATAAAACACGTACCCACTACACCGGTGTAATAATGCACGAGCATCGATCTTGAAAAGTAATTTCCCAACAAAAACAACACCTCTCGGAAAACAGGACCACTTCAGGGCCTATTTCATCCAAAATACCTCAAGTTGGGGTCCAACAACCCCCAGGTCACAATATTGGTCAACAGTTGTACACTCTGTACTATAGGCTTACTCCTTTTATTGAGCTCTCAAATCTGTCTAAAGAGAATATTTTGAGGGCCTACAAAATACATATGAGGTACAGGCTCTGTTTTCTCCCTATTTACCATTTGCTACCCTAGAACCATTTGTTTTCCTGTGAAATGTTTCCCTCGGACATTATTATTGTTGGTTAATTGACAGTTTATTAAAAAATACATTTTCCATCGCGGCCAGGGGCCGAATTAGGGAATAAAATAACAGAAGGTAATTAATATCAACAAAATTATGTAAAAGTAAAAGAAAAAAACAAATATATATATATGTATACATGAAATCAATATTTCATTTGTGAGGGAAATTGTTCACAGAAAAACCTGAGTTTTTAATCTCGTGAGACCAAAACCCGATGTTTCAAAGCAGTGAAAACTTGCCCTTTGGGTTGTTGTACGCCGGGGGTTGGTCGGGCATGGACACGGCTTGCTCTGGACTCGAACCATCGATGGGCTTTTCGTTTGAATTAAGATCCATTTCCCTTAGTGGATAAATAATAAATGAATTACATTTGTAAATGAAATATTAAGTTCATTAAAGATACAAACTCCCTGAGAAATATGAAGAAAATCTCACTATTTAGTCAATCGTAACTGAATCGTAGTGTTGTTTGATATTTCCATGGTTGCTGGTGTATAAACGATACAACCCTAAAAATGAAAACAATTTAAAATACAAAACAATAGAAGCTTCTCACAACAGAGAGCTTTGGCACATTAAGAAATCTCAAATAAATATTATTTGGAGCATGGCTCTGGCCATGCTCCCTAGAAAAAAGAGAGGATCGAGAAATGTGCTTTGCTCATTTACATGATCAACATAAACAAACATTATGTTCACCTGTTCGATGTGCAATGAAGCATGTAAACTTCAGGCTGTGAGTTGTTCTGATCCTCCATTTAGCAGCACGATTCAGTAAAAAACGAGTTTAAAAACTATCAAGATCTGCTAAAGATTAACGTTGCGTGCAGCTCCTGCTGTCTCTTTAGACTGCAGAGAGTTAGCTCTGCTCAGTAGAATTATTCCAATCATTGTTATTCCCAATTGAGGAAGAGACATAAATACACTGGGAATTTTTTATTCGGTCATGATTTCTTGAGAATTGGGCAATTTCCCGGACACGGTGTCGATTTAAAATGGTTTCCACCCCGTTTACTTTTATTGCTTCCGATTGTTATAAAGCTTTATTTTTTGAGCTGCAGACATACATGTATCGGGATGTGAATTTATTTTTCCCTACAGTCGCCAATAGATGCATAATTATGAGCATGCAATGGTATTGTACGTGTACAAACACGCGTGTACAAAGACGAACATGCAAGAACTTCCAAATTTGAATAATTCAGCATTAATAAGTGCAAGACCTAGCCAATGGGAAGCAAAAATGCAAATGGTTGCCTTTACTGCGTGCGCTGGGGGAAAATATCGCTACCGGGATACTATAAATTATTCAGTACTGGTTTTTACTCCGTTACAACTTAAGGAGGACCGAAACTTTTAATTCACTAAGTAAACAGAAGACTGTACAATTTTGAGGGATATTTGTGTGACTTAATAATGCTCTACGTTTTAAAACATCTTTCCAACCGTATTCATTTCAAGACAGATGCTTTTTAAAGCCCAAAGCGCCCAACCCGAAAGTAATGTGTCCCCTTTAAGATGACATCATATAATGGGAATTTTAAATGTGGTAATGATCTCTTGATGGTTGGGCAATTTCCATGACAGTGTTGATTTCCTAAAATGATGTAAATCGTTCTGTTTAGTTCAGTACATCCGATTTACACTAGCAAATTCCTGGGAAAAACACATACGGAATTTTATATTCCATCATGAACTTGAATTCATGAAACAGTGTGACAGTTTCGTTCAAAGTAGAAACATGATTCAAGTGGAAATGTGGTTTAAAGGCGGAACACGTTTGGTAATTGTCAAAGACAAGTCTTCTCACTTGTTGTATTCCAACATATGCATAAAATATCAAGCCTGTGAAAAATTGGGCTCAATTGGTCATTGAAGTTGCAAGAAAATGATGAAAGAAAAAACACCCTTGTTGTACAAATTAGTGTGCTTTCAGATAGCAATAAAAGGCTTCTGGCCAGAAGTCTTTTGATTTTATCACCTTTTTAAAAACTACGTTACTTCAGAGGGAGTCGTTTCTCACACTGTTTTAAACTATCAACAGCTCTCCGTTACTCGTTACCAAGTAAGCTTTTATGCTAATATATATTTTGAGTAATTACCAAACGTGTTAAGTGCCTTTTAATACAGGCCTTTTATTTGATGTTACAAAGTGGTCTTCAGAATTATTCCACGTGCACGTTTTTGTCAACGTTGACACTTTGTCTCTGGCCGCAGCATTTGCGAACGAACACGGACCCTCTGAAATCTTATCTGAGAAACGATTAATGCACGGAATCGTTTCTCAGATTCAAATGTTTTTATTTACTTCTATAATCAACGGGGGTATTTCAGACATGATAATTTCACAGGATGCTAACCACAATTACAATCGTATAACAAGTAAACGTCCAGATAGAAATTACACATTATATTGGTCATTACCAAAGTATGACCCGCCCTATAATTATACTAAACTGTTAAAAGGCCAGGTATTGTTGATCCAGTTCCCCGACGTCGCGTCATTTTAAAAGTCAAGTACCGGTGTACAATTTTAGGCCATGCACCTCAAGTTTTACGTGCAATTTGACTCCCCAAAATGGGCGTGGGGGACAGTATAACCGACGCGTGACGTTCAAGGGGTCAAAATACATGTTGTTTTACTACTACTACAAACACAGAAATGAAGACACCACCCTGTCGACGAATGAAAACAATTCTCTCCAATGCACTCATAAATATGTATTATTAAGTATTAAAAATACTGCTAAAATTTCAATTTATTTATTCATTTGTTTAATTAACTCATTTCATTTAATGTTTACTTACATCTATTTATATTGAGTTATGTATTTATTGGTGGCGGTCATCGCGATGAGCGTTTTGTGGTAATTCATTTGTCACACCTTCAGAGTCCTAAGGTTTAATCCGTTTGATCGTCACTTTTGTAAAAAAGAATTGGGGGGATTCTTTCTGTAAAGTTACAATTAGGCCACCTTTAAAATATTCAAGATATTTTACTGGACGGGCTGTGTGTGGATATGTTATTTTGATTAATGAGAGCTTGGGTTTTTTGGTATATTAATTACATTCTGTATGCGAAAGTTAAATGGCTAACCTGTAGTTGTGATATAAATAATTGCAGTAAAAGCGAAGTCCAGAAGCCTCTTAGTTAACCCCTTAAAGTTGCAGCCTGTATACGTTTGGTAATTGGAGCCTACTGTTTGTTTCAAACCTATATGACGGGGGGGGGGGGGGGGGGGGGGGGGGGGGGGGGGGGGGGGGGGGGGGGGGGGGGGGGGGGGGGGGGGGGG
>JAUELU010094634.1:0-12791 GCA_032357145.1 Evasterias troschelii
CGTGCATGTGTCCAAGTCCCTTTTCGCAATAGTTTGGAATTTCCCGTGATTTTACCTCCATTGGATTCCAAACTATTTGGAGCGACGAACCACCAATCGAACCTTTGCGCTATCATTGCTCTTAAGAGAATTCTGCTTAGATCTTCAATTTCATAATTCAAAATAAGCAAATGTGCCTGCTTGCAATGATGCAGTTATTTACAACAGTGTTGTGTAAACTGATTAGTGCTGCTTAAACAGACAATTACAAAAACCAACACCAGAATTTACAAACTTTGCATCAACCTTTGTAAAGCTACATGTTGGCGGGAAGACATTCAGCAATTGCATATGCAGATCTCAGACATCCACGTTTTTGATGGGTAGATCTCATTGGAGAGTAGCAAGCATTTCTATGGGAGAGAAATGGAAATTATAAAAACGTGTCAGAAATTGATATATTTATTTTGAATTGGCCATTTTAATAAATGATTGAATCAGATTAGATGAGATACAGTACTAGTAGTCACGTACATCAGTTGAAAAATCAAGATGGAGACCATTCTCTTTTCAATTGGAGTTAACACGAGGAGTCCATTTGGAAACATTTTAAAATCTAATTTCTTAATTGTCTTTTATAATTTTGTAGATAACTTTTACTGTTAAGTTTTCTTTAAATTGTTTTGGGTTTCAGTAATCTTATTTAGTTTTTTCTGAAAGCCTTTCATGACCTAGACAGAACGGTATCATAATACATCAAGGAGTAAATTCTAGCAATGCCATATCTTAGCATAGACTCTGATTGTGAACTCCATATTAAACACATTGCTAGTTACACAACATCTACAAGACTGGGCTGGAATATCAGAGATGTAAAAAGCACACAATTTACAACTTGATATAGTTTGGAAACATTTGATAGGTTAAGTGGGAACAGTGAAAAGGTCAATAGATGACATACACTTGTGTATAGAGGAGAAAACTCTAACTTATGAGAGAATTTTGTGGACTATAAATCATATTTGGTTTGACACAGAGACTGACAGTTTAATGAGGCTGAATGCACTGTAGTGCCTCAACATCCTAACATATTAATAAGAAAGAAAATATAGAAATGAAGGAGCTGTTGGAGGTTTAAAGAAGAGTAGTGCCTCAACATCCTAACAGATTTATAAGAAAAAAAGTATAGAAATGAAGGAGGTGTTTGAGGTTGAACGAAGGGTAGTGCCTCAACATCCTAACTCATAACAAGAACAAAAAGCACAACAACAAAGGAGCTGTTTTAGGCTGAATGAAGAGTAGTGTCTGAATATCAACAGATTTATAAGAAATAAAGTACATTAAAGGAGCTGTTTGAGGTTGAATGAAGAGTAGTGTCTCAACATCCTAACAGAAGGAAGAACTAGCACAGTCACAACGTATGTAATGATAAAACCACCAGTCTACAGACAATGAACTGAAAGATTTTGTGCGTACAAAAGACGACCACAATTGCAGAAGGTAGTCACCAAGAATCATGTTGATCCCTTCATTTAATTTGTTTGGATTTAGCCTCATGTGGCATTTTCCAAAAATACTTACAAAGTGCAGTCTGTAGTGCGGCCTAATTGGATGGCTCCTATTTAAAAGGCAGCAAACATGTAACATTATTGTTTTAAGTGTGCAAAAAAGTTTGTTGAAAGTTTCAGCAGTAGGCCTAACTTCATTTGGGATTGAAAAAGTCTGACTGTCAGACAGATTGCTATACTGTATATCAAGGTAAAAGACACCTTGTACCAAACAGTCCATGCTATTGGGGGAGGGGTGTAATTTCAATGCCAAAGCAAGACAAGGCTCATCAAGAGGGAATGGAGGTGGGTGAAGTGAAGATAAAAAGCACAGCATCAGTTGATGTCTATCACTGACCCCAGCTTAGAAAAACAACTCACTCAGAAGTGGTCTAAGAAATGTCACACATAATATGAGATTATTCCAACTGAGGTTCTGAAAGATGTTTGGACCAAGAAGACCAAGGTGTGACTCTTCAATTCATGTAAGAAACAAATCAATAGATGAAAAAGAGACAGAGAAGACCTAATGTTAACAAATGACTTCATCATTTGTCAGTCTGAGTCTGCAGATAGATATGGCTTATAAATATCTTGAATACTGTTATTAACCAGTAGAAGCCACTCTAAATCTGGTAGGAACATTAACTGTAAGCACAAAATGTGAATCCATTCTCAATCAAAGCAGCACCCCAAGACGCAAATTGAACACTGTGTTAAAATTGCAACTAAACAGTCCGAGTCTAACCATGCAACAAAAAATGATATCAAAGCCATTATTATCAAACTGGGATTGGGAAGATCAAAGTCAACTCATTAAGATTGTTTAATATTCTGTGGTGGCAAACAAGTCCATCCTTGTACTTGTTATTACTGATGCAAATTATTACATCTGTTAGATATGCAATCAAAATAGATTACCAAAACTTGGGTCACCTACATTACTAAGATAATGTGTTTCTAAGCACACTATTATGGTTGATACAAAGTAGAGAGTCAACTCATAACTCAAGGTACTATTGGGCTGGAACTCATGGACACAATTTATTAAGAACTCTGTGATTTATCTTCAGTTCAAGAGTACATCAACTGTTTCCCTTGGACTGAACTAAGTGTCAGTTTATCACCTGCTAAACCATTTCACACTACATCTTAATTTCACCCCTTACTGAGATGATAGAAAGCTGACTGTAGTGTAATGTATCAACAGGTTATGGTTGCTACACTGTGACACTGGTTCACACTGCATGCTGTTATGTGTATCCATCCCCTTTACCATACTTTGCATCTGCCTTGACATCAAACAAACCTACGCTATTTCAAACTTGTAATGTCCTGAAACTTAAGAATCATCCCCAACCCCACTTTTCAACAGAGATTTATTCCCTTGGCTATGAGAATTATTCATAAACATTTCTATATGAGGAGGATTGTTGGTAAACTCACCTGTCAACTGTGGGTTTCTGCATTTGGTTCAACTGTGTAGCACATCTTCCATAGATACTCCCTTCAGCTAACCATCTCATCATCTGGTGTTTCTGATCACTCTCACTCACTCATATTGAGTCATCTGCTTGAGCTGATGTCCTTGGTATGTCTGATGCTCGATGTCAGACAAGACTGACCCTTTCTTTCAGGGCAATGCATGTTTCAATAAAGCACTGTGCATAGAAAGAAACAAATATTTCATCACTTGTTGAAGTTGGTCAACATTCATATTTGAAAAGTCAGCTTCACACTATGTTGCACATGCTACATTTTCTTTTTTGCAATAAAAGTGTACACATTTTATTGGCCCTTGCATATTAGTCTATAATAACTTTTTGATTTTAAAGTCTCTGAAAATTATGCAGTGGTCTATGCTTCTTTTTAACCTTTATTTCACCTTCAAAAACAATACAAGACTGGTGAAAAAATATGTGTTCAACTAAAATACATAGTGCTGGAGGACTGGAAGCAGGTCTTGGACTTGTACTCGGACTAATGTGTTTCTGACTCTGACTCAAGTCGACCCTTAGACTTGGTGTGACTTTGCTCGGGACCATGGGACTGAACTACCTTCATGGTGCCAAAGTAAATGGTTGATAATGAAAACAAAAACAGTTTCTGTTTTGTTACCTAAGCCCTGTGCATAACAACCACAGATCCTGTTTGTTTCAACCATACATTTCAGGGCAGGGGTAAATTTGCTCTAGTTTGGCAAATATTGAAAACAAATTCTATACGTACAATCACTGCACTTAGCCGCACTAGTAAAGGAAAATTTTTGATAATTATACGTCGGTAGGCCTACACAACACAACTGCCGACAAAAATGCCAGTGTTTCTCAAGAGTCTTTAGATTTACTTTCACTTCAGTATTATTTCAGTAATCAGTATTAAGAAAGACAATTTTGGACGAAGTTACAAAATAAAAGTTTCAACATTCAAAGTTTTAATCTTTTAAAAAGGGCTATAGGTCCTCTAGATTCTTTCAACCAGGGTCAGTGAGTTCTTTTTTTTCATAAGATCAGAATTTTTTGAAAAAAAAACACACTGTTGAATATTTGAAGAAGTTTTCAACTATTTCATAAGACATCTCATTTTGTAAGGCAGGTAAGTTTTCCTTCACACTCAACTGAATTGAAAGATGTTTCAGGGAAATTTGGGAACTGTTTTCTTGTAAAAAATGAGAAAGAAAAACTGGCAAAATAACTAAGCAACAAATTTCAGGTGATTCCCCCAAAAACAGAGGGTCAACATGTTGTTAAAGTTAAAAAATTATGAATTATAGTTTCCCACCAAATCAAAGTGAGGACCAGACCTCTTGCAACTTCTAAGCGTATATAAAAGTTATATTTTTAAATTAACTGAAGGAGCAGAAGGGCTTGACAGAATACCACAATAAGCTCTAAATACTTTAGTGTGAAGGTTAGTTTGGAGCAAGAAAGAAAACATGTAACTATCTGGCATCCCCGACTTTGAATCTGGACTTAAATAATAGAGGGTTTGTGCTTTAAGTTAACTCCCTTTTGTAACATTCCTCTATTTGTTCACCTTAAAAGGAAAATGCAAGCAAAATGTTCATAAAACAGTTGAATTTATTTCAGGCCTAAAGAGAACTTATGATAAATTGGCAGTCAGATAAAACCGCACTTTTGCCGTCAGGGTCTTTGTAATCGTGTTGGACTTGGGGTTCAATCTTTGAGTGGTTCAATTTGTACATGATACAGCCTTGCTGTTGTGACGTAGGGCTAGTTGGCTAGTTGACTGTACTTTACGATAACGAGTAAAACAACATGAAACTTCAGTGGTTTTCCTGTACAACACTAGCCTACATATTTACTCACAAAAATTGTCGTTCTTTGCTTGTCACCAGAAGGCTTGGTTGTGTGAAGTCCAAGAACAACCTTGACTTGTAAAAACGTTTATCTGGATGAAAACAGATCAATAGCAATAATCTCAATTATTGTTTTTCTCACACGTCCACAATTTATGCCAAAGGTTTGTTTTGACGCAAGAGGGCGCTATATATAGATGATTTTTAACAGTCACTTGTTATTAATTTGCATATTGTGCTATTTGTTATCTTTTCGCAAATGTTTTAACAGCAAACACACACTTGAGCGTTAATAGGAAGACGTTAGACCAATTTTTGCTATTTTATACTATTTTTTTAGTAAAACAAAACTAGACTTTTTCGAAAAACATGTGATTTTAAACCCCGTGATTGACTTAGCGCATAATTTCTTACTTATACTAAAAAGCCGCGCGGACGTGACGAAATAAACCCACAGCAACACATGCCAAAACCAATAGCAAACTTTACCCGAAGGCTTATCGGTACCTACGTCTGGGAATGTATCGTTAATGTGGTGTAATTAAACAAAATAGACGTATACTTTTACTCGTGCTGTTGTTGTTAAAACTACGAGTCCCTCGGTGATCCCCGGAGCGGTCTGTTTTCCTTCGGCTTCACCTTAGGGAAAATAGAGCGCTCCTGTGATCACCGAGGGACTCGTAGTTTTAACCAAAGCACTCGAAGCAATCAACATTAACTATCTAATATTTGTATAACATTATTAATATTCCACTCGGTTAACTTCAGCATAGCCACGTTACAAATAATACTATTAACAAAACACTGGTGAAGTCCTTGAACATCGAAATTGCACTATTCAGAGAAATTGGGCCATTTTTAACAACAAAGGGGCTTTTGGGGAACATATTAAACATATTGATTTTCGCTAATTATGAATTCGTTGCATTATTTCTGATCTAATGTATCTTGTGTCAGTATAGCTGTCATGTCCAGTGTTTTCTGTCCTTTTGTTTGCGTGTCTGTCTGTCTGTTTTTGTTTGTTTGGTTTTTTGTATTTGTCTGGCTGTTTTCTACAAGCTTCTGCTTATCAAATTGGCGGACACAATGGTTCTACGGACACAATGGGGTGGAAATAATGGTTTGTAGGACACAACGAATCACAATACCAATTCCGTGGCTTTTACTAAACCAAACCATCACATGTAGGCCTACATCTACAAATTTATACAAACAAATCATAAAAACGAATCACGTTTCGTTTGGCAAGGAATTGTTAGCAGTAGCGATTTAAACTCAACTGTTTAAATTAATTTATGAATTTAATATTACACCACAGTCTCATTACGCAATCAGGTACCGGTATGGATGTAACAGATGTTGACAGAGAAAATATGTTCCGATATTAACGAGATGTGTTTTAAACCTACACTTCTTTCAGAAAGCAGATTTGTGGTTCAAGGCCAAATAATTAATAACCAGATAATTATGGGAAGCTTTTGTATATTTTTCATCAGTTGTTAATGTAAAGTATAAGGAAGTTTTACCAGTCTCTAAAACTATTTTTCTGTAAAAATGATCGATGTTAGTACACACGCCAGGTTGGACCTTCAACGTTAACCTTCCTTCAAACTGCTAATTAACATTTTCAAAGGTTGACTAATATCAAACAACAAAATAAAGAAAACACAACCAGATGAGGTTATTGCAAATTGGTTCACTTCGTAGTTAAATGCAATAGGGCCTACAATATAACAACTCCCGGATCGGAATTAACCTGAATTCCGGATCCCAGAAGATCTGAACCATAGTAATATGTGAGCCGGAACCGGAAACTGGTTATTAAAGGACCTTGCTCGGATTCTGCTTCTGTTTGACACAGATTCCGGTTCCGGGTCGTACTGACCCAGGAGAGGATCAACCCCACGGGACCCGGAATTCAGGAGTCAATTCTGACCCGGGATTGTTTTGTGAGTGATATCCATCTCTCACTTGAAGGAGATTTACACGAAGTTCATAATCAATTGGAAAGATTTCATAATTTGTTTAAACGATTTCGCTGTTTAGCGCACACAGCTCTGATAAGGAGATGTGTTTTAAACCTACACTTCTTTCACAAAGCAGATTTTGTGGTTCACCGTAAAAAAAATACCTAATACCCATACAGTTTTGGGAAGCTTTTGTTTTCAAATCTATGTCATGTTTTACACATTCATTTCATTTTTATCACGGTAAAGCTTGTACCGATAAATTCAAATACAACGGCATGGTTTGTTTTCCAAAAATGTTTTCTAATCTTGCTCATGAAACGAGAAAACAATTTCATTACTGAACCTTTCCATGAGAGAGCATTTTAACTGTTTTTGATTATAACTTCGTAATGCTTGTTATCTCTTTTTAATCAAGTATTCTTGTTTTGCTCTGCAGGGGGCTCTATTTGTCTTTTATTCTGTCTCCTAAAGTCACATTTGTTTCAGATTTTGTATTAACTTTTTTCTATTTATATTTTATCTATAACTTAGTAGTAGAGATTTGTATTGGGTCTGACATATGGTGAACTTTAAAGCAGTTTATGGCAACATCAGGCGTAGTTTTGTTGTTTAAATTTCAGTGGAAATAAAGACTCCTTTCAATCGTGTATGCTTAACTGCAATTTATTGTTAGTCGATAACAATGTAAAAACAGGAGCAAGTATGCCTGGCTTAAAAGATTGGGTTAGACTCATAATATAACTTTGTTTTATGACGTCAATATTTGATCCATCACTGGTACTCATTACTATTATAACATTGACTTCGTTTTGCTTTTTGTTGGCTACCGTCGATGTTGTTTTTTATAGAACGTTAAATTTACTACACGTATTTTTTACACGACGCAAGTTGGCGAAGCACACAACATTAGTGCATAAGGGGAGATCGAGAGGGTTTTACAAAAAACCTTAGTGAAATTAAAGTTTTTTTGGGATGGTAGACGTAACATGTAGCAGTAGAATAATTTAGTTTGATCTTTATTTGACTTTGATCTTGGTTAGTAAGTTTTTTTTATCACTTCATATTTATTCTTGAAAATAATATTAACGTGCCTCACCCCCTCAGGTCATGGTATGGTCCGAATCGTTCAGCAAACTTCAGGCAAGGGCTGCATCAGTAACGTCGCAGTTGATACGAAGTAACAGTTCAGATTGGATCTTAGAACAAACTCACACGCACCAGTTGAGTTAACATTTGAATCTAAAACAAAAGCTGATCTTGACCGCCGATGCAATCACGACAGACATGAATATTATTTTACCGTTCACCACTGCGATACTCGCATGGGTGTTCTACGATGCATCAGCGACTGAGGCTAGTTGCAACATCGGGTCCCGTGGAAGCATTTTCCTGCCCCACGAGCACCATGCACTGATCGGTCACTCGTTCCTGAATCAATCAGGGACAGTTCGGATCAAGTGTATGATGCTTTGCTGGAGGCACAAACGCTGTTTGTCATTTAATCACAATGGCATCAGTGGCATATGTCAGCTCAACGATGCCAGGAAAGAGGATTTTCCTGATAGCTATAAGCAAGATGGCGGCTTTTCCTACTTCAGTGGCTCATCAAATAAAGCCAAACTCCCTGAAGAAACAACGGTGACAACCAAGACAGAACAAGAAACATCTCAAGCCCAAACAACAACGACTAAACGAGTAAGTCCCCCCGTGACGGACAGCCAAATAAACGTAGGCTGAAGGTTATGCAAATTGATGCCATTAATATTGCAGCCTAATCTAGATTTTTACAAGAAGTATTTCGTATGTTTCGTCAAGAGTATTTTATAAAATAGTTGTTGAAAACGGATCACCAGAATAGCAATGAATTTATTAATAAATCCATCATTTTAATAATAATTGGTAATGCAGCCGTTAATTAGCATCAGTTTACATTTTTGAAATGGATAATCTATAAGATCTTTTGTATAGGGGTTGTCACTAAATTAACACAAAAGTTAGTTTTCAATTCTCGTCATTCAGAAACAGGTCTCTTATAGTCATGAGCTTGGCCATCCGTTTACATCACGATGACTTTAAACGAAAGATTGGATCCGGGTGGTTTGACATTCCGAGGATCATTTCGATTTGATCTTGCGCACAAAAACAATGAAGCCGTCTCATAATGACAATTCTTTCCAAACAAAGACAAGAAAACAATGAAAGTAATTTATAAACAAATCGAACAAATTGATGGGGTAAATGTTGTAAGGATGAAGAGGGGAATCAAAAACTTTCGAAATTGACTCATCAAAAAGTGTTATCTTCCATTTTCCTTATTTAGTTTTAATTTTTTCCTGGTTAAAACTGACCGCCGAAACAGTTTTCTACAGTACGTATTTTGATAGGAAAAAGCAAGATGCATTTGTTACAAACATTGACAATGTATGATGACTAATGCAGGTTTTTTGTGCTCAGTCGAACTCGAACATTAATCCTGACAACATTTGTTGATGATGTTTAAGCTTCGAAGCAGACGAACCACAATGTACAATGATTGGTCTTATAAATAAAATACAAAATATATCTTCCTTTTGTGTCTACAGATCACCAAAGTTTCAATGAAACCTTCAACAGAAACACCCAGCACAGCTTCAACAAAAGCAGGTAGGAAACGGGGCTGAATTACTGTTCAAGCGCAAAGCATGTCAAAATGTTTAGGTCCGGCGTGTACGTATAGACCATGTGACCTGTGACATCACATGTTCACAAAAGAGCCACAGAGCCTGGACTTCCTGCAGGCAGTTTGTACGCAGCCCAACGGAAGAATAAATCGTATATTTTATGGAGATTACACTGTCTGATTTTTCTCAACTTTTGATATGAAGAAAGGGGGGACATCTTGAAAGCTGTACATCCGTTGCTTTACTATTGAATTTATATGAAATTTATGACACAAATGTAAATTTTCCCATATAGCCTGAGTAGTATCTTGCCCGTCAGTAAATGCATTAGAATGTAAAAGGTCACATTTCTGTAAACAAAGGTAACATGGTCTATAGGCCTATATGCTGTTTGTGATGTAAAAGCGAACAACTAAACAGAGCATATTTGCAGGTATCGTTTTGTCCCGAGGTCTGTTCCGAAAACCTTTTAGAGAAAAAGTATTCCTTATTTGTTTCTTAGCGTTAATCAAAAATTACCTGCGCCTGCTTGAAGAAGTTAGTTAAGAATGTAACATTTGGACCCCAAAAGCTGTGGAAGATAACATTGTCAATATCAACATTACTATACTCAAAATTAAAATGAGTGTTAGCCTTTTCACGCAAGAAAGTGTATGTAAAACATAAAAACCAACAAAAACCCATAAAAATAACACCTTTTGAAACAAAGTGAGACACACTTTGGACCACTGCATGTCCATCGAAAACATTAATATACATTACTCAAGCCCTCCCCACAAATTTCGATACTGGAGGCCTTGCGGTGCACTACCCTCAACGGGCTTTCGGCTCACCAGCGATCAGCTATACCGTAGTGAATAGAGCTGTGTGTTGCCGATGAAAATTAATGAAGGAATCCTATCAGGATCCCAAAACGTATTTTGCTAGTAACATATTTTTAACCCGGTCCGCAGAAGTCACAAAAGGCCTGTTACTGATAGCGTTAAATAATTTGATGCGGGAGTGGGAGTAATTTGTCTATTTGGGTATCCCATTCGGTCACGAGTATGACCTCAGACGCGGTTGGTCACCAATTAAAAGAATTCGGCAGCTTAAAAAGATCACGAAAATAACGTAAGATCAGTAAACCTTTTTGAAAAAGAAACAACCCAATCTCAATATCTTAAGGCACAACGGTGATGAAGGCTATTATGGCGAATAATGACAAGACAGAAATCTTTATACTTTGTACTTATGTATGGTGTCATTGCTGAGGGTTAAGAGCATCGGATTCAAGTTCTGGTGTTTTAGTCATCGGGGTGTGGGTTCGAGTCCCGTTCATGACGCTTGTGTCCTTGAGCAAGACACTTTGCTATAACTGCTTCTCTTCACCCAGGGGTATAAATGGGTACCTGTAAGGGCAGAGGTCGATTTTGTGTTTGAAAAAGCCTTCGGGCTGTATACTACATAGGGAGCTGAGAGACCTTAAAGGAATGTTATTGGCCCTATGACCAAGGCACTTATGTAAAGCGCATTGATACGTTATTGTAAAATGCGCTATATCAGAACTAGTTTTTATTATTATTAGGCCTATTATTATGCTTATTACTCCAGTCGATACTGAAGGTCCTATAGTGAGCTGCCCCTTTGATGTCTTCGGATTAACCAACGACAGCTATGCTCGTACTTCTGTGCAATGGCGGGTATTATCTGCGTATGACAACGACGAAGAATCGCATGTCGTAGTCACATGCAGAGACGATGACGAAGGGAGGGATGTCCAGCTATCAGGTGACTCCTTCAAAGCGGGTACCACCGAAGTCACGTGTACAGCGTGGGATGCAGCAGGGAACCCTGGAAACTGTACATTCCTAGTCACTATCACAGGTTTGTAAAAAAATCAATGTTTACCGACTTAAATGTACTTAATAATTGTTTCCCTTTTTTGGAGGGGGGGGGGGGCTAGAAAATTCAACTTGTTCATTTTTACATCATGGTTCGGACCAAAAATGCTTTGAATGTGCGTCTATATCGGGGTATTTGACATGATAGCATTTTTACCATAAATCAGGAGAAACAACTATTTTGAGGTTTCTGCAATTTTTATGTTGTTATTTTCGCGGCTGGAAAATCAAACCAATAGACGTAAGCAAGTGTAACTTAACGTGACAGTAAGTCAGCATTGCGTCGTGGTTAGTTACCATTTCACCAAATATCCAATACAAGCGAGGCTTCTGCCATCAATATTTCTTGAAAAAATGAAAAGCGTAAACATCACGTCCAGAGCAGCGTTCGTGACTCAAAACTAACAGCAGTATCTTCGGAAGAATTTCCTATTGCTTTTTGTTTTCTTTTTGTGTAATACTGTTATTGGTTGTTTTTGTTATTTTGATATTTTTGTTTCAGTTTGCAACATCACCCACCTCGGTATGGAAAGCGGCGCCATAGCCGACCATCAGATTACTGCAATGAACGTCTTGAACGACGACTACGCAAGCTACGGACCAGCACTAGCTAGCTTGAACAGCAAAGGCAAGTTTATTCCCTTTTCACAAAGAATCCGTGACAAACCAGCCATGCGTATCATTTGGTCGGTGTTAAAGCATTGGATAACATTCCGCTTGGTCATTTTCAAACTTTCATAAACAAATTATTTGCTTTTGACATAAACTGATGGATACATCTTGCGTAATTGTCCAATTAGTTGCACAACAATGACGGCAGTAGCCGCAGTACCCTGTTTGTTTGTTGTATACAATTATTAATTTGCTTGTTGACATAAACTGAAGGGTACATATTGCGTGTCGTCCAATAACTTGGCATAACCAAGAGGGCAGTATAGTGTGTATCAACCTCCTAAGCAATTTATTCCATGGGATTTAAAACTTTTAACCGAAAACATTGTGTCTGTACTGGTGTAGCCGATCAACTCACAAACATCATGCTAAAAAACAAATGGTCGGTTCATACGTATCATTTCTAATTATATGTACAATTGTACTACTTCAAAACATCTTTGTGAGTCCCCAGGATTGTTTCTGTGGTGCTTTGTGATTGCGCTTCTGCTTCTATAATTTGAAAACAATTGTAGATTGTATTATACACAGATGATGGTTTATTCAGCAAATACTGAGGTGTACAGGATACAGATTACAGGATTACGGGTGAAGAGAGTGGACAGTAGTGATATCAGAACTTAAACTGTACTGGAAACTTGTTCAGGTGATGTGTACAGTGCCATGGTTCTGGAATACAATAAGAGTTAGCCCAGGTTGGACTCCTCCGTTGCATACAACGCGACGGAGTCCAGGGTATAAAGGTAGATTACCATTGCGAA
>JAUELU010094662.1:0-12786 GCA_032357145.1 Evasterias troschelii
ACATCGAGTTTTCGACTCATGAGATCAAAACTAATTGTTTTACTCATTTCTCAAAAACTTCAGCACCTCAGCCAGTAGTATTTCAAGGGAAGCTTTCTATCATCATTATCTTTAAACCATATAAGTTTAATGTAAATCTGTGATCTTTTCTGTTTTGTGTTTTACCAAAAGTATAGAGACCCTTTAATAGAGTGCTCTAACCATGAATAATTTTGCTCATTCATCAGCGAAGTAGTGGTGTCAGTCCTCTTCAGTTAGTAAACAATCATCTTTATTAGTATTCATAGAATAAATACAGCGACCTTTAGCAAAATAAGAAATTCTTAATCAGTAAATTAATATTCATTGGAACATTTTAGTTGAAATGAATCAGCAAGCTGCGAAAGGATCAGCGATGGATTAGCGGTAGGCAGGAGATAAAGTAATGTGGACGTCAGCCACTTGGTATAGTTGCATTGCATTATAACATCCCATACCCATACCATGCACCAAACAATATCTTCGATGAATGACTTTTGACACATCCAACATCACAATTTTACAGGATGATAGGAAACGAGAAGGAATGGTCAGTTTGAGGAAAACCCCAATGTGGAAAATTCACGCACTCACTAAGGACTGAAACCCATGTCCATGCAAGGCTCTGGTCTGAGGTGCGTGGGATTCGAACTGGGGTCCCATAGGTGAAAGGCTGAGCCAACCTGATGTGATAGCTAAAAGAATAAATGTTTTTGACGGTGGCATTATGGAGGTGGGCCCACACTCTCTTAAAGATGTTAGACTAAAATTCACTCTAAACTATAGGGACAAAATCGTACACATTAAAAATGGAACAATCCGGGGAGCAGTGGCTGAAAGGTGGTTTGTATATGGGGAGAGGAGGGGGCATCGAGAGAGTCCCAACTGCGAGCTGTCAAAACGTTGATGAACTGATCACCATAATATGAAGTTCGAAGGTTTTGTAAATCGATGGAAAGTTTAACTGCCTTTTCAGGAAAGTTCCTTTTTCTGCTAAAACTTAAACCAGTTGGTCAAAAACGGTACTTGGCCTAAACCCATTATTGTGTTCTTCTGATAGTATAGCGGGCGGAGCGGATAGAAGCAAACTATTTAACAAGCGGCTTGGTGAATTGTTGCTTATCCTTTGTGAGCGTGTTGACATTGTGAGGACCGTAACAAAAGGGTTCAGGGTGGTGTGACCATGGACCTCAATGACAGCCAGACCGAAGAGAAATGACCGAGAACAGAATGAGAAAACCCTCATTTGATTTTGTGTTCAAAGCCACTGGGGAATGACTCTTAAGAAACCAAGACCAAACAATAAACAAAGAGACGTCCTCCATTGACAGAGTTGACAATTTTGTGTGTGGATGCAGATGTGTTTGTTGAATTGTCCTTTTAAATTAAGCTCGGATATAACCACAGCTTACGATTTCTAATCAAGTCTATGCAGGTCATCTTCGAAGAAACGTTATAATTCACTGCCGAAGCTTTCTGTTGATTTAAAATTGTAATTGGTATACATTATTTTCCCAATTTATATTCAGTTTTGTGATCTACTCATTTTCCAACGTCAAATTTTAAAAATATAGTTTGTACATTATTTTTTGTACTGAGAATGTTCAGCTTATTCCTGTTTTTTTAATGATGTTTAATGCAATCACTCATTGAATCTGACTTTTTGACTGGCACCAAAATTAAGAATGTATACAGACCATTACAACCCATTACAATCTGTGACTGGTATCCTGCTTTTTAGCGGCTATATGCAATTTGGCACTGTGCCAAATTACATAGAGCTGCTCAAGCAGAAAACACTACTTTACAAGTTTCTGCTTAGCAGAAATAAGCAAGATACCAGTCACAAAAATACTAATAATATCGGCACTTATATAGCGCAATTCCAAAGAATGATTATTGCGCTTCACACTTCATTACCCCTGATCACGGGTCATTATTTAATTCCTAAAACCATCTCTCCCTGGGGAGTATGCAGCCTGTGCTGCCAAAGCTCAATCATTCACAAAAACCATCTCTGCCCTCACAGGTACCCATTTGACCCCTGGGTGAAGAGAAGCAATTATAGTTAAGTGTCTTGCTCAACGACACAAGTGTCATGACCGGGATTCGAACCCACACCCTGATGACTCAGCCACCAGAACTTGTGTCCGATGCTCTTAACCGCTCAGCCACGACATTCTAAAATGGCATACCATGTGACATGGTGTTGTGGCTATTACCAGCCCCCAAAATACATGTCAAACGAATAAGTATTCTGGGAAACAATCTTTGTTTGTGCTTAGCTATTTTTGTGCTTAAGCAGCTCTCTGAATATGGGCTCATGGTCCGATTTCATGGTTCTGCTTACTGCGGCTTTCTACACTTACGACATCCGTTAAAGCATAGGCCTACAATGCATGGGTCGCAAGCCCATAATTCCGTTGTCAGCAAAGCCAGGCATTGGGCCTAGATTAAGGGCCAAATCTGAAGACCAACATTGGCCCAATTTCATGGCTCTGCTTTACCGTAAGTAAAGAATCTGCGCTTTACAGAAGCGGGGAATTCTGCGCTTATGTCATGCGTATTTCACTGGTTAGCGGGAAATATTTGCTTGTGCGCTTGCGTATTTTATATAGTCCACGTTACTGGGCATTCTACGCTTCAGCTAGAGTAGAAATTCGGCGCTTGCTCGGTAAGCGGAGAATGGTGAGGGCAAGCGCAGAATTCGGCGGTAGGCAGAGCCATGAAATTGGGCCCTGATGGGTTCTGTCATGAAGCGCAACCATTCATGAATCGATTTCTATCGCAAAGCAAACCCTGATCATAGAAGTTGGTCATCTTTCAAAAAACTACTTCGGTGAGTACAAAATGAAGCAGAAAAGTTGGAACCAAGAGCAGACAGACTGTACATTACGAAACAGCATTTTAGCACACATGAGTGTCACTATTATGAATAAATGGTTTTAATGTAAAATATCAAGATGGCGATAAGTTTCAGATTCTTTTTTAATCTAAACAGTGAGCTTTTTATTCTTTTAGATTAAGACAATAATTTGGGCTTTATTATTTTAAAATTGTTTTATTTTTAGTCAGACTTAAAGATAGATGATTGCATTTAATGTGTTTTCCCAAAGGAAGAACTTGCAAAAACGACATCAAAAGAACTTGTTAATTACATTACAGAGATGCATATCTGGAGATTTGAAACAATGGATTACTTCATTTCGGGAAAATACAAACAATATCAAATTTGCAAATTATGAGAAATTTCAAAGGTGTTATCTTCGTTAAGGCTTCAGTCGGAAATCCCTGTTGCATTCAAATTACACGTGCTTTTATTTTGTAATCCCATTGCTATGCAAAAATTGATTTATTTTTTTCCAACTTGGATAATTTCATGGATCTGAGATTGCATTTTGAGGGAAGGGAAGATCCATCTTGAGCAATAAGACACTTCACTTATTTGTAGATTTAAGAAACATTTACATTTCAACCCTTCATAGATGTATTTGTTTGGTGTGTACATAAATATTTCCTGTTATTTTTGGCACAAATTATCTTAAAGGGACACGTTGCCTTGCATCGGACGAGTTTGTCTATAAAGAGCGTTTGTAACCGTTTGTCATAAAATGCATATGGTTAGAAAGATGTTTTAAAAGTAGAATACAATGATCCACACATGCCTCGAAATTGCGTGGTTTTCCATTTACTTTGCGAACTAACACGGTCGGCCATTTGTGGGAGTCAAAAATCTGACTTCCATAAATGGCCGACCGTGTTAGCCGACGATGTAAAAAGAAAACCACGCAATTTCGAGGCATATTGATTTTGTGTAGATCATTGTATTCTACTTTTACAACATCTCCCTAACCATATGCATTTTATAACAAACGGCTACAAACACTTTTTATAGACCAACTCGTCCGATCCAAGGCAACGTGTCCCTCTAACGTTGGAGGTTTTTAGGGCCAATGCCGACCCAACTCTTTTCTAGAAGAATTAAAAAATTGAATAAAACAAAACAGAATCACCATGAATATTAATTCTAAAACAGTTACAACAAGCTTTGTGTTACTCGACCTCTTCAGTTTTATCGCTATAGTCTTGTGTATGTATGGGTGTGTTGTGTTGTCGTTTAGCCTGTTAGACAGGCTGTGATTGGGTCGAAACATGAGGCCATATCCCACATTAACCCATATTTTGGGGTTTTCATTAGAATAAGTAACCAATTATTAGATAAGCTTATAACTGTATGCGTCCCTGTTCTGGGAATTTCTTATCGTGGTTATAGTGAAAGCACATTATTGTGTTTAAGGGAAAATACGGTACATTTTAGTTATGAAAGGGCGAAAACGGTTTAGGTGTTATAAAGCTTAATTTCTGTTAACGCTTATTAAGTATGGACTTTGAAGGGCTTCAAATGCTATTCTCTCAACTTTCACAGTATTTCGGTTCGCTCTAATTCTCCGGGGTGATCAACTGTATGCTACGAGCTTAGTTGGTACGAGAAACACGCTAAGCTGTACAGGAATGGTTTGAAGAACATCGGGTTCGGCTAAGAAGCATGCTAAGCTGTAGGGTTGGTTTGACAAACATACCGGTACATAAGCTGTAAACGGTTGGTTTGATTAGCACAAACATCAGGTTTGTTTCAACGGCGTTCTCGTAAAGTTCGTAAACAACTATTGCAATTACGGTGAGAAGAAGTCTTAAAGAAAGAGAGTAAGATGAAGATTG
Organism: Evasterias troschelii; assembly: GCA_032357145.1. NCBI lineage: Eukaryota > Metazoa > Echinodermata > Asteroidea > Forcipulatida > Asteriidae > Evasterias > Evasterias troschelii. The sequence goes on from JAUELU010094662.1 coordinate 4,738, forward strand.
ACTGAGAACGTGGATTGTAGACTCCGATCATGGCCTCTTCCTGAGTCGCTGTTTCACCTTCTAGTTCAGAAATCAAGGCAATCACAACAGCATATTTTTCACAGCGTGGGCGAAATTGCCGTCTTGGTCGCGTGCAAATTAATCTTCTCTCAGTCTGCATGTGCGGGCAATAGTATTCGCATAAATCCAAGATAAAATACACCTTAACGAATAAAGATTATTTAAATTTCAACCCCCAGTTAAAATCAGGACAGGGCAATGTTTCTCATTATGGGTATAATTTCTAGAATTAAGAACCTATCAAATAACACAACAGAGACCACACGGGACAGGTTAAAATATCAAAGGGCATAATTTCCAACATTGAAAAGACACCGAGACCGACTGTGATTAGTCAGCATAATTCATGATTGTTTTTTGTGTTCTCCCACTCTCGGAATAAATTATTCCAATCTATAGTATTTAACTCTTCCTGTTTAAGTTTTTTCAACCTTGAAATTATAACCTGGAAATGTCATGGTTTAGACCCACTCAATAGGCCCTAATTAATAAATAATAATTAATGACAATTCGAGTTATGTTTTTGATATAAGAAAAAACGACAGAGAAACGGTATGGACTGAAGTGATCAAGAGAAAGGTTTAAATCCAGTGCCCACTCTCCATCCCCTTAAAGGGAGCATATAGGAAGGCAACGATTAAATTGATTGTTCGAAAAATTTACGGTGTTTCTCAAAATGTACGAACGTCATCCGCTTTCCTCTTTTCCGTGTGAAGCTGCAAAGAATGCTTTTTTTGAAGAGAAATTATTTTTCTTCTCACCGAAAGGCAAACTTGGGTGGAAAGATATGAAAAAAAGGCTTGAAGATGAAGATTTAATTTTGCAAAATGTTATTCTTTCTGGGATATTTTTTGAGCAAAAGTAGTTTAAAATGTTAGTGTCATTTTCCCCTTACTTTTACTGTCATGGGGGAGGGGGAGGCGCCGAGCCGGCGAAAAATTAGGGGTGATGTTGAGTTGTTTCTGCCCCGGTGCCCAAGCCCCGGATCCAACGGTTCACTTCTGATCTCGTCATCTGTATTGTGAACGTTGCTTTTTATTTAAATGGCACTTTCTTTTATCTATCTAATATGAAAAAGAAACTGGCTTCACAAAACCCGAACACCTAATGTCAAGCTGTTCCTTGCTTGCAAAGTTTCAAATGAAATTAATTGTTGTTTAATGTGAAAAAGATTGGTTGAAATGAAAGGTTTTCAAATAAATTTAGACAAGGGAAGGTTGAAACCGTCATGTGATTGGGAAGTTCTGACGCAAATAAGTTTTTATGTGGTTTAAAAACATAAACTGCTATTAAAATATTTCATCTGCACTGGATTTTCACATTTTTAGTAACACAGAACTCAAAAACAAAATTAGTTGCTTTTAGTCAAGAATAATCATTCAGTACTCCTGTTGAACCAAAACGAGGGCCAAATAGTGATGAAGACAACAAAACTACTGCTTCTGAGATGTTTAAATTGGCTCTCTTTGAGTCGAGGAAAGCCGCTTCTGGCATGCAATATGTTCACGAGACTGCTCCTTCCTCAATATATTGTATACAGTCTTTGAATCAGTATAAGGTAGAGAAAAAAGGGCTACTTCTGAATTAGCATTTCTCTCTTTGAATCAAAAAAGGTACGGCAAAAAAACTTTCCCCATACTGGTATGTTCAATATGTTCATGTTTGAACAATGTCTATGCTGGCGAAGCTGATGCTCATTCTTCAATGCATTAATACTCTACTTGAATCAAGATAAGGTACAGCAAAGGAATGAGGACCTAACTTCTGCTTTATACTCTCTAGTTATTCTAAACGAAAAGGTGAAAAATGTCAGGAGTGCTGGCACAAAATATGTTTCTGCAGTCAATCGAAAACACGACGTTGCATAAACAGGCCCGATGCATCTCTGAACAGTCATTAGGAACATCGATGATTGTTTTAAAACTTCGTTTATTTCCTTTAATTTGAGTAATAAAGTTAGCATTTACAGAGAGGAAAAGTTTACAAAGTTTCCCACCATCAGCAAGTGGATCTTTGTATCAAATTTATTTTAAGATTATTTAAATAATCTTAAATATATAAATGTCTTTTATTTCGTTGTTATCCTTGTATCCTGTATTACAAAAAATAATTCAATGGTGATTTCTCAGCGGTGAGCTAAACTTCATGATAATTTCAAACCGTTTGAATTCTCCTTAAACCTATGAAATATTCCTCGCACTTTTAAAAGCTTTAAATAATTTTCTGGGCTGAAGACGAACAGTTGCAATCATACCGTACATCGGCGGCAAGTATCGTGTTGTGACAAAATGACACAATGACACGAGTTGGAACGGCACAATCTTGACGTTGGTAACAACTTCACTTTGTATGGGCTTCATTCGATTCTGGCATTGGTGTTGTCTACGAACTTATAATGTACTAAAAGCAGACGACAATAATAATGAGTTTTAATAGGTGGACTTTTAATCACGTGATATCGAAGAAGGACCAGTTGAACCAATCACATTACACAGACGGAAAGAGTCAGTGACTTCTCTGTAGACCGCAGCCATCCGATGCTGATGGGGCAAAACCCAATCACAGATTCACAAATTGTTCCTGACATCATCAGAAATAAGTCACGTGGCTAACGTGACATCACACAACGCAGTTTATGGGTGACGTCCCATCAGTCAAGCCCAACTCAAAACACGTGGTGATGGTAGGATCAGGCCGTATCCGGTTTGAATAATTATGATTTACTCCTCTGGGATTATTTTCAATGGAATAAAAAAAATTACATTCAAAATTCTTTGATACCACCACTTCGGCACTTCCTGTTCCCACGTCCCCTAGGGGTAATCAACCCGCTCACTGCCAGGTGATCTTTAAGACTAAACCCCAAACAACGATTCAACTTCTTTTTCTGAGTAATAGAAGAAGACAAAAGTCAAAGTTGTCTACCTCAAGTTCGATGACGTCACGGCATAATAGTACGTTGTTCCGTCAACTGATTAATACAGTTTCAAAGAAGGTTCGCATGAAAGTGATGACGTTGTATTGATGTTGTTTATTTTTTGAAGTGAGTACACGCAGTGCTTAAAGCAGGGCACAAGGAAGATTAATGACGTCATTTCATCATTTGTATATGGGGGCAGGTGGTTTTATTGTTGTTGGATTGGTAGTGCTAGAGTCGAACGGGAAGTGCTGCAGCATTACATTATTTTCACAAAGCGATTCACACGGCGTCCACGTGCTTTTATTTTCATTTGGTTTATTTATAAAAACTATTTTCAAAACCCAAAAAACAATTAATTTACAGGCGGATGAAGTTCAAATTGAAAAAGCGCCATATAAAAATATGTAATCAAAGTTGTTGGATGAATTTGGTATTATAAAAACATCTTTGTAAACACATCACTAAAACAAAATTAATAACAAGGTTTGTAGTATCTCTTTAAATCAATGTAAATAATTAACATTTTGTTATTAGACCTTGCTGAACAAAGGGTTCGAAATGCAACCATCTAGTTAAAGATATCGTGAAATAATATTTCTTTTGAAAATACAAATATATTCAAGACTCGACTGGAAGACAACATTAAATCTATCGATGGATTTCATAATACAAAGTGTATTGTTTGTTTGTTGGGTTGTTGGGTTGTTGGGTTGTTTGTTGGGTTGTTTGTTTGTTTGTTGGGTTGTTTTTTTGTTTGTTTGTTTGTTGTGTGTTGGGTTGTTTGTTGGGCTGTTGGGTTGTTTGTTTGTTTGTTTGTTTGTTTGTTTGTTTGTTTGTTTTTTGGGTTGTTTGTTTGTTTGTTTGTTTGTTTGTTTGTTTGTTTGATTGTTGGGTGGTTTGTTTGTTTGTTTGTTTGTTTGTTTGTTTGTTTGTTTGTTTGTTTGTTTGTTGGGTTGTTTGTTTGTTGGGTTGTTTGTTTGTTTATTTGTTTGTTTTGGGGTTGGGTTTTAATTTTGGGGGGAGGGGACATTGATTAAACTTTCCTTGTGGGTAGCGATTATTTTATTGGTTGTCTGTACTCGCCCATAACAGTAAATCAACTATTAATATTGGCATAAACATCATTCTTAACATACTGCAATTATTGTGACTACAATCAATGCCAATTATGCAATTGCCCCTCAATAGGATAAACTTATTGCAAATTAAGAAGAGCTCTCCCATCCTCATCAGGTCAACCTAAAAATATTCAGGTTTTAATTAAATGGTTTTCACTTCAAATGAATGTGATTGTTTTTCTTAAATAAGATCGAAATTACTTTATCTTTTTAATTGTAATATTGTTGCAATTCATTTTCATAGCTGACTAGAACAATTTTAGTCAATAAACCACTCAATAATCATTTTTCACCTGATCCCAAAATCTATAAAACTATTTCTTTACAACCAAACCATTAAACGATTAGTTCTATTTTTCCCATCTCATTACCAAACTAAACGATCTGTACTTTGCCTTTTTCTATCACTCTTAACCAAATGATAATACAGATTAAACTTAAAACTGTCGCTTAACCTTACTATTTAACATTATAGTTGAACTTTTAATCCTATCGATTGAACAATTTCTTAATCAATAATATAAATGATTGTTAATGAATTATTTTACCATAAATCATCTAGCTGGATATCATAAAGGTCCAGAAGTGTGTTGGGGTATGTAAGCCCAAACACAGCCCCTCCTATATCTTTGACCAGGGTTAGTAAAAGGGTAAGATTATCGTTTTTCTTAAGTTTTAACTACTCGAGTATAATAGTCAGTTAATGCTACTTGAGTATATTAGTCGGCTTATATTCTATACTTGTGTACATTAGTCAGTTTAAACTACTTAAGTTAGTCAGCTTTTACTATACTTGATGGCCATTAGGCCTAACCTTATCGCTGAAAAGAAGAGTGGAAAATGTCTTTTTCTTTAAAACGATTAGCTGTAATGTTAAACCCGTTTAGTGTTCAAGATTTTAATTCATTGTTAGCGAAACGACCAGGTGTCTGTGGACGCCTTTGAGTGACAAACAATTTAAAAACGGTTACATTGGCGCTAACCTTCCAAGCACGATTACATTGGTCCAAATGAAACCAGTTAACCTTGTAACCAATTTCCTCCCTCTTAATGATCGGTCCCCCCTTTAATAAAACAAAACAACGTCTTGAACGAGACTGTTTAAAGGCACTGGATACCTTTGGTACTTACTTGTCAAAGACCAGTATTCTCACTTGGTGTATGCCACCATATGCATAAAATAACAAACCTGTGAAAATTTGGGCTGAATTGGTCATCGAAGTTGCAAGAAAATAATGAAATAAAAAAATTATGAAATAAAAAACACCCTTGTTGCACAAATTCGTGTGCTTTAAGATGCCAGTAATAATTCGCTGAAGTCTTTTATTATTTGAGTGAGAAATTACTTTTTTCTCAAAAACTACGTTACTTCAGAGGGAGTCGTTTCTCACAATGTTTTATACTATCAACAGCTCGTTACCAAGTAAGCTTTTATGCTAACAATTATTTTGAGTAATTACAAAAGGTTGTTCAGTGCCTTTAAAACAAGCAGTTTGACTAACCTCCTGTATGGTGGCCTTAGTAAAGTCAACCAACGATCAATGAAGCAGTTAGTCACAAAGTAATTCACGATGCAACAGGCTTGCTTCTATTGTACAATTGCAAAGAACATGGTTAATTTTGAGGGACTTGCACAACATGGGTAAGACTGACATTATAAATTATAAATTCACACATTAACTCAAATGGTAAAGATGGTCATGGTGGGGAATGAGGGAAACAACTAGTTTTGATCTTGCTATAGTCCCAAACCCAATATTTGAAAAAGGTGAAAACATTAAAATGTTTCTTTTTCTTCTCACCATTTTCATGTGACTCCGATAACTAATTGAGCTCCAACTTCCAGAGGTTTGTTAAATCATGTATGTTGGGTCACATAAAGTGTGCATACCGAACTTTGTACCAACGCTGTACGCGTAGGCCTACTTTAACAGTATTTTTGAGGGACATATTTCTCTGGAGGATTTGTACCGGTATGAACTTTATGATTGATACCGGCAAGCTTTTAGATTAAAACATATTGAGTTGTCCCAATTAATTAATTTGCTGGAAGTTAAGGTTTGATGATAGACCGGTTTGAAGATATTTTTTTTTTGTTTTATATTTCTACAAATTACGTACGAGTCTTCGTCTCACATGAGGTCATTCCACATTATTTTCTTTTGATGACAAATATCTTGTTTTAGACAGACATTGTTTGTCTTTGTACATCACCTTGGTTGCAATAATATGGACTAGTAACCGTCATCGCACCATAGTTAGGGTTGGTTTACGTCGGTGTATTATGATAAGTCAAGATGCGTGAACAAAGAACAATTACTAGTGTTGGGTTTGAACCAGGAACCTCCTGATTAACGTGCAGGTGCGAGTGTGTTGGCGGTCTCCCTTATAGTTTGTTAATATCTTTGTTTGGGGTGCCTGCCAGAAGCCAGGGGTCCTACCCAAGTTTTCAGTGATCCCAACCAAATTAACGATACAACCCGGTGTAAGCGGCAGTTCAGGGACCACTTTTAAAGGGTGTTTGTAACATTGGTTAGAGTAAAAATAAAAATGTTCACAGATTCACACATAACTTAGGCTACGTGGTATAAAGATGGTCATGATGGGAAACTCCCTTTGAAAAACTTTTGCTTTGAATGCTATAGTTTTTGAGAAATGAGTAAAACTATAATTTTGATCTCACGAGTCGAAAACTCGATGTTTGAAAACAGTGAAAATACTCAAGGTTTTCCCCCACCTTTTTCTGGTGATTGCAGTGACCGATTGAGCTTAAACTTTCACAGGTTTGTTGTTTCATGTATAATGTTGGGATACACCAAGTAAGGATACTGGTCTTTGACAATTACCAAAAGCATAAACTCCCTTTAAGGGGTTGAAACTATTCATAATTTAATACCCTTGATAAGTTATTACGACTGATAGCCTTTAAAATGTAATCTTAATGTCAATTAGTACTAAAGACCTAAATGAACCCAATTAGTACCAAACTGGAAAAAATTGAGCTTTCCTTTTTCGGGTTCTTGTAACGATTGTACGCTCCATTAAACTATTTTGGTAACAACTTTTTCACGCGACACCTCAATCTTTTTCTTTTGACTTGCGGTTGGTTCGACTAACAAAAACAAATAACACACTGGTCAAAGACAAAATATTATTTGAATTGAACTTTGGTACATACTCTCAAATTTGGCTGCATTTAGTTTAAAATTCATAACAAGATTTTCACTTCGTTCAGCATGTCAATTGCTCCCCTTGTATTGTTATTCTTATCGCATATAAATGTTAAACAGCAAAGGTATTATTCAGGATTGGATAGAGCTGACGAAACAGTCGTAAACAGTGTTCATATTTTGTGTGATCAACCGTATAACAACAAACCTTTCAAAACTTGGGCTTAATTCGTCATGTGAGTCAGCAAAAAATTGTGAAGAAACGAGCACAATTTATTTTCAGCATGTAAACACAATGTCCTACGTTGTAACAATCGAAATCAGCTGTTGTTGATGTTTTGTTTTTTAAGGTTTTCAGATATGATTTTCTCGAATATGACATCATTTCAGCGGTAAATATTTCACAGAAAAAATGGTTCTTCATAAACAGTAATCTATCAGACTAACATTAAACAATTAGGTTTTTTATCCTTGCCCATTCCTGAATAACAACTTTAACAGCAATGACAGACGCAATAACGCTCATAATATGAAGCCAATGTTTTGATCTTTTAACATTTAAAGGCACTGTAGGCCTACACGTTTGGTAATTAGTCAAAATATATATTAGCATAAAAACTAACTTGGTAACGAGCAACAGAGAGCTGTTGATAGTATAAAACAATGTGAGAAACGACTCCCTCTGAAGAAACGTAGTTTTTGAGAAAGAGGTAATTTCTCACTAAAATAATAAAAAACTTCTGGCCAGAAGCCTTTTATTCTTATCTGAAAGCACACTAAT
>JAUELU010094677.1:0-12784 GCA_032357145.1 Evasterias troschelii
CATATTCACTTGAGTAATTTGAAAATATTCGCGAAACAGCTCTGCATTTGTTCACAAATGCAATTTAGCTCTAGTTTGTATTTGACTCTTTGTTTCCTATCAGAGAGGAAGTCAACCACCCACTGTATGGTGGCAGTTGACACATCCATCTTCAGTAAATTGTCAATGGCAATTTTGTGGTTTTTAACATAAAATGTCTTTGGAAAATCTGTTAAGGCAAGCGTACTGATCATACTAGATTTTTCCGCACTAGAAGCAACATGATGATAGACGTCGATCACAGGAAGTGTTGCAATAGTGGTGTTTTTTCTATATTTGGTTTAATAGTGTCAGTAATAATCTTTGCAATTCTCCCTTCAGCTACTTTAGCTTTACATGAGGTTAGCCCTATACAAGACTCTTCCTCTGTGTTGTACTCGGACACAGAGTCATAGATAAGAAATGAGGGTCTGTTTCTGGGGTGGACAAATTTCAAAGCTTCACAACTCAAATCGTACCTGCAAGAAGCCACTAATTTCACCACATTCACATTCCATGGCAGCATAGTTTCAGACATCATATATTCCTAAATTTTCTGAAATAATGAAGCTCTCAATAATACAAAAAGCTTGTTTTGATTGTATTCTCATAGTTGTCTGTCTTGCGTACGCTTTGATTCACGTGTAAGACGCAGGACGCATGATGCACATAGCATGCGTTGTGCTTGCATGTTAACGCTGTGCAGATATGGTGACCAAGAAGTGCGACATGTAATATTTTGTACATGTGTTTGTTTTTATTATCTTCACATCGACGTCTGTAAAGTCTTTCTCGAAATATTTACGGAACTAATTTTTATTCTAAATGGCATACATGTACACTGAATACCGTTTGTAGCCCTTACTTTCCTTGTAAAAACCACCCCACTATTCACACACCTTTCAGCCAATGACTTGCTCTTTGAGGACACCGTATGCTTAAGCGTCAAGTTCACATCACTTTTTTGTTGTATTTGGCGATTTTGGTGGTATGCGTAATAGGTGCCAAGGCAGACAGACGCGAACGTACACAAACACACGCATCATAGGTTTTTTAAATAAACTGTGTTTAAAGTTTGCAAAGATGTTTAGCATTGAGAGCTGCATCACTTCACGAAAATGACAGATTCATGAGGAATATATGACGTCCGAAACCCACCCCAGAAAAATGTATGCTGCCATGAAATGTGAATCTGGTGAAATTAGTGGCTTCTTGCAGGTAAGATTTTAGACTTGGTTCCAAGTCTGTGATCGTGGTTTTTAGTCGTCCTGATAGATAGCCAATACATTATTAACTGAAACAGTGCCCTCTTGTGGATAAATCTCCGTTTTTGAACCTACGATCACAGACTTGGAAACATTGTTCATCGGTTTGTACACACCCTATGGCGAATTAGTCCAAAAGTGGACGGAACACTCTGAACGCTTTCATCCAGGAATTAAACTCTCAGGTCTACCATTGATTGACAGTTTAGGTTTTTGGTTCCCAGGTCAGGTATTGCCGTAATTTTCAAAACAGCCAGAAGCTCCGCACCTTGGAACTTGATTTTACAGCTCTCACCTTTGAGCATGCATGCATCACAGATCCGATAAATGGGGTTACATATGTTGTCATTTATCGACCTCCTCCATAGTGTTAGCCCGAGGGACACCCTGTTTTATCTGTGATTTACATGCAAATGTATTGTGAATGAACAATTTGGACACCCAGTTTTTTAATTTCCAGCAAATTTTGACACCCTTTTACCAAATCCTGGCTAAAACATTGGCCCCCTCCTTCCCAAAAGAATAATCTCAAAGCTTCTGATTTTTTGGAAGAATTTGACAACTTTGCCATCTTTCCTTCGCTGACAGAATACTTAATGCTTGGTGACTTTAACGTCCATATTGACAAGCCTGACCTCTCAGATGTTAAGAAGTTCAATTCATCTCTTGTGTCGTCTGGACTGTACCAGCACATTCATGAGCCTACACATAAAATGGGACACACATTAATGTAGATCTTGTTATTGCTCGTTTGGATGATCAGTTAATCCAGGATTGTATATTTACAGTTGATTCTTTTTCGGATCATTACTTGATTCATTGTAACTTATTAGATCAAGTGAAATCTATGCCAATGAATTCTATTTCTATTTGTCGTAACTTCCAGCATATGGATCACATAACCTTTAAAGAAGACCTTGTGTCTAAACTTTGTGAAGTTCCATCAGGTGAGTCCCTCGATCAATTACTGTCCCGATTTGATTCTGCCATCATTTCTGTTCTTGACAAACATGCGCCACTGAAAACTAAGTCTTGTAAGTTAAGACCTAAGCAGCCATGGTATAATGGAAATATCAATGTCGAGAGACGTTTGAGAAGGAAACATGAGCGCAAATGGCACAAATCTGGAACTGAAATTGATCGGTGAGCTTACCAAGCTCAAAGGGATAAAGTCAATCAAATGATTGATGCCAGTGAGACTGAATTTTACAGGTCTTCTCTTGCTAATTCTGACAAGAAATATGTTTTAAGACTGAATTCTCTGCTTAACAAAAACAACAGAATTCTTCCTCAATGTGATTCTTCCCAGGTTCTTGCAAATGACCTTGCAATGTTTTTCAAAAACAAGGTGGATAATAATCGCACTGCACATTAGAGTAAAAGTATAAATGTTCACAGATTCACACATAACTTATGTGGTATAAAGATGGTCATGATGGGAACTCCCTTTGAAATATTTTTGCTTTAAATACTATGGTTTTTGAGAAACAATTAGTTTTGATCTCAATAAGTATAAACTCCCTTTTATGGCCACAGGAAGATGTGAGTAAACTGGTCAAAGGCTTTGCTAGTAAATCTTGTGCCCTTGACACTATTCACACTTGGCTTTTGAAAGAACATTTAAACATTGTGTTACCCACTCTTACTTCAATCATTAATGTTTCTCTTTCATTTGGCCGTTTTCCAAACACACTTGGTCAAGCCATAATCTCGCCAATATTAAAGAAGCCTTCAATCGACCAGTTTCCAATATCAGATTCGTTGTAAAACTCATTGCGAAAGCTGCTGCTAAACAACTGAAGAAACACATGTCAATTCATAACCTTAATAAGCTCTATCAGTCTGCTTATAAGACACACAACAGTACTGAAACTGCTCTTTTGAAAGTTCAGGATGATGTACTTAAGGCAATGGATAAGTCTAATATTGTTTTTCTAGTGCTATTAGACTTGTCGGCTGCCTTTGACACCATAGATCATGATATTTTACTTGACAGAATGAGAGATGATCTAGGCGTTTCAGTTACTGCACTTTTGTGGTTCAAGTCATATCTCTCTGATAGACAAAGTCGGGTATCTATTCATAACCTCTACTCTGATCCAGTTGATTTGGAGTATGGGCTACCCCAGGGGTCCATATTAGGTCCCTTGATGTTTGGAATTTACACCCTCCCACTTGGCAATATCAAACGTCATCATCAGGCGCATACGAAAAAATTAAAAAAAATCTGCCCCCCCCCAAAAAAAAAATCCCCACCAAAATCTTTCAAAAAGTCTGCCATCCCCCAAACAAGAAAAAAAGTCTGCATCGTAACTTTATTTAATATGTTCCACACCCTTGAGAGAACATACCCCGTCACTTAGGGAACTTCATTGGCTACCGCTAAGAGAACGATTTCATTTTAAGATTGCACTCCTTGTTTTTAAAGGCTTGAACAAAACTACTCCGCGTTATATTTCCACTTTACTGTCACATTACACTCCACCACGATTTATTCGGTCCACACTTGACATCACTCGCTTGAATGTTCCCCGAGCAAACAAAGTTCTAGGTCAAAAAGCTTTCAGTGTAGATGGGCCAATGATTTGGAACAATCTTCCTACTGTCATGAGGGAATCTGTTACTTTACATTTTGTAAAGTTCTAAAGACTCACCTTTTTCCATGAATTGCTTTTATGTGCACTATGATCTTGATGGAATAGCGCCTTATAAATTTTAATTGTTAATTTATGTTATGTTATGTTATGTTAATAGGGGCATGACTTGTTCACAAGGTAAACTGCCCAGTGATCCCAGAGTCCAGAGTCCAAAGACGAAAGTCACACATGTGGTACACTAGATGCTGGCAGGACGAGCGGCAATTTTTTCCCTGGGTCGAACCAGACAGCTAACTTTTTGCAGGGAGATCTTTTTAGAAATCATAGTCAGCCAGACATTTTTACATTTAAAATATAACAATAAGTGCTGTTATACATGTCAAACATTTAACAAAATTCAGGGTATTTAATTTAGTTGATGAAGATTATATAAAATAATATAAGACAGTCTTTGGTGATTGCCAAAGTACTGTATAATTCCAATACACTGACCTTCAAGGCAACTGACCTGAAGCGCTACAATGCTTTTGGCAGAACAATTTGGCGAACCCTGCTGGGCATAAAGTGGTCAGATTTCATCACGAATGAAAGGCTGGCTGAGCTGATTGGTGGACATTGGTGTCTCACAGGTGACGAGGTGTTAGAGCGGAAGGCAAAGTGGTGCGCTCATGTGATGAGACAGGGAGGCCTACCTGACGCAGTTATAGACAGTATGCCTAAGGGTACAATTCGAGGAAGAGGTCGCCCTAAGCTGCGCTGGATAGACAATGTGACAAAGTGGAGTGGTAAAAGTGTAGGAGAGCTGAGAACAGCAGCGATTGAAAGAGAACAGGTGATGACGGCGACTCCAGGAGTGCGCACCAAGTACAATTTGAGGATGAGGCGACCACGGATGCAAGTCTTTGCCGAATGATAATGATGATAACACAAGTTTTGAATCTTCAATAAATCTGATAAATTTGGCAGCATAGGCAAAACTACATGTACCTATTGAATAATGGAATAATCTTGTTTAATGACTAAACCAAGCTTGGCACACTCCACTAGCTATCGGTGTTGCCTAGCTCTTGCTACTGTATTTGATTTATTTCTAGGGCCATAAGGCATAAGGTAGGGGTTGTTGCTAGTGCTTAAGCAAATGTTTTGTTACAAATCTGAAAGAAATTGTAGCAATTTTCATTATCTGCTACTGTTGCATGAAAAGAGTTGCTTACTGCAATGGCATCCATTGCAGTGAATACTTCATATTTTAGCATGAGTTTTATCTGGGCAATTCTTCAATAACGGAATTACGCCCATTTGTCACTTTGTCAAGGCTTATTCTTTCCCCAAAAAATATGTTTTATGCCAGACAACTAATCTTAACATGGAAAGGGAGCCAAGACCCAATAGAATTGATAACCCCCCCCCTCCCACACAAAAAAATCCCACAAGATTACCCTTTGAGGGGCGGAGATAATATCAGTAACGAAATTACGGACGGAGGACAAGCATATTTGAGTTCTCGCATCAATTAATAAAACTCTCTGAAGTTTTGAAATTTTAAAATTGGACACTACCTGTTATTTGTAGAGTTCAGGGGTGTTGTTAACTACAATGCAGAACAATGCTGAAAAAAATTATCACTCTTTTCATAATTTTCATTTTAATCAAGGGAACGGAATTACGCCTGGGCTGTAACAAAATTTTGCCATAGTTTTAATAGGTAAATGCAATACATAACATTGAATTCAACTCAACATAAACTCAATCACAATACAAATTTTAGAAGTTTATAAGATGGCACATAATCTGGAGGAAATGTGCATACTTTTGTGCATGCATAATTCTGTTACCGTAATTCCATTACCATTTCGTAATTCCGTTACCACTTGGAAAAATGCCAAGAAATTACTATTTTAAAGTTTTTATTTTTAATTTTTGTTTATAGTAGGGTCTTTTCTCATCATATATGATTTGAAGGAGAAAAAAAGAAAATTTATGAAATAAGTTACTTTTGCAATTTTTTCGGTAACGGAATTACTTGCTAATTTTGACATTTTTAAATGAATGCCTACAATATACATATGAAATATATATTTTTTTATAACCCTGGGTAATGTTGGTAACTTGTAACATTATAAAATAAATCAAACCTTTTCCCTGTAATTCAGAAAGTACATGCACCCCCAAATAAAAAAATTACCAAATCTACACGTTTTTAATCATAAATTGCAAAAATCACTGTTTTTACAGATTTTTTCAATTTTATTTTTTTTCAATTAAAAAAAAAAAATAAATTCCCCGTTTAATTGAGGTCTGGAAAAAGTACAATAAAAAGGTTTAATATTTATTTTTGAAATGTTTTCCACTTCCATGGAGAATTGCCCATCTTGCACCTGTGGCACAAATTACACTTGATCAATATCAGTTGCAAGTAGTGTCGAGGTTGCAAATATTTGAAGTGGGATTAATTGGATAGTAAATTTCACTATAGTTGCCCAGGCCTAGTTTAGTGGGCTTTCTTAATGAGGCCCTAGGGCTGTGCATGACCTCTCGTCAACATTTTTTAATATTTCAGGTAAAATCAAACCAAAACTATGAACAAAGTTGTACAGAAGTGCAACACACTGTGATTCCAAATTCAGTTTGTGCTTCACAGCTCTATAGCCGGTCAACCATGTGATGGACAGCGTGGCTCAGAGTAGGAGGATGCTCTGTACAACTCATGACCTCATGTATGACCACACTGACACTCTTTGTTTAATGTACTGGTCAAAACAATTTAGAAAAAAGTGCATAACTGGCGTAACTTGTAAATAAAGTTCAATGACAGTGAATACTTGGTAGCTGTAGCTGTATCAAGCCTGACATGTTATCATGGTGAAATCTAAAACAAATACAGTTGTATAAACACATTTAAAAGAATATGCAGTTGGACACAGGTAACAGCTAATCCCTTGAGGACAATAATCTTTTAATATTGGACAAAAAACCCTAACTCCTGCAATCAATCCTTTTGTTACTGCACAAGTGACTCACTCAGACCCAACCACTTTTGAGGAGGGAAAGTTTAATGAGCAAAGCCAAGAAAACTTGACACCTTGTAATATAGGGATTATTAATTACAGCCAGTCATTTCCTTTGTGAAAGCTTGAACTGTCAAGAATCGTCTGTAGGGCGGTTAAATTGGGTTAAATAGGTGTTGTTGAAATTTTAAAAGGGTATTTTAGATTTTAAGATCAATTTAAGTCTGAGGTGTATAAGAATCCCTCCATTGACCTCTACCCTGGTGGGGCACTAGGCAACTACCTGAACCCACCATTTAACAATCTGCTCATGCAGCTTGCTTTACTATTGTACATGTATCTGTACCTTTATCCAGGTTTGAAATGTTGGCAGATATACTTAGGAACTGTAACTTCCTTGCCTACATGTATGTGTATGTAAAAGTAGCAAATAACATGACTTTAGTCTATTGTCAGCATTAGGCCTATCTCATACCATGAAAACAAAAAAGGAATTAAGATCGTTTTAAAAAAGACAAATGACGTGCAACAATCTATTTGCAATGGCTGCCAATACAAAATGGTGCAAAAGGATTAACCATACTGGAAACGGGTGGTGTGTGATGATCATTAATTTTAGTTTAAACATGTTAAACAAAGGTCACCAGTGCAAATTCTCAAGATATAAATGGAACATTTTTTAAAAACCCCATTCAGCGGGATGGTTAGTTTCTAGTTTTTGTCATAGCTCTTTCATGGATTGTTGGACCCTACATCCACAATAAATAGCTTTAAGAGGATTTTATAAATGCATGGCTGCAAAAACATAACCTACATGTACATACTTTTACAGATTCAGTTAACTATTAACAAAAAAAATTTATACTACCTTGTTTGCTGTTGAGCTCTTGCCAGATCTTGACTGTGTTATCGTCACTACATGACGCTAGTCTCGTTCCTGTTTTGTCAAAGGTTATTCCCCAGACCGTAGACTCATGTCCACTTAAGGTGCACATACAACTCCAATCATCATCATCTTCTTGGAATAACTTGATGGTGTTGTCATAGCTGCAAGAAGCCAAAATCTGAAAAATCAAATATTATCATATTAGTAGCTTGGTTTATTCCTGGGTTTTTTATACTTAATGTGTTGTACTTAATGTTGGCATTGGATTGAGAATGTAAGATAATTGACTAAACTCTGAAGGCTGCTGTCAAGGACTTTCACATCAACCCAGTCACACAGTGCAATTTCTCATCGGGCAGCACTTTTTAAAAACACCACTTTGTGACTGATCCGCAGAGCAAGCTTACAGCACACAATTCTCAAGTAGGAGGCATTCAACAATCTTAGGAGTCTGTCATCCCCCTCATTGTCCTTCCTAAAAGTTCTAAGCCACGTTCTGCCCAACATTCTAAAAGTTAGTGCAACTAGTACAGTCTGAATGTGCCAGACTCTGTCACAATTTAATGAACTAATTCCAGGAGTTATGAGCGAGGAAGGCATGCTTGGGGAAAATGGCACAGCAAGATCGATCACCCCTGGGACTGAGGTTGTGGCTATGTAGACTTAATTGGTCCACAACCAAACTGCATGCTTGTTTGACTCACTTGGGTGGATTGTTTATAATGACTGAGCGACAGTAATTTGGGGTTGTACAACTAAACTGATGCATTCCACTTGCAAAGTAAGAAAAACATTATCTTATGTTAACAACTGCAGTTTGTATTGTTGGTTTTTTCTGCACATATCTAGACATGATGTAAGTTGGAGAATTGCAAGAACTTTCAGTCTCTTTTTTAATAATTTTTGATGGACCATCACGATGAAGCTTTTATTAACTGCGTTGCCAAATATATCTTTTTATTTACTGTTTTAAAAGAAAATCAAACTGTGTGATTAGGTTTAACACTCCAAGCTTTCTGTACGACTTCTTCACTAATTGTTATTTATTATTATACTGATGTTACCCTCCCCAGGGTTATGGGGTTTGTTCCAATTTCGGAATAAAATATAATACAATACAATAGTGTGAAGTGACATCACTACACCATTACTACCATTTACTAAAAATATAAATACTCTTGAGATGATCATACATACCCTCCCTCTCTGATTATCCTCTGTGAAGTTCAATAACTAGTTCATGGCATTCCTTTTATCAAGTTTGTTTTAAAGTTACTTTTTGTTTTTTTCTCCTGAGGTAACTATATACATGTACACCACACATCTAATTTCATAAATAGTTAACATGTCCCATAAAAACACTTAGTGCTGTCTTAATGTTTTTCAATTATTTACGAGAAAAGGTGGACAATAATTGTCTCAAGATAAAATGTTTTTATTGATTTCAACATTTAGGGCCTATACTTTTCCTCGCATAAATACACATATACACTTGATGCAAAGTTAACTTTTGAAGCTGATTTTGGTGTGTGTATTTCATATAAATCAAGTTATACTTATACAATTCTACACAAAAACAACACAACTGTAAACAGTATTGACGATTTGGTCGTAACTCTAAACTGCATTTATTTCCAAGAAACAAACTTGGACCTAACTCTGTCCAAAACCATGCTGCCATAAATTTGAGCATACATGTACTTGCCCAACACCGTTGTAAACAAACCAAACTCGGGCAGTTTTTTCTCCTAAGTATTACACCAACAAACAAGGACATACTTCATTCATTCATCATTCATAACTGGTTTATTAAAAACAAATTTACAAATCGCGGCATCAGCCGAATTGCAAGTAAATTTACAATAAAATATAAAAACATTTAAAGAGAGCACAATGGAAAAAACAACAATGAGTTACATAAATAAATTAAAGTAACTTTAAAAAAATGCAGCAAAATCAACTATTGTCAAAATTACTGACAAGGTAAGGCAACAAACTTGCCCCCTACATACATGTACATGTGTTGTGAACAGCTTCACAATATTATAACTTCGACTTGCAATGGGCTGATCAGACCCTCCCTGGCAGTTTGCCACCAAGTCACGAACCTGGAAGCTTGCCAACATATCAAATACACATTGACTTATGGTTACATAATGGCTGATAATCCAGTAACCTCACAATACAGACCTGTACGTGTAAATGCAAAGTGAAAATCCATCATCTGAACCGACAGTTGGAATCAGCCCCACCTGAACTAGGGGGAGCCAAAACTATGCTTACAAATTCGGCTTTACTTTATGATAAAAAAACTCACAAAATGATGCAGTAGAAGTCCTTATCCCATAATTTACATGTACGCCACGTGACCCATTGGAGAAAGGACAGACACACCTCTCACAAGGCAATTAAGAGTAATAACTATAAATACAAGCCTGGAGATTTTTACGGAACAAGTCTAATCCCTCACGTGACAGATAATAATAATAATAATAATAATAATAATAAAGACATTTGTAAAGCGCCCAATGCAAAAGCCTCTAAGCACATAAAGAGAACAATAAAATATACAAAGAGTGAAAGATACATTACAAGTACTAAGCAGATTACAAATAAGCAGCTTCAAACAAATGAGTTTTTAACAGAGACTTTTAAAAACAGTGTAAAGAACTAGCCTGGCGAATATGCACAGAAAGACTATTCCAAAGAAATGGAGCAGTGTAAGAAAATGATCTTTGACCATAAAAAATGAAAGAAGCTCTTGTAGTTTGTAGTAAGCAATGACTGTTGAGATGAACATAAAGTTCGAGTAAGGGAATAATGGTGAACAAGTTAAGATAAATAAGCAGGAAATTGACATGTTTGAGCTTTGAAAGTTTACACAAAATTTTTATAAATTGTACAAAACTTCACTGGTGTAATATAGTGAGAACAAGGCAAGCAAGAAACGAGGCGAGCAGCAGTGTTTTGTACACGTTGAACTTTAGCCAGGGAGTCAAAACAGAAGAGAATTGCTGGAATCAAGTCTAGTTGTGACAAAAGCGTGAACAAGACGAAGAGTAGTAGCTTCATCCAGGTAACGACAAATCTGTACTATTTTTCTGATAGCTAACGACGAATCTGTACTATTTTTCTGATAGCTGTGAGAGCTGCTTTGCAAACATTATCAACATGTCTACTCATGCACAATGAAGAATACCCATAATTACACCGAGGTTACGGCTGAACCCCATCAAATCGAAACAAATGGAAATGAGACCACTTGAATTGGGGTGCTGTTTGCTAACTGAGACCCCCAGCAATGCACCGCCACAACCAATGGGTAAAATTCCAAAAACCGTAATAGACGGGGGGTAGGTTAAAATTGACTGGGGCCACTTGCCCTGTAACCATTTCCCTTGAAAGAAACCCCAAATCAAATGCTAGCAGCGGCATCAGTAAACAGCTCAAGAACCTCATTGATGTCCCAAACGCTGTGCTGAAAAGGAGAAACACCGTTAAAATGGTCAAGAAACTCCAACCAAGTCAACTAGTCCAGTTTTGCACGGACAGGTAAACGGATCTTAAAATGTGGTCTCTTTTAACTCCCCTAGTGAGCACAATCAGTCGCCTAGTGAATGCTCTCCCTGGTGCAATGGCTCGAGATCCAATCAATGATTGAAGTCCCTTTAAGATTACCTTAGTCTTGCTTAAAGTTGTCTGAATTTGAGCACGCAGTGCTTGCGCTTTCTCAAAAGGCACTAAAACTTCCCTTTTCACCGAGTCAATTATTAAACCAAAGTAAACAATGGATTGACTTGGACTTGTGGTTTTCTCCTCAGCAATCGGGACCCCAAATGAGGAACAGACCCCCTTCAATGTCTGCAAGACCATTCCACACTCTTCGTATGAAGAACCAACAAATAAAAAATCATCCAAATAATGAGTAACATCAGACTGGGCTTCCTGTCACACCTAAAACTCAAGAAAGGTGCTAAATGATTTGAATAAAGCACACAAAATAACACACCCCATTGGCAAACATTCATCATAGTAATATTTACCATTGTAACTGAAAAACTAACAACTCCTAATCAGAAGGTGCCACCGGCAGTAACCCAAAAAGCTGACTTAATGTTTGATTGTGCAATCCACACCCCATCTTGGCCTGCCCCATTACCAATTCCACTGCTTGGTCAAAGGAGTACATTGTATAATGCACTGTGCATTTATTCTTGTCAATGAAATCATTAATTTATTTACTAGATGGAAATTTGGTTCATGCTTTGGAACCAGGCCACTGGGTGAACATTGCAAATTCGGAAAAGGGGGGACCTCGAAAGGTTCGCAATCCTACCTATGCTAATTTCTTTACGCAACTTTTCCTCAACAACCAGTGGTTGCAGGGCAGCAGATTTAAGATGAACAAAATCCCAACCCAAACGTGGACCCACAAAACCAAGTTTAAAACCATTCGAAAAAACCATCTTTATGGAGAAAAGCAGCCTCTTTGTTTGGGTACAGAGAAAGCAATTGCTCTAAAACATCTATCTTAATTTGTGTGGGGGTCTCAAAAATTCCCTTGAACTGAAGATCCAGCGACCCTTAACAGCCGGGACCCGGCTGACTGCAAAGATTGCGCAGACTGACTACGTCCAGCATATTGCGAAGAATTAAGAGTCATTGTCCCATTGTTGGGTCTTGTTCCCCCACCATACCCATGCCCACGCGCACAGAACAATTGACGATGCCATGGTCGGGTAAAGAGCAACGCTTGCATGTGTGCACAAACCTGCAATGGGGCCACCGGCATCCCTTAATCAAATTGAATGCATAACAATTGTGAGTACCCTCGCCCCCTCTACCAGTACCAGCGGCAGTACCACCATAAACCCCTTTGGATTGGAAAGGCTTTTTGTTGTTTACGTAAGGTCTACAATCCCGGCCAAAATGTTTGGGCCACCCATTCACAACGTGACAATAAACATTCCCTCTCCCCTTCCCCCGTCACAATAAACATTCCCCCCGTCC
>JAUELU010094786.1:0-12763 GCA_032357145.1 Evasterias troschelii
TGGTCCACGGTTGCTATCACAAAGAGTTGAACAAAGGAGGGTCCACGATTGCAGGCTGTTACACACTTGCGTGTGTGCGTGTGCATGCAAACTATAATTCGAGAAGGACTCAAATGTCAACTCAAAATTGTGGCTCGGTCCTGGGATCCCCCAAGAAGCCTGTGAATGTTGGACCCCTTTGGTCAAATGTCAAGGTCATTGCGGCTGAAACAAAAACCAAACATGAGGGATTTATGGGTAAATGTGTCAGAGTGATTTGTATCAGTGTTCAGTTCAACAGATTTTGGTGATGTGGGAGAGAGTTCCGATGAGAAGGTGATAAATTACATGAGGGATAATTACATATTTAGATAATCCTCGTAAAACAACTCCATTCGCAGATAGGAAGCAAGGGATATGGTCCGGTGTGGTGTCTGGTAATGTTACCCCAACGAAGTCATCGCCCTCGGCGAAGTCAAAAGATTTCAACTATGCCCCTCCTCACAACCAGAACAACTCCGCTCCACAGTGGCCTGTTCGGAAGTACCCTTCCACAGGCACCTCTCCAACAGTGCTACAGGGTTCCAAGATGCCCCTGACGGGTGTTGACACTAATCCATTGGTGGTGAAACTGCAGATTGACTCCGACGATGATTCGTCAAGTGGAGGGTACAGGACGGCAAATTCTACTCTTTCAACCCCTTCCCCGAGTGTGAGGAAAGGCAAAGAGGGCTGTCTGTCTGACAGGTAAGTCATAACTTCATGGCGTGCCGTGGCTGAGTGGTTAAGAGCACCGGACTCTAGCTCTGGTGTTTCTGAACAGCAAGTTAAAGGCACTGAACACGTTTGGTAATTACACAAAAACTTACTTGGTAACCAGCAAGAGCTGTTGATAGTAAAAAACATTGTGAGAAACAACTACCTCTGAAGTAAGGTAGTTTTTGAGAAAGAGGTAATTTCTCACTAAAATATTAAAAGACTTCATGCATAAAGTCATTTATTAGCATCTGAAAGCACACAAAGTAATACAACAAGGGTGTTTTTATTTCATTATTCTCTTGCAAATTCGATGATCAATTTAGCCCAAATCTCACAGGTTTGTTATTTTATGCATTATGTTGGGATACACCAAGTGAGAATACTAGTCTGTTACAATTACCAAACGTGTTCAGTGATTTTAAAGGTTTGAGTCCCAACCGTGGCACTTGTGTCTTTGAGCAAGATCCCATACTGCTTTGTCTATCAGCCTATCAGATGGAACTTTAAGCCCTAGGCCCTGTGTACTAGGATTGGTGGTACACGTAAAAGAACCCAGAACACTTTTCGTGGATGAGTAGGGGTTAACCCCTGTGTTTGTGGTTCACACAGCAAGTACCCTAGTTTACAAGTTTCTTCGGGCTTGTGAGCTATAGTGATTACCAGAAAATATATATAATAAACATAAACTCTTGAGTTATTCTGTGATTCATATCATGGGAAGCCTTTTCTTAAAAAGCTTTTCGAACATTTGCTTTAAATATTTCTCAATCACTGTGTTATTTGTGAAGTTTGTTGCTTTTATCTGTTAAACCAATTCTATAGCAAACTTACCAACCACTGCATCTGTTTAACTTTATGTCTATTTGTGTTCTATCAATCAATCAACCAATCAATCAAAGTAACTTTTACAAAGTGCAGTCATCAATAAAAATTGTGTTGTAAGGCACTTTGACAAAGAAGTACAATTGTAAATCATATAAATTACATAGAAAATGCCTATAGGGTGATCGTTCCATATCGTTGGTGCCAAACTTGAAAATGCACGGTGACCATATGAAATAAGTTTCCATTTGGGAACATGGAGAAGCAATTTGTTTGAAGACTGTAAGTTGGGAGAAGATGACTGAAGGCGGTATGAAATCGCTGATGTATTACTGAGCGAGGCCAGTGATTTTTGAGTAGCAACTCATGCATTTAGTAGCATTTTGCTCTGATGTACGAGGGAAATCGTTCAGTGGAATGCCATACTGGATTGGCAACCAATGTAAATCACTCTGACAGTTCTGTACAAATGAAGAAGTCAGTTTAAATTTGACTTGAAATATTATATTTAAAAAAGTAAGCAGACACTAAAACAGCAGTTAAGAGTATTGGTTAAGAGTATTGCTGATAATTGTGTGCAACCAGGATGAGACCAATGCCTGCACAATATATGTATCAACACCTGAACAAGGGTCACAGAAATGGGAACTGTGGAAATAGAACTGGACGCCCTAACGAGCAATTGCAAATAGTTAACCAGTATTAACATGTTTGAATATTTTATCATAAACTCCAGTTATGCCAATGCCTGCAAGTCCAGCCTGAATCGCCCTGCGTCCTATTCACCGAAGGCAAGTAACCAAGGATGGGACTTCCCACGATCCCATTCAGTTTCAAGTGGTTCCCAATTCACTGGTACCAAACCAAGCGGTTACCGACCCCGCCTTGCAACCAGCCCGTCCAGAGGAAGGTATGCATCTGGCAGTCGTGGAAACAGTGGAAGTCATAGTTCTGTCCATGCTGATCAAAGGAGAGGTCATGAGGTCAGTGGAGATGAGGGTACCAGTTGGAGTAACACAAATAGCAGGAGAGATGGTGTTGTTAACAGCCGAGGCCATCAGGGAACCAGGCGAGGTCAGAGAAACAGCTGGAGTGGTCAGAGCTCGTAAAAAGTATTGCAATATAAATATAAATAAAAAAACTTACTTTTTTTTTTTAAGATAAGGCAAAAAATGTAAAAGAATTTATTCCCGAGAGGCTTCAAAAATGAAAAATTATTGTAGAGTTATATTTAAAAAAAAAAAGGAATTATGATATGGATTTTGACTTTTAAAAGTGGTAATCATCTTTTCTATTTTCTCAGGAATTTGTTTTTTTCTAGAACTAGTGTAGTTATGTTTCTATTGTCTGGTTTTGTATTCTAATGACCAATGCATGTTTAATTAATTTGCATTGTTACTCAATGCCCTGTCTATGTTTTCAACTGGCTTTGAACAGCAAGTACTTGTGATCAAGATGAACTAATCTGAACTTTAACTTTCCATTGAGGTGTAAACTTTGAAATCAAAAGTGAACAATTTTGACCAAAAAGTCAAAAAGTTATGTTGAGACTAAGTTATTTGAAACAAACGCTCGATTCCCAGGAAAACTTGAAGTTCATGTTAGTTTTCTGTAATACTTACAAGTACTTGGTACATGTGTAGTTATAAACGGTGGTGAATTGCACACACCCGAATTGTGTCCACCATGGTCAAACTTCTAAGCCTGATAAGCACAAGAATGTCTGCTGAATGTAAATGGGTTACCAACTAAAATACTGTGTAATGTACATGGCTCCTGGTTGATTCCCTGCTAGTTTCAGCTAAGCGCATTTTATAATGTCAAACATTATTTGCAGCTTAATAGTTTTATGAAATTGAGCCTAATGTTCCTGAAGGCTACTGCAAGTTTGCTGGTGTTTTTGACTGATGCATTTCATTTACACTGCAACCCACAGGCCTAGAGAAACCTGTGAAGAGAAGATGATAAAGACCTGTTCACTTTTTTTTGATGTGGGAAGAAAACCCCATCTGGCGAAAAACCCTTGCAATCACATTGCAAAACAGTCTAACTGGAAAAAATTTCATTTTGAGAAAAGCAAGTACAGCGATAAACTGTTGAACCACATGCATCGGGATTGAACCAGGACCCACAGAGGTAAGCCAACCTAAATGCCCAATTTGAATTGTTTTTCTTCTACACATTTGTCTTGTCTAGTCACTCTCAATGTGAAATACCTCATAGTAAATACATACATAAAAAGAGTTTGGTTACACCCCTATGTGCTGACATCCCTATGTTCCGAAACCCCTTTCTTCCGACACTCCTATCTTCCGACACTCCTATATTCCGACTCTCCTATCTTCCGACTCTCCTATTTACTATTCCGACTGCATGTGCTATTTTGGAATTTATATACAAAGGGGGTTGTCAGATATATAGGGGTGTCTGAACATAGTGTTGTCGGACAATGCAGCAAGCAGTTGGATTATAGGGGTGTCGGAAGATGGGTTGAGTTGTCGGAACATAGAGGTGTCGGAACATAGGGGTTTCGGAATATAGGGCTGTCCCCTAGAGTTTACCCATTCCACAGTTTATCCATTCCAGTAATTGACGAAATATCGGCTGGCACAGGCGGAACTTCAACCTTGTTCTTGCAGTTCATAAATCGTGTTGGGTTTCGGAATATAGGGCTGTCCCCTAGAGTTTACCCATTCCAGAGTTTATCCATTCCTGACCAGTAATTCACCAAATATCGGCTGGCATAGGCGGAACTTGCAGTTCATAAATCGTATTGGTTGGGTTTTTACAGACTTGCAGGCATTGCTTCGGTTCCTTCGTATCTGAATAATTGTTTTCGAATAGTTTGCATCTAAAGGCTGCGTTGCTATACCACAAGGTTAGGTTAAGGCTTACGGATGGATTGTGTGTGATTTCCTTCATGCAAACAAACATCCAGAGACTAACTTGAAATCAACATTTTATTTTCTATAGACAACTCCAGCTGAAGACAATCATTCCAAATAACTACCAAGTAATTTTGCCATTTTCTCTCATTTGCTTTCACTTAACTGCTTTGTTACTACACCAATATACTGTACTTGCCTTCGTGTCTTGTGTTGTCTTTTAGCTTTCGAGAAAGACTCTGCTATGGTCGAAATGCCAGGCCAATAAAGGGTTGTTTTGGGGTAAACAGTTATCAATGTTAACGCAGTTATTTCTTATTGTATATAACAAAGAGTTTCATCAACTTTGCCAAGGTTCTTTTTACAGAGTTAGTCACATTCGAAAAAAGGTTAGTTTGTATACAATAATTTACTTAGTAAATACATTTGCCAAACCAGACTTGCACAAATCTGTTTACTTTTTACTTGATTAAATATAGATTTAGTAGTGCCTTCTGCCTGAAGTTTGAGAGGTGCGTTTTGGCTTTTCTTGTTCATGTTGTGTTTACCTTGTCTGTGAAGAAACGAAGAAGAAACTTTTCAACGTCCAGGTTTTGGGGAAAAACAAACTGAAATAACAAAATTAATACCGTTACCAACAAAAGCAGCAACAATAACAGCACCAGAGAGCACAAAAACTAGCAAAACCCGATTTGGCTCGCCAAAATAAGTTTACAAGCCAAAATGCCATGCCGTACATGGTATGCACCATTTGTGACTTATTTCATGCGAACATTTACTTCGCAGTGATTTGTTAAGCAATAATTCCTGCTTAAGCATCTCGTAAGAAATTTGTCCCATACCAGGACACTAAAATATATGTGTGCAAGACCATCCCGTTGAGTATTTGAGTAATTCTGCGACGTGAACAACTCTGGGGGTCGTGCAACGTGTCTTTTCCCAATGCAATTTGCGCGTCTGAGCCTGCTGGCATGCTTGCAGTGGCGTAACTAAGGGGCGGGGTGATCTCGTAATG
This sequence comes from Evasterias troschelii, assembly GCA_032357145.1. Classification (NCBI taxonomy): domain Eukaryota; kingdom Metazoa; phylum Echinodermata; class Asteroidea; order Forcipulatida; family Asteriidae; genus Evasterias; species Evasterias troschelii. Next base: position 5,461 of record JAUELU010094786.1, read on the forward strand.
ATGTTACCAACAATGGGGGGGGGGCACGTACCCCTCCCCTTTGATGTACACGCCCCCTATCCAGAGTGCGTCCATTTGAAATCTGGAAGTTTACCACTACAAATTACTTTTGGGGCATATTTTGGGTGCCGAACAGACGGCAGTGCACAGCACCCAGTCCTGAACAAGGTTGAAATACATTCACTGTACTATTTCAGCAATGTAATTGTCATCCCGAGTCTGAAAAATAATAAAATAATAATAATTAAATAAATATGCACTCAAAGACAACCAAAAACCCAATTAGTGTGCATTTGACTTTATCGACCAATGGGCAGATCTCCTGAACAAGCGCTGAAAGTACCGACAAATCGATACATTAAGAGTGTGTACGGGTATTAATTTTCCCGTGCAAGGTTACAAGCTGCAAAGATATTATTTTGAGCGATAACTGTCTCGCTGACTGACAATGAAATATGATCAAAGTAATATGAAATAAATATGAAATAAATCCAAGTGAAAACAAAATAAAACGGTGTGCAAATACGCTATTTCAAGCGTTATTTCACAACTTAACTACCAACGGGCAGATCCCCGGAACAAGCGCTAAAAGTTCGGACAAATCGATACGCTAAGCGAGTGTGTACGGGTGTTAATACTCCGGCGCAAGGTCACAAGCTGCAAATAGATTTTTCTATGCTATAGCTGTCTCGCTGACTGACAATGAAATATGAAAGTATTACGAAGCAAAATATGAGATAATTGAAGTACAAAATAAAACGCCGTGCAAATACATTTTTTTATTTTTTTTTTTTCAAGTGTTAGGCCTATTTCACAACTTAACTGCAGATTAATTGATTACGCTGAGTTGATATAAAGTAAGGGAAAATATTAATGCGGTCATTATAAATCTTACCCCCAAACTAAAGGGAACTCTTCCAGTTTATTTACTTATTCACGTGATATTTCGCTGATTCAAGGTTTGTGTAATAAAACCACAACCATTTTGGGGTAGCTTGACCAGAAAAGTGAACACGCACTTAATAGTAGTATGATGACAGCGCTGGCGGTAGTCACGTTGATTTTAGGCTTGTTTGTGATTTCTCACGAAGTTTCCCCGATCTTGGCTGGTTGCGGCAGCATTTTCTTACCCGACCAACACCATGCATTGGTCGGTCACTCGTTTCTGGCTCAAACAGGGACCGGTCGGATTCAGTGTATGATGCTCTGCTGGAGGCATAGTCGTTGTTTGTCATTCAATCACGATGACACCAGTGGTACATGTCAGCTGAACCACGCGAGGAAAGAAGAATTCCCCGAGAGTTACAAGCAAGATGGCCGCTTGTCGTACTTCAGTTCTTCACAAAATATAGGAGGTTTTAAAACCACGGCAGACAAAGTAAGCTTAGGTTTCTATTTACAACTTTTCGAAAATCAAACATTATAGACTGGGCAAGTCTCGCGCGTAAGCGAATTTCCGGGACCATTGTGGACCCTAACCTTGTGGAGTTTTACGGCGGCAAGATTTTATTTCGTCTATTATTTTAGTTTAACGTAGGCCTACTTTGTGACCATGAACATTAGTATGTTGTTGGGATTGAAGACTACGGTTAGACTCTGCAAGTCTCGCGCGTATTGGGCTGAGAAAACACGTCAAGCGAAGAACTTATTTTTTATGAAATCAAATCATTCTTTTAAAATTAGAACTATGAAAAAATCTGACCAACTAAAACATACATTACAACTTACGATGCGGACTTGGGGGGGGGGGAGGACTTTTTTTTAGGGGGCAGATATTTTTATGTGTGTTTTTTTTTTGGGGGGGGGGCTTTAGGGGGGCAGACCTTTTTTTTAAAGAGGTGCAGACTCTTTTTTGATAGTTTTTATTTGGGGGGCGTTCCCCCCCCCCTCCCCCGGTTACGGGCCTGCTTTAATTACTTATTAAGCAAATAGATGACAACTGTTATTATATATTATTTATATACTGTTTTATTTAAGGAGTCAGGAATTTAACTTCAAACTTTTGTTTACTGTTAGTTTTTGCAATAAGCCCCCTTGATGAAAATGGGACATGATCAATTGCTAAGTTATTCTGAAGTTTGTTTGCTCACAATAATTAAGTTTGACTTCAATAGTATGTGATGATCAAACCTTACTGCCTGTTTTATTTTCAGACGGCAACTACACTTTCTGCGGGAACAGCTTTCTCAACTGCAGTAACCACAGACAAAACGGCAGCAACTGCGTCCACAATGTCATCAACCACATCGACAACTGCAGACACCTCACCCTCAATTGGAGAAACTCCCATTGCTGTAATAACCACATCTAAACGTATGCATTAATGAAGTTCACGATTTCCTCACCTTAACATAATTATTGCCTAACCATAGGCCGAAACTTCAAATGGGAGTTTTCATTGATGTAGTTAAACCAGTTGAAAACTTAATTTTGTAAAGTTTTTGCTATAAATCGCTTCTTTTGTTACTGTTGGGTAGAAACTGAGTTACTTTTAGACTGCTTTGGAGGCAGTGAGCGGTATAGTACCTTAGATTCTGTATAGTCAGGGAAAATTTGGCACAGTGCCAAAGCATTTGACTTTTATCTCATTACTCCAAAGCATTTGACTACGGGAACAGTTACTGTGCCACGGATGTCGGTTTTTAAAAAGCAGTTTGGCCAAAGGTACAGCTGAGCAAAGGACATCAGTAGTTTCCTTTTAAACTGCTTTCTTTATGAAGCTAAAGTCCTCTATGCATTTTTGTCGAATTCAAACGTTCGATGACGTCACTTTTCAAGTACATTGGTCTGTTCATTTGTTGTGTTTGTGTTTATATCAGTTTGTAGCTCTCCCTTCGGGATGGAAAGTGGCGCCATTGCCGATTTTCAGATCACGTCGAGTAACGCCTTGAACGACGACTACACAAACTACGGGCCAACACTCGCCCGGTTTAACGGCAACAGTGAGTATCCAAAGAACTCAAGTTCGCTAAAAAATATTATCGTTCCAAGGAGCGCTTTCAATTATCTTAAGCGTGGAATTTTGAAACTTACGCGAGGGGCCAATTAACTATCACTTTGTATAGAGGTTCAATGCATAGGTGAGTCATTCTGTTAAACTTTTGAAGGTAAACACATATACATATATATTCACAAGCGGAAATAAAATGTTGGTTACTCGTTCTTCAATGGCCCCCTTTAACCATACTGGCCGTGCAATAAAGAATATCGTCTTCGACCCAGTCTTGCCGTGACCCTGCCGTGACGTGACTGATCGAGTAACAAAGACATGCGAGTCTCAGTCGAGTCAGCACCATCAGTGGGTATGATCCCATGTACATCCGCATCATCCGCCCGGATGGTACTACGACATGACTGTGTATGCGACCCAAGCTTATTGGCTTCGACTTACTTCGTCATATCGGAAAGAAACAACTGTATGAACCGCGGAATTATGACATTGTAATTGTTAACAAAGGAACTTAAGACTATGACTCATAATACTTAAAACAATGTTTGTGCCCAATTGTTACTGTTGTAAATTTTAATCGACATTTTGTGCTATTTACCCTTTCGCCGTCTGTTTTCCCTCTTACTCAATGTTGAAATGGGGTATTTTCTGCTGGTGTTCGCAGAATCTTGGTGTGGCAAGAAGATAGGGAGCCCCACTTGGATTCAGGTGGAATTGGACCGCACGGTGGACCTCTGCTGCATGATAGTACAGGGCCGCAGTGGAAGTAGAGAAGGCGTTTCCCAATTCTCGCTGAGTTACAGTGATGATGGCGTGTCATGGACGAGCGTAACGGACGAAAATGGTGCCACCAAGGTAATACATGTCCCAAGTATTTTCCTAATTGTTATAATTAATTTGCACATTATTAGTCAGCTGGAACAAACTCAATTCAAGCTAAGTATTGAAGTAATCATCATTGTTTCCTCCTGACTTCTTTGAAGGTTATTTGTTTACTGTAAACACATTTTCGGCCGTTATTTTACCAGGCATTACGGTTTTCAAGCAATATATCACAACATTTTCAAGTAATTTGTATTCAAATTAAGACGGAAATAATCCGCTATGAGTCATTGCGTCACACGCCTGTCACGATTGAATTGGCAAAGACGTCATGTCAAGTCTATCGAAGTAACATCCTCTTGGTTCGCCTTTTGCTTCTGATTTTGTTGTTACCCTCCAGAAAAGGCCATTTATATTTTATTTTTAGTAACAAGTCAAAAAATGTGTTGGTGGCATCAACTTGGGATCCTTATAGATTCTTGTTGAAAGGTTAAAACAATGTATGTGCCGTAAACTAGTGTATTAGATCAGAATATTGCAGTCAGCTGGAACAAAAACAGTGTATAGATGAGCAGAGCGGGGTCAGAACGGCAAGGGGTCGAGAGAAAGGGTAAAGGAATCGAAGTGGCTAGTTTTACTGCAAGAGGTTGGAAACAGAAGGAGGAAGAAAAAAAAACGTTATTTAATGATGCTTCGTTTGAGTAGGGTTGGGCACACTACCACAGATCCTTATCGTTTGCTGTCATCAGGTCTTCAAGTCGGAACTGCTTCTCAAGGGCTGGCTGTGCATTTGGAAGGTGTGGCAAAGGTTGGGGGTGATTGAGACAGTTTGTTTTCTTTTCTTTTTTTGTGCAGCGTCACTCTTCGAGCGATTCGAGTTACAAAGATGTGCGGGTCTTAGTCGAATCGGCACCATCGTTGGGTATGATCCGATGTGAATACATCCGCATCAAGCCGGTCAGATGGTACTACGAAAAGTGTATGCGATTCGAACTTTTTGGCTGCGACTAATTTCGTCATATCGTAAAGAAGAAACTGTATGAACCGCACAATAAATTGCTAACAACAAAAAATTGCTAACAACTGAACTTAAGCCTATTGATGTTCACCATGTAAATTCTAAACGTAGATACGTAATTATGTTTATCAGGCCAAGAGATTGGTGCAATTATAATGTAGTGCGCCACCAATAGTTTTCTTTAAATAGGTCATTCCTAAAGAGGACCGACAGTCAAATTTGCTCGTTCCCTTCGCCTGAGCCAGAGGCGCAGGGATGGGCTGACGTATCAGCACGCTAGATCGTGACGAATGACTTGAACAAACGCAGTCACCATCTGTTTACAAGGGCCTAACCAAACAATAATTTCGATGTTTATACAGATTAAATGGTGTGAAAGTAATGAACGAAACAACGTCACATTCATTTGATGATAATTTTACTAAAAGGTTCGAGATTATACACGTAAAACAATGTGGGCTCAAACGGTTTCTCCCATTTCGCTTCAAAATATTTTGTAGTGCTAAACCGAATTTCCTATGAAGTTATTGTTACAATTTGGTATTTTATACACTCTTAAAAAAATGGGTAACGATAGACCAACATATATACCAACGTTGGGAAACATCAACTGCCTTCGGAAGTGTTCTTTTGTTACCCAGCGAAGATGGGTAGTAAATTGCCATAAAATTTGGCAAAGTTGTTACTCCCATTTATTGGTAAACTATGATTAGCCATTTAATGGTAATAATAGTTTTACTTTTTTGTTGGTTAAAATAGTTTTGCTCCTTTGTTGGTCAAAATATGTTGTGTCTTTTGTTGGTCAACATATTTTTGCCCATTTGTTGTTCAAAGTATTTTTGCTCTTTATATGGTCAAATTATTTTTGCTCTTTAGTTGGTCAATATATTTTTGCTAACTTGTTAGTCAAATGTTTACTCTTTTGTTGGTCAAAATATGTTTTCTCTTAACTTGGTCAAAACAGTTTTGTCTTCTGTTGGCAAAATGTTTTTGCTCTTGAGTTGGTCAAAATATTTTTGCTCATTCGTTGGTCAAACAATTTTCTACATTTGTTGGTCAAAATATTTGTGCTCTTTAGTTGGTTAAACGTTTTTGCTTTTAGTTGGTAAATTTTTTTTGTGGGGGGGGGGGGTCAACATATTTTTGCCCTTTTGTTGGGTTTTTATGTTTGTCAACCATTAGTTGGTTACATTTAAGTTTGCCAATTGTTCGGTAATTTTTAATGACTGGGTTTTACTTTTTTACCCCCACTTGTGTTGCTTGTAATGCTTTTAAATCAGTTTTTGTGCACACAAAATTGTAACTGCGTTTTGGTAGGGTTGATGTCGGGGGGGTTAGGGGTTGGCGTTTTTGTTTTAAATAAAGACAGAAAAATTACAAATCAAAAATTGACTAAAAGGGAAAACTCACAACTGAAATTAATGTGATCTGGTGAAAGTTCCAAAAGACTTGGCCTCCAGACACCTAAAAGCAAGCCGTTAGAACACATTTTCTCTTCAACTTCCGGTTTCGACTGCAAGTAAAGTTCAAACGGGGTCACGCACCTTTGAACATTTAGAGAGGCTTGTTTTCGATCTTGTCACGATATGTCTGTAGAATATAAACTTCTTAAAATATATGTTTTGAAGTATTCACTTAATCTAATTCCTTTTCAGATGACGTCATCGTGACGTAACCCTTAATGTATTATCTGCATGTTGATATCTTCTTTGATATGCTAAATGTTGGTGCCGTAGCATTTATATAAACCGTAAAAATCAGATTGGGCAAAGTAAACCAACAATATCATGAAATGACCGGAAAACATACCCTTGTTTGGCCGCAATAGCTACCCTTAACAAATACCTCGGAGAGTTGATACATTCTGATTGGTTGACGACTTATCACGTGGGGTGTATCAACAAGACCGGATCTGTAAACTAGCGAGTAAATGGCCCCTGAATAAGCTATAGACCTTTCTTTTGCAACGTCACAGCCCGAGTTTTTGCAAACCCAGGTTTGAAAAGTATGGAAAGCCATAACTGCAAATCAAAAACAGATTGCTACAGTTTGTTGCAGTGTCACACAAATATTCACAAATTTTCTTTAATTTGTTGGAAACAAATCAATCAATCATGGAAGGTATTTCTGTTCATGAATCTTTACAGAAAGTGTTTAATTTTGTCACAACATTTTTTAACACGATTGAATGTTTTGCTAACATTCGGCCGTCCATGCCAACCTGCGCACTTTGTTTATCAACAATGGAAAGGTCTATATTGAGGTGTAAATGACTTGTGCTGGATGAACTAGTAACTGTTCTTGTTGTGAGGGGAAATATTATATTCAACTGCATACTTTGAGCGTAATTTTGTAGTGTTTTGTTTTTGTGGCAAGGACACGGTACCTACCGATTGCAAATGCATACCGAGTCAACCTCGTCCCCATGGTTTACTCTATTTCCAACCATGTTTACAATAGTAAACCCTGGGAGGGAAACTCCTTACTTGGACCCTGATTGGACAACGACTTTA
>JAUELU010094860.1:2109-12746 GCA_032357145.1 Evasterias troschelii
GGGCACCTTGGCCAGCACTGTGGGCATACTAGCCCCATAACAAAGAGGCATATTCTGGGCACTCTAGACCCTGATGGACACCTTGTCCAATACCATTGGCAACTTCAAAACAAATAGGCAGATATGAAACCCCTGGGCTTGAAGTCCCAGAACCATACATAGCCTAATTGAGCCCTTAAGAGCTCAAGTGATAATAAATGAATTATCAATTATACAATTATACTCATGTAAAACATTACCAATGTTGCAAAGCCTAGGGCACAGGAACATTCCTATGTGTTAAGCATGATAAAAAGCACTCAATGTGAAGGCCTGTGCTGTCATTGCGGGCCTGACAGATAAATTACTGCTGAAAATGTTAGTGCACATTTTCCTCACAAATGAAAATTATTACACTGTATGTTGATGGAAAGTGTCCCAGACCAAACAATTACCACCACCTGTTATAAAACAAATCCCCAAAACCCATTAACCTTTACAGTAACCTGCAAAAATAAAAGGTAAAGAAATGGGGTAGCTGTGGGAAAGTGTAAACAATTTTTTGTCTAATGTTTAAAACGTAACAAGCACATGTAGGCCTACATATCTGTAAAAGTTGTCTTAACTATCGCATGACAATTTTTTTCCCCCGTAACATTGTTGTTGACAGATGTACAGCGGATGTTTTTTAATGCCAGGAACAACTTCAGATTTTTTCTAAATGTTTTGCTTCCAGCCAGTCGACTGACATTTGTAAATCCATCCAGATTTTCCAGTGTGCACAAGCATGCACCTACATGTACTGTACCATGCTTCGTTTCACCAGTCCGAACAGGTTCTGGAAAAATGCCTTGTAAAATACCTTGTAAAACTCCTGATTCCAGACCCTTGAGCCTTTGTTGTACAAATGTGGCTTACAAGAATGGATAAACTACCACCATTGTTCATCATTATATTCGGCTCAATGGGAGGCAAGTCTGAGCGCTCTGAGATTCCATAACCGTGAGCTGTTCTACGAATCAAGGTGAGTGCATGCCTACTCAATTTTTCTCAGAAACATCAAGTCCCATAGCTAATAATGAGATCCTTTTACCTTTCCTTTGTCAAGTCAGGGTTTCCTTGTGTCAACAATATTTTCGAAGGAAAAAGATAACTCAAGAAGCTCCAAAAAGTTAAAAAAATAATATTGCAGAATTGCCCCCGACCGAGGTAACTACCATAATCTTCAGAATATAAGCCGCCCACTGAATAAGTCGCTATGCCAAGTGTTATAACCACTCGTGGAAACAATTATCCCTTCAACTTTAACTTTATTTGTACGTCATGACTGACTCAACAGCAGCCATTTTGTAACACCACAACAACACTAAACAATAACAACCAATAGAGGGCGCTACACAGAATATAGACTTGCAAGTTACTACAACTCCTCCCCCTTTAGTAATTGCTGAACTTTCAAGCTAATATAACACAAATCAAACGTCCCTTAGAGAACACATAAAAAACAATATTTGCTAAGTTCTGGTATTCAAAATCAAGGACTTTGGTTTGTTTACCAATACAAAAAAGTCACCTTAAAGATTTTAAAATCACTCCTTGTAATTTCAAATAACAACTCAAAATTTGAACAACTGTTCAACTACATTTCAAAAATCATACAGCCTGTCCATAAGTTATTGTCCACTCGAACAGTCACAACAGTTATGAGTTGTGGAATCTGTAGCGAGACAGTTTATTGTGGGTGCGCGTTGACCGGCGGAGGTCTGAGTTCGGAGAATTGTTCATAGATTGGCGTTGATCCGTTGGCTGTTCAGGTTGCTTGTCCGCACAGGGACTAGACTTGCTCCTATCGACTCCTCCAATTGTGGAAAGACAGGGACTGGTGCGATTTGATCACTGACGGGTGTTACAAGTAACTGACGGGGAGCAATTGGTCCACATGTCTTCTCCAGACACGGCCATCATCAAGCTGAACTTTATACATACAATTTCCAACTCGTCCCGAGATAAAACCTGCAATCCAAAGTGGTCCAGAAGCGTAATTTTCAACATACACTGAATCGTTGGCATTGAAGATGCGCAGTTTGGCATGTTTATCATGGTTCACCTTCTGCGAGAACTGCTTGCTGTCAACACAGCCTTGGATGTTAGGTCGAATTGCATCAAGTCATGTGCGAAGTTGGCGTTTCATCAACATTTCCGCTGGGGATACACCTGTGGTTGCATGAGGTGTCACGCGATAACTCATCAGGAATCGTGACAATTTAGTCTCAACTGTACCTCCAGTCACACGTAGCATGGCAGCTTTAAACGACTGCACTGCCCTTTCTGCCAGACCATTTGAAGAGGGGTTGAACGGTGCAGATCTGAAATGTTTTATGCCATTCAATCGCAAAAAGTCTGCAAAATCTGCACTTGTGAAGTTGCTGCCATTATCTGTGACAATTACTTTCGGCAGACCATGGGTTGCAAAAGTCTGACGAAGCCGTTCAACAGTGGCTTGTTACGTTGTGCTGTGCATGGCATGGATGTCCAACCACTTACTGTGTGCATCAACTATCACCAAGAACATTCTACCCATAAATGGGCCTGCATAGTCCAAGTGTAAACGCGACCATGGCCGACTAGGGAACTTCCAGGGGTGAAGTGGAGCAGTTGGTGGAGATTTTCGAGAGACTTGACATGCGGTGCACTGTTTAACTTTACCCTCCAGGTCTCTGTCCATATTTGGCCACCGTACACTACGAGCGAGTGATTTCATTCACGAAATTCCAGGGTGCGATTCATGCAGTTCGTGAACAATCTGTGTTCGGCCTTGTGGGGGAATTACTCGTGAACCCCACAATATGCAGCCATCTTGCACATTTAATTCATCTTTGCGGCAAATATATGGCTTGAATGCTTGATCATTACAGTCACTCGGCCAGCCATTCTTAATAATAATATAATATTAAACATTTATATTCTTCACGTAAGTATGCAATAAAGACAGTGTCCAATGACGAATTTTGTCTGGACTGACAAGTGTGGTTTCCAACCGATCCATGACCATGACATAGTCTGCTGGTGTTGGAGTATGATGGAGCGATGTTGACAGGGGCAATCTGCTGAGACCATCGGCATTGCCATTCAAATGCCCAGGTTTGTACACTAAGCGATAGTCATAGGCCGCTAATGTGAGGGCCCAGCGTTGAATACGGGATGACGCCATGGGGGATATCCGTGGTTACCTCAAACAGGCGTCCATAGACATACTGGTGAAATTTCTTAACACCGAAGATCACGGCTAGACCTTCTTTGTCAAGCTGTGAGTAGATTTTCTCTGCTGGTGACAAAGAACGTGAGGCATAAGCAACTGTGTGTTCCGATCCATCAGACATTCGGTGGGCTAACACAGCGCCAACACCATAGGGACTGGCATCACATGCCATTATCAACTCCTTATCTGGGCAAGTACTTTGGCCGACATAAGCAATTCCTTTGAATCTCTGAAGAATTTTTCATGGACTGGTTTCCATGACCAGGAGATGTTCTTCTTCAGCAGACTGTGTAAGGGACCCATTACTGATGACAGATTTGGAAGAAACTTCCCATATAGCTCAGTAGTCCCAGGTAAGACTTTAACTCTGACACATTGCGTAGTAACGATGCATCTCGGACTGCTCGCACTTTATCCATCGTGGGGTACAACCCTTCAGCATTTATACGGTGTCCCAAATACACCACTTTGGTTGCAAGAAACACACATTTTTCTTGTTTCAGATGGAGTCCTGCGCTTTGGAGCCGACTCAGGACTTAATGGAGATTTGCTGAATGTTCTGCTTCAGTGCGTCCAGTTACTAGCACATCATCAAGGAATGCAACAGCTAGTGGAATATCTGCAAGTAGACTTTTGATGGTTCTTTGGAATATTGCAGGATATGCCAAAAGGCATACGTGTGTACTGAAAGAGCCCTTTGTGTGTATTAATTGTGAGACTCCTCATCAAGTACAAGCTGCAGATAGGCATGACTTAGATCCAACTTACTAAATGCCTTCCCACCTGCCATGGCTGCAAAGAGTTCCTCGATGCAGGGTAATGGGTAAATGTCCGTGTTTGTTGACTGGTTAACGGTAGACTTATAGTCTCCACAGATACGAAATTAACCTGATTCCTTCATAACGGGTACGATGGGTGATGCCCATCGAGAAAAAGTTACAGGTTCGATCACACCCTCCCTTTGGAGTCGGTCCAGTTCATCATTAACCTGTTGTTTTATGGCAAATAGCACAGGCCTGGCCTTGCAGAATACAGGCCGTGCATCATCCCTCATGCTGATGTGCACCTGTTGACCTTTGAGCTGCTTACCAAAGTATTCATTTTTCTCGTCGCCACTTGTTATAACCAGTCGTGGAAACAATTACCCCTTCAACTTTAACTAACTTTATTTGTACGTCATGACTGACTCAACAGCAGCCATTTTGTAACACCGCAACAACACTTAACAATAACAACCAATAGAGGGCGCTACACAGAATATAGACTTGCAAGTTACTACACCAAGAATTTGTCAAAACAAGATTTATGCGTCAGTATATAAGCCACCCGGTGTATAAGCCGTTCAGTGGTGACTGCACACACAGAGGGGCAGTGCGTGTTTGCGGTCCTCTGTGGTGATGTACAGTGACTAGCGGGCGGCACGACAGTCATTGTACATCGCCACAAAGTGCGTCTTGCGTTGCATTTAAGTAAAAATGTACTAATGTTAACACCATCGATCGTTATTTAAATCATTTTATTAGAATGGTCTGCAATCAAGTGGACCTATTTTCTTTTCGTAAATTCTGAATGGTCGGGTAAATATCGCTGATATTTCGATATTCGCTAAGTTTTTTTGAACGCGGAAAGATGGTTTTATTGCAGGGAGGAAGTGAGCAATTATAAACAAACAAGACTTGACTGTATTGATAAACTGCTGAGGTAAAATCACTGAAACAGAACGTCTTACAGGAGGAAGTCTGGCTACGTGACACACCAAATACATAAACCATTTAGACACATACTCGATGCATAGTGTAGAGCTTTACGTTCTACTATAGTCTGGCTCCTAGGTTTTCTATTGTTTTACTCATAGGATGCGGTAGCAAACAGACGCTGTGAGAATATATTTGTTTCTACTAGCATAGAAAGGGGAAACATCGCTGCATCAAACATTCGTCTTGAAATAAAAATGACACCAACAAGAATTGATCAATCCTGATCGTCGAGGCCAAGATTAAACAACACTTTTAATGTTGATAGTTTTCAGTTACGTAAGAAGAATTCCTTAGTATTATTTCAAGCTTATTTAGTTCTTATTCTTATAGGCGGTGATTTCTCACTAAGGGAATTTCCCTTGCAACTTTGCTCCCACGGCTACATGCCGTTTCTTCATCCCCTGACAATAAAGTATAGCAACTAGGAGCAAGCACATCCGCGGGATCGAGGTGATGAATACTATGGGATGGCAGTGCTGTGAGAAGCATTACATCATTCGGCCAAATGGTAAGCGGGCTGTGCAGCGATATGAAGAAAGACAACCATGACTAAAACAACAGAACAACTGTTTGGCTAACCCTAGTTAGAACGGAGATTCGTAATCAACTCACACGCTCATGTGACACTTATGGAAAAAGTTGTAACAACGTTAATAAACGACTGCATGGCAATACCACACTGGGGTCACCTGCTTCTTTACGGCATTAAGTACGGTACAAGCAAGCGGTCACCAGCGAAAGTCATAATCGAAGCAAGCATGGTGGGTGTAAGTTTCACAACCCCTCAGCTCAAAAGATGAGCTGGTGAACTTCAACAACAATTCGTCAAAACCATCACATCGCACAGGCCATGTTTTGTTTTGGGGTTTTTGGGGGTTCAGAAAATTGTTCCGTTTCAGAAATATTTTACAAACGATCTTTTTCAAAACAAGATTTATGCGTCATTGTTTAAGCCGCCCGGTATGTAAGCCGCCAAAATGTTGAAAAGGGCCAAAATCAATGTATAAGCCACGGCCTATATTCCAAAGATTATGGTTTGTACAGGTATACTAAATCAACTTTCTTTGTGTGTTCTTACACCATTCATGCACAAACTTCAACAGCTGGTCCCTTGTACTTTATTCAGTTTAAGCTAAGAGACAAACCAACGAGTGCCATCTGCCTAAAAATTAGAACTTGCGTCCAAAATATTGTAGAGCCCTCAGCCCCCTTACATAAGTTTTGTTAAGTGCTACAATCTTTATTTGGAACTATAAAAATGCCTTTATGTATGGATTGCTTATGAAGTCTTCTCGTTTAAAATAGTTTGTCTTGTAAACAAGTTTGATGCAGTGCAATCTCAACTACTTACAACTACTTCTTTATCATAATTATTTCCCCTTGTATTGGTTATATCAATGTCAACAGGTACGTAGGACACAGGGCATGCCCGATGAAAAACCCTGGGAGGCATAGGATTCACCTAGTAAATGGAACCCTGGAAGGCTAAGCAGCAGGCTTTGCAATGGAAGATTACACTAACTAACAAATCTACCCAGAAGCGGGGCACCGCGAAATGGAAGAAGACGAGCATGGCCAAGGGGTCCACAGGCTCGTGCGCAAGAAGTCAGGAGGGTATCACCATTATGGGAGTAATAACATAATGGGTCAGCCACATTAGATTTCAAATGCCAAAAAAATAAATATGAGGAGAGACAAAGAAAAAATAAACTCACCAGTTAGTGATCCCGGGAGGCTCAACTGGCCACCTTCAGTACTTCCTGTCCTGCCCTGCCGTCTGCCTGACCAGCCACCAGCGAAGGTGGAGGACTAGCCAGGGCGTAGTAGGCACCGGATGGTGGATTGGATACCGAATGGGCTTGTAGAAAGAGCGCATGTGAAGTTGGATAGGTCTAATCCTCAGCCTGCAAAAACCTACCAAGTCCACCATGCTGGCCATAAGGCCAAACAGCCTGAGCCACACCAGTGCCGGAGCCACTACCGCCGGAAGGAAGAGGGACAAGCACTGTTGAAGGTTCAACAGGTGACGCTCTGATGGGTGGGCCAGCCCCCTGTGAAGGTCGAGGTACGCACCCAGAAAGGTGAGAACTTGTGAGGGGATATATATCTGAGGTCAGAAGCTAGACAACAAGGTAAGCCGGAGCGCATCTTCCTTTCCTCCAGAGACAACCCACAACCAGCCAATCGTCAAGGTACATGAAAATCATGATGCATTGCCTCTGCAGTGCCGCCCTGATTGTCTTTGCAACCTGGGTAAACACCCTTGGTAAGGTGGAAAGTCCAAACGGGAGCATCGCAAATTCGTACAGGGTATCATTGTATTGGAAACATAGGAATTTGGGGTGCTCCGGCCTGATTGGTACGTGAAGATAGGTGCTTATAGGTCGAGACAAGAACATTTCCTCGATGCGCCAAAGTTGCCAGGGTCGCGACTCTCGTAAACTGGTCCAAAAAAAAGTGTAGCCTGTTGTCAAGGTAGATACTCCAAGAGGAGTAGGAAAAAGGAAGTCGCGTGTATACCCATGCGCGCCGAAGAGTCCATCTTCCGGGCAACATCCTCCAGCTTCCTGCGGGTCTTATCTGCAAAGGGGAGCTTGGAGAACGCTGATCCTCTGTCGATAGCAAACTCTTCTGTGGCCGAGTCTGGCAGGACGGGTGTGGCAAAATATTTATTGAAATACCCGGAGGGAAAACGATATTAGGGTTCCGTACGATTGGGGTACGGAGTCCATGTTTTTGCCCCCATCAACCCCGTCCATGTCATAGCACACTCAAATCAAAGGCATCATGGGGAAGGCCTTGGACACTTCAGTCACCAGGCCCACCCTCCTTTTGATTGATTGGCATACCTCAGGAGGGGGTTCAGAGTCAAAGGGGAGATTTAGAGCCTTATCATATCTCTCTGAACCAGGTGCAGTTCGGTCTCAGTGACAGACATTCTTTGTATATTGTTGACCAGCTTGTCCTTTTCCTCGGCCGAGATGACCTAGTCAGGGGGACAAGATTACCCACGGGGAATGAGAGCCATACCCTGATGGCAAATTAGCATTGTTACGGTGTCCCGGTGAGTTGTTGTCTGACCTGAGGGACGCCGACAGGTGCAAGCTTATACTTGGTGAGGACGCCAGCACATGGGCAGCCGTGTGTGGCAATGTCCGTTGGCCAGCACACGTGCCCCTGACCGTGATGATGTGATGATGTGATGACGTGAAGCTGTGTGCGGTAGCCCCGCTTTGATTCTGCATCATCCAACCATTACCGTAATGACTAGGGGGCCACTCAGGGGTTGCCGAGTCACAGGTGCCTTGACCTGTAATATCACGCTGGCCGAATAGAGAGGAAGCGAGGGTATGAAAGGCCTCCGAAAAATCCTCTTGGAAGATCGGGTTGCCACCTTTGTGGTGTTTACCAAGATGTGCCTGTTTTGAAGACCCACTCGAGCTCAAAGGCAAGCAGTGAGAATGGCAGGACTTTTTGCCCTTCTTCTAAGAATAACGCCCCCGTGTGGTCTCCGAGGATGTCTCGGATGTCACTTAGGTAGCAGGGATGCCCAAACAACGGGTAAAACCCACTGTAGAGGGTGGGCCCGAGAGCATATAACACTCCAAGCATGCTCCCAGTGGCCAATGGCCTGGGCGGCCAACAGCGCCCTGAGCCCGATAGCATAGGCGGGTGCTGTTCGGTTGAGGCAGCCGTACAAAAGCACATCCCTGGCCACCTTGATATCCAGTGGGAAGGTCCGGGTACATTGAGCCGGGGAGGGTTTGGCTGCATATTCCCTGTAGACATGCTTGGGTGCACCGAGCAGTGGAGGGGTAATCCCTCCGGCTGCATGTGCCCCAAAGATGGGCCTGGGTTGGCCACGGTGTGCTCCAGAACGAAGCCATGCTTGGTCGACTGGGTATAGCCCCAGTATCGGGCAGTTTTTTTGCCTTACTGGGACGTTTTCCTTTTGGTTGGGTGAACCCATGTACACTAACCAGAGACGGAGAATCTGTAGGGTCCCTCGCCCGGTTAATGGGTCCATCAGCCCCGGCAGCCGGCAGTGGCTGAGGGGGCTGACTATGGGATTGCTGCCCTGGCAACGTAGTTTCACCGGTGCAATCTCCCGAGAACTCAGGCTGTCCTGGAGGAAAGTAGGTCCCTCCAGTTCCAACAGACCCTGCTCTCCCCAACTTCTTAGAAATACTCATTTCTAAAAGAAATACTCATCTCTAAAAGTAAGTTATCCACTCAAACACAACAACACAACACAACTCTACAATTATAATAAGTATAATCTTTATTAAGATTAAGCTTTCTTGAAGCAGGAAATAACGTGAACTGAAAATACAAACGTTACCTCCGGCCTACGATTAGAGAAAAAGAGGATTCTAAAGTAGCGCACATGTCACAGGGCGTTGGGGACCAGACACTTGAGGGCACTACTGTGTGTAAAACTCTTAACAAATTGCCTGTAGTATTCGCTCTACAGGTAAGTAGAGTGAAGTAGACACATGGAGTCGGATGGTAGTTTTTTTATCAACCTTTGTGGGCTTTACTGACAATAAGTGTTGAGCTACTGGAGACATTAATAATAATGATCAGGGACTTCAATTTGCATCAAGATTTAATGTCGCGTCCAGTGTTGGTAATCCAACTAATGACAATGTTGCAAATAGCCTATCATTTCTCATGAAGGAGAATCTGGAGGACAAAAACAAATGACTGAAACTGCTGACAAGTATCAATGCCCCCAAAATTGTGAGGCTTTGGTGGTTCCGAAGATCATTCCACAAAATGGGACATTTGAATCGGTGGGTTTGATGACCGAACAAGAGAATGGCCTTGCATTGTTAGCATTAGCTAACTTCGAAATGAATTTTCTTCGCAAGGAACTTATTCCGCCAGACGTAACCCAATATGTTCTCATCTGTACAAAACCATCGGTAAAGGTCACGCAAATGCTGTTTGGCAACGATCTTGGCAAACAAGTTAAGGAGCAAGGAGCTCCAAGGGGGCAAAACACAATGGTTGGGGTGATGCATTTTACCCAATCCAACATTGGTCCTACGTCACCTACCAACACAACAACACAATGTTGACTCAAAATTTATCAATAACAGCTCAAAACTTGTAACCAATGTAAAACCAATGTGGCAATGCTGATCTAGAACAATTGTCCTATGTTGGAAACCAACATGATGCCGATAGCTTTCTCACTAAAACCAACATTGGCTCATCATTGATTGCCAATGTAAAACCAATATCCTATGACTGACCAAGAGCCAACATTGGTCGTACATCCCTTACCAGTTCAATCCCAATATTGTTTCTAACTAAAACAAATGTTGGCTCAACATTGAATGCCGACATACATGTAAAACCAATGTCAATGCCAGCCTAGAGCCAATATTGGTCCTACTACACTACCAAAACAATGCGGATATTGCTATCCAACTAATAACCAACATTGGCTCAACATTGCAGAAGTTAAATAAAAGGTGCCGTTCCCCCTGCCCCTTCCCTCTCCCCACCCTACGTGCTCTAAAGCCTGCCTCCGTTCTCCATGATCCCGTCCCATATGCCTCTCTTAATATTTATGCATGACGTCATAATTCTTACCCACTGCACTGTACGCGCGCGCTGCCCATAGCAACAGT
>JAUELU010094890.1:0-12742 GCA_032357145.1 Evasterias troschelii
TCCATTTGTAGGTGTAAAGACACATTTAAAATGTAAATTTACGCAAATTGTAAAATAACGGGGATTTTTACCAAGTTTTTGTCATTTTGCAGAAATATTTCGGTAAAAATGAAAAACAAATGGTTTTTGTTTTTTTTTCTCTGTAAAAATACAATTTTTTTTTACAGTGTAGACAAAAACCAATCTATGAGCCTACCTTTTATTTAGGTCATTTATTATGTTGTAGGCAAGTACTGTTTGGTACTGCCTTATTTTTTGTTTATACAGGTATTATAGAAGATATGTACAGCCAACAAAAATAGTCACAGACATGAATTGATCTTTTGTGTGATCAACCTTATACTTGAAATAACAAGTCTGTGGAAATGTTTGTTCAACACGTTGTGTTAGTCCGAAGAAAATAGTGACAAACCATGCTCATTATTTTGGGTTCTAACAACCGAAGTCAGCTATAGTGCGTTTGTTTTAAGGTTTCCCGATACAGTTTTCTTTATTATGAATTCATATTTCACAGAAAAAAAGGTTCCAGTGTGAACTGCACACCATTTTTAATTCTGTACAATGACTTTAAGTATTTGAGTGAAATTAAAATAATTTGAACTTTGATGGTTTATTAAGGTCTCCTAATTACCAGGGCATCCTTGAAGTTGCTTTTAATTATACTTAGCATTAATATTTCAATGCTCAATTAAATCATTTTAAACATGACAATGTGGGTATGTGTGTGAGCAATTCATGCATCTGAAAGAAGAAATAATGTTTCAATAAAACAAGAAAAAAAATGTTAACGTGTTGTCATTAATGGGGTAAACAATTATTGAAATTAATTAACTGACCATAGGTTCCCTCAAAAGAAGGGTAAAACAAAACTATTTACTGATATCATCGGAGGAATGGAATAATGCCTTCATTTTATTTTCCACAGTATCAACAAATAAAAATACATTACCACTCAAGAGCGATCAGGTTTAAAGAATACAATACAGTAAAGATATATCCAAAAAAGATGTTTGTATTTTTTGGTAATTTTTTTTAAAATAATGGGCTTGGGTGGGCAGTGGTAGACCGCTTTCTTTAGACGAATGCACCAATCATTTTGTGAACTACATATGAGAAAGCCAAAGTGAAAAGTTTGTTGACCAAAAATGGTAACATTGATGGTTTTTCCTTCTCAGTTAAATCAAGATGACATGGTGTAAAAGTTTTTCAAAAAAAAAGAAAAAAAGAAACCTTTTATTCTAAACGACAAAATAATTTATTTTATTTGCAACGACTCGTGTGTATTCACAAGATAGTTGGGCACCTCAATGATAACACAACGAAGCATTCAGTTATATTTAGCAAGTAAGGAGCACGACCATTTTGCCTAGCGTTTTCTTACGCAGCAGCTGATTGGTTACATAGCAGTTAGGTTCACGATATGACCAATCAAGTTAGGGCTCTCATTTTACAATCGAGATATGACGGACATTTCGATTCTGAACGGTAAAGCTGACGAAGACGGATTATTTAAGTTTTATTGACTGTTTCGCCAATCCTTAGAAATAAAGAATACAGCAAAATACTAGATCAATAGTGTAGCTAGCATTACATTAGTAAAATTGTTCTGTCCAAATCCGTTAAATATTAAGCAAATGACTTTTCGGAAACCCTTATTTCTGCACACGGAGGTCTATGTTTTTGGTCTCATATTTCTTTATTTTGAACACGGAAAAAATGTGTCATAGTTTTTGTAGGTTCAATGAAACATTTTTGCTTCGTTATATGATGCTTTTGTTTTGTTAAAGTTATTTACGTTCCCGAAATGAATTTTTGAAAATGTGTCCTCCAAGCTCAAAACCGTTGTGGACACGCAGCAAATGACATGATTATTTTTCTAAAAACCCTGCGCGCACTGCACTGACTGAAAATTATACCTGCATGCTGCATGCAACACAAACGGTATAGTATAGCACACGGACGTTTATCTCATTATTTATGCGGATGACCTTTTCGGTGGCCTTCAGTAGACAACCGCAAACGGCCAGCTCTCCAAAGCCTGATTAGGAACGAGTATTTCAACGGCTGTCGGAGCTGAAAACCATGAGGGGGATATTCAAAAATCTATCCAGAGAAATTTGCAAGCCTGGACATTCAACTGATTTCATGCAAATATGTAATCGGTTTTTCACTATTTTCTCATGACCCAGACGGCCGATCGATCTCAAACTTCTACAGGTTTGTCAGTTTATGTATATGGTGGATTACATACAGATCTTACACTGCTGGCGACTGTTTTGTTAGCAAAAACCAATTATGTAATGTTCCTTTAACCAACACTAGGTTTTGGGTGGGTTTTTTCTCGTTTTGTTTATATTATATATTTGTTTTTAATTTTTTTTACACAACTATTCTGACCTTAGGAATTGCAATGTGTGTCGTAACTCTGTCCTCCACTGCCTAAAAAATACTGCCTCCCGACATCCCTATTCTCCAATATCTGCCAACTCTTGCCTCATCATGTTGAATACATCCCCCTTAGTGAGGCAGGAAGGAAGGTGCATCTGATCAGCCTATCTGTGCAGCCTATCCACTTGCCAGCATAGTTCTCCAGCCATGCCAATGAACGCATGGTCCTAACTGAAACTTCACCCTTTCTAAGGAATCCCGATGATGGGAGCTTCCTCGATCCACCTACAAAAGCAGGGAGGGGCAATACAATAACGATTACAATACAACAGCCATTTCAAAATATATATATATGCCTCTGACAAAGGTCCAGATTGGATTGAAAGCTAATGCCATCTACCTTACTAATTCTTTATAAAACCTATAAGAAAAGGCAGTTTTGTAAATGTGTGCATTGCGCTTTAAAAACGGTTTGCATTGTCAGTGACTTAATAGTAGGCCCCCAATTGATAAATACGAAAGGTATTTTTTGAGTAATGAGGGTCTTCATTTTTGGAAGTCCGGACTTCAATGTATAGGACCAAATTTTTACTTTTTAAATAACATTTTCAAAAATTGGGAATGACCAGCCTCCTCCCTATCAGCTACGCCGACGCTTTCAGGATATCCATATCACAGTAATAGAACTATGTCTTACCTTCAAAGCTTTTCTTTATTTGGAAGAACCTTGTCTTGGTTATATTGTGAACTTCTCTCCATGCTGTAAGAGCAGACTCGTTCAGTACCAATGAGATAAACATACTCTGTACACCCATCTCTCTGCTGGTGGTGATCCAGGAAGTAACCGAGAAGCCACTGTCTCTGTGCGTATCCTCAACGGGCAACAAAATGATAAGCGTGCTGTTGTTGCAGCTACTACAGCAACATGATTTACACATTTCTGATTACAGCATCGCCTCAAAACTAGTTATAGTTAAAACAAAAATAATATTTATCACAGAGGTGAAAGACATTTTGTCCAACTGGGGGGGGGGGGGGTTTTCAGGAACCTAGTTGCACGCTTTTTCTGGGTTACATATATGTGGGCAGATATTTTTTGTAAAACAAACAAGTAAATAAACAAATACTAAATTTGAAAAAGAATAAACATAAAAAACCACAAAAACAACAACGAGGAAAACGAATCTGGAACACAGTGATCTGTTTCTTTGTAGATCTGCTATGATTCGATTTCATCATAGAAAACTTAAATGTCTTACATGCTTACTGTGAAATTTAGATTGGAACAATAATCGCACTGATAACTTTGTTATTGATAATTCATTTATTAAAGCTTGACATCCAAGGAATTGCATTTTTTGGCAAAATCTACCACTCAATTTCAACATGGAAATAAATTACATACAATTTAAGTATGATCTGAATTGTTACCAGTATACCTTTTTTGATTGTCGTGGAATAATCTTCAGCATCCTCATATGACTCGTCAGTGTCGTTGAAATTCACAGCTCCAAATCGACCTTCTTTCGTTTTCTGATGGTTGTGGTCTCTGTCCTCAGTGGATAATTCTGATGCTTCAATGTAAAGTTGTTGTCTTGTCTGTAAATAGAAACAATTTGTGTATATATAATCAATTTGTTCTCTGGATATAATGTGACGAATGACACATTGACGTAGTACAAAACAGCGGATTGCACAATTGTTTCCCTAGTTGAACATTTCAATTCCTTTGATAAGGTTCCTTAATCATGCCAATAACTATTGTTATATCTACATTTCATTCTTGGTCTTAGTTGGTAGGCCTACAGGTTTTATCTGATTTATCACTGGACAACTGACGGGTAAAGTTAGTGTTGTTATCATCTCCACTGTCTATCTCAGTAAAACACAATGTCTTGAAAGGTTCTTCTTCACTGGGATCTAGAAGAAGACAAATTTAATTAAAAGAATTAAGGATTAAGTACATGAAGCAACACTCGAGTTGATTGTTATTTCCTGATGGGACTAAATCTGGAGAGTTAAAGGGGACAACGTACCTACACGTAGCACTTCACTTTCTATCTCTGTCAGGCATGGTTCCCTATTTATTGCATTTGTAGATTCAGCCCTTCCGTATCTATTATATTTCCGTGTTGATGGCCCTGGCCTTGGAGGGCTGTTTACATCACTCTTCATCTCAGTGAAACAAGGAATTTTGGGTTGCCCTTTGCTAAGATAGAGAGCGGTATGTCATCACAGTTGGTTGCTAAGACAGCGAGCGGGATATCATCGCTGCTGTCACTTTCCATAGCTGTTAACAATAGCTGCGCCATAGTCTATACAAGATGTAACACAAGCAAAACGCGTATCCTGATGAACATATTTACATTGGAAATATTTCCATTATAACTAACCTCAAAACAATAATATGTTTACCCATTTCTGCCTTGCTGCAGCTGCTAGTAAAACTACAACATTGTCATTAATGCCCAAGCATCAACCTCCCCCCCCCCCCCGCCCCGCCAAAGACACACACACACACATAAAACCTAAGGACATTGCAGCAGTTAACATCACGGCAGAATTAAACATACACCGTTCTAAACAGAATATTTTTGTTCTGACAAATTATTTGTCATATCATAACTAAAGTCAGCAGCAGAGTACATGAAAGGTTTCTTAATGGGAAGGAAGGGCCAGCCCTATACCTTTGGAAAATACCCCCCAAAAATAAGGACCATAAAAATAACTTAGTAAAGAGCATTGGAGAGCTGCTGATATTATAAAGTTAGAAACAACCCCTCTGAAGTAATGTAGTTTTTGAGAGAGGGTTTTTTTTCAGCAGATAACAATTGGGTAAGCCTTCACGCAAGAAGCCTTTCTCAGGCATCTGCTAGCAAACAACTCTATCCACACATTGCCCATCCCCAAGAATAACATTTGTTATAAAACAAGTATCTTTCTATAAATGTCAAGACCACTGCAAACTGATGAGTTATTAACAGAGAGACATGACACACAGAAGTCAAGAAAAAGTCAATAGTACGACAGACTGCACTATTTCGAACCTTAAAAGCTACAAGCTTCAAGCTTTCTTAGATAAGAATTACATGGGGAAAGCAGTAAGAAGCCAGAAACAATTGTTTGCGTCATAAAACATGCACTAAAAAGTGCTACCACATACTGGCCAACATGTATCTAATATGAAGTTACAATAGACTGTGCAAGTCTCGCGCGTATACGAATGAGAAAACGCGTCAAACATTTTTATTTCTGAAATTATATCTCATGACAAAATCTGCACAATAAAAGTAAAACATCACAATTTCTTGAACAGTTTTAGCTTCTGAAAAAAAATTACAATACTGTGTTAATTATAATTGAAAAAAGAAATTAAAACTCTGGGACAAGGATGCCTATTTGATGTTACATTTTTAGAAACTCTTTACGCGGATTCGTGAAGGTCAAACGGGTCTTAAATGGACTTGTATCGCAGTTTAACAAGGATGCTGATACCTCAACAACCATAGACTGCATAAAAGGTTTGCTTTGCAATTACAGCATCTGGCAATTATAATTGCGCACCCAAAACAAGCGTTTTCGTAAGTTTTATGATCGGAGGCGAGCATCAAGTTTTTGATTTTTTTAAATAATCGGAAGCTGAGGTCAAGTTTAATTCTTTAGTTTTATTTGTTATATTGTTGAATTGGTTTTACTTTCATATTTTGTTATCACTTAGTATTACATTCCCAACAACATGTACACTTTTCTAGATCATAACCTACGTTAAACTAAAATAATTGACGAAACAAAATCTCGCCCACGTAAAACTCCATGTGGTTGGGACCACTATGGTCTATACATACACAATAGACATTACATCTACGTTGTGTGATTGTTATCTTTATTGCTTTAACTTAGTAAGACAAACATTTAAGCAGGCCTGATGAACATGTCAAATCAATTATTGTTACCAACACCATGATTTCGTTTTGCATATATACGACCGCGGCGGATGTGTGATGGGAATGATTTGATTTTGGCGCTCAATTTCCCCTCATCTTCCTCGCCTGTAGCTAACCAGTTGCCCCAGGGACGTGCTCAGCATGTGTACACCAGTCAAGATTTACCTGACGCTGGTACATTGCACAATAGGCCTACAATCAATGTTTTTTAAAAATTGTTTTATATACAGCTGGTGCGTGAGTGCGCACGGGTTATTTCCATGGAATTTGAAATGACCTGCATTCCATGGTATCGTCAGTGTATACTTACGACAAGACCAAGCTCATTATACACATCGTTAAATTGTTGGTAGTTAGTAGTATTATTGATTCTAAAAGAAACGGCTTTCGTTAAAACTAAATACTATAATGCAATGACGCAATATCCATGTTTTATTTCATTGAGCTGTGTAACAAGGAACTACAAATAAGGCCACGCTTTGGATCTCGTAAACTTCCAAGTATCAATGGCTATAGCTTATTTTTAAAAAATAATCCATTTAAAAGTCATGAACTGTTGGTTTTGCTGACGGGGAGTAAATCACAAGTCGTGTTGAAT
Organism: Evasterias troschelii; assembly: GCA_032357145.1. NCBI lineage: Eukaryota > Metazoa > Echinodermata > Asteroidea > Forcipulatida > Asteriidae > Evasterias > Evasterias troschelii. Next base: position 6,931 of record JAUELU010094890.1, read on the forward strand.
TTAATGAAAGTATGCCTTGCAAGTTCTAGGATGAGCATGCGGAATTTAGGTCAAAAAACAGATAATGTTTGTATACGGAATATTATCAGCATACTTTCTACGATTAGATTCTCCGGTTAAATTAAAAAAGAAGACGCATTATTTGGTGATGAAATTGTGTTAAGAACCAGAGTTGGAGATAAAATTTAGATGGAGGACGTACACCTACTTATAATAACCCCTATGAAGCAAATAACATGCTGGGAAAGATGGTACACAGATAGGTTGAGACCTTGAGTTAAAGTTACTGGTTCAGCCAGATTAGGCCCCTTGAGAGTCGTTAACTAGAAAAGGGGGAAGGCTGTTCAATGTAAGCATACCGTTGCTTACACCGAGTGAGTCTACAGAAGTATGTACATGTACAGCATACTTGCTGTAACCACAAGATGGCCAGTCACACATTACATTGTTACAAACACTAGGCCTTTTATTGGTTCTGGTTTTACATGTAGCTGACTAGCTGTTTTTTCTAAATTGTAACGTCGACTGTTCCTTGTCTCATCCCACACCAAAATACAGAAGCATTGCAAAATGTTTCCTCTTTTGGTATTTATAAGACTATCATTGAAATTGGTCCACTTGGCAAATTATACAAAGTCACAAACAAAATTAACTTTCATTTAGAAAGGACCGGCAGATGGTATTGTTCAGTTAGTTTTCAAAAGTCTTTTCCTCCCATCCAGTCTTCACTACCAATGGTAGAACATTTTAACTTTGATTAACGCTTAATGTTAAAATTAGTAGGCCCTACCCCTAGATTATGCCGACTGACTTGGTTGAGCTGAACTATCCTTAATTAAGGACAGCCAATTACCTCTTGTAACCTACATCCAACTTGGCACGCTTCGTGATAATGAACTGCCTTCCCCCAAGCAACCTTGGAGCGACCCTCTGTTTTTTTTTGTTAAACTGAACCATTGATCCAAATTAATTTGGATTTTCTAGTTGACTGCTCTTCAGTCGGTTTGTTGTTTCCGAATCGTCGCCGTCACTGGTCCTACGAAGTTAACTTATGGTTCACAGCCAGCCTCAAAACAACTGCTATTACAAAGTCTGCTAACTATCGTTTTTCCTTGATTTGTGTTAGTGTGTGTTTTTTATTTGTTATGTCAAGGCCAACTTCTTCATTTGTCCGCAGCTGTGAAATGTTGTAATTTTTGCAACTAAAGGAATAATTAAATTCTAAACACATACGTCACTTTGTGAATACGAAAAAACAAAAACAATGAGTTTTGCTCTCAGAGCGCTGTGTCGACCTATTGCTATATAGGTCCCCCTCGTGAAAACAAATGTTTCAATAGGTCATGGCATAAAGATGTCAAATGCGTTGGGGCCAGCAACGCGAGTTTCAAAACGCATTTGTGTAGGCCTACATGTTAAATTATCATGGCGTTTCGTGATAGGTTACTTCGTGGGAACATAATTTTAAGTGATATGCCTACGTCGTTCATATCGTTTAAGTGTGAAAGTATTACATAATGGCCTGGAACTGAAACTTGCTGAAAGTGTTAACAGTAAACTTGTCATCAAATATTTGGTACAAAACCGATTTGCAAGATTTCCGTTTTGTGTTTTGTTTGATAGAATATCGTCGCTGGCCCCTCGAAGTGACCTAAGTATTAGATACAGCATAATCTTTTCGGTTTTAAATGGGAACGAAAACAACATTTTGTATGGAGGTGCATGTATATGTTTAAATTTATAGTCACCGATAGTAAGTTTACCCAGCCATTGGTTAATATAATTATGAAAATCCATTTAAAAGTTCCGGAATTGTTGGTCTTACTGTCAGGGAGTAAATCACTAGTCGTGTTGAATTTAATGATAGTATGCCATGTGAGTTCGAGGATAGCATGCAGAATTTTAAGGTAAGAAAACAGACAATGTTATTGACGGAATATATTCTCATCATATTTTCTACGTTGGTTCTCCGGTTAAATGCAAAAAGAAGACGCATTTTTTAGTGATATTTGTGTTTTAAGAACCAGAGTTGGAGACAAAAGGTTCAGGAAGTACACCTACTTATAATAATCTCTAAGAAGCAAAGAACATGTTGGGGGAGATGGTACACAGATAGGTTGAGACCTAGTCCCAATTAGGGCCAATCCACTCTGTATCCTTGGCCCTAGTGCAATTGCAAACCATTTCTTGTGCCCCATTCTGTTGTTGAGGCGGGAGCCCGACCGTCTTCTTCAATGAGTAAGTTGTCAAGATCGTGGAGATATTTTTGAAAGTTCACTCTCGTAAATCTCGTAATTTTCACCCAAAACATTAGAACCAAAATTAAAAATTCCACCTATCCGGCTATTTACAAGTATATTGGCACTCAATCGGTAAGTTTTCATAATGCAGATCGGCGCGGAAAAAAACAAACCAGGGGGCACAATAATTAGTTTGCAGTTGCACTAGGGCCAAGGATGCAGAGTGGATTGGCCCTAATTGGGGCTAGTTGAGACCTTGAGTTTTCAAGGTACTGGTTCAGCCAGACTACGCCCCTAGGGAGTCGTAAACTAGAAAGGGGGAGGGCTGTTCATCCACGGTCTACAATAAGTACGATAATGTTAAGCCTAACATTGCTCTATGATTTTAGTTATACCCTCTCTCTGTGCTTCCTATTGAAATGATGGTTCACACAATTACTGTACATAATTACCAATAAAACAGTAAAATGTCAGAAGGAAACTTTAGAAAGTGATATGGAAACAAGATTTGGACATATGTTTTCGGTGAAGCAGTTAGGTTTGAGGGAAGCATATGACTTATCACAAGTCCAATGAGAAAACAAAAAAGCTTGTACATGAAGTAGATAAATAGGCCTACTTACCAAAAAATGATTATTACCATAAATAATATACAACAAAATATATATAATCAAGGAGTGTGTTTGAACTTACGAACTATCCTAAATAACTTGGGCTTTGGTTTGTCGTAGTAAAAACTAGGAGATTACATTACATGCACACGTTTAACTAGACTCAATAAATAATAAATAACAACATAATAAGTCTTAGCATACTCAAATAGCAAATAGTTTGGAAGTGTTGCCATGATTACAACTTAATTACAAACAAGAAGGCATACGAAAGGTAGTGCATTATGTATTCAGTTAACGATCCCAAAAGATAATGAAAAAGAAACAAATGTTTTTTATTGAGTACCAATTTTGTGCTGAGTTAAGACGAAGTATGTTCAATGAAATCTTTAAATTACATAATGTTTTGAGGCACTATGACAATAAGATATTAAAAGTCCTGTTATAGGTCCTCCCAAGAAAGAAATAGTTGTCACTTAATTTAAATAAATATTTTCATTTTCAATAAACTGAACAAAAAGGAATACTTAGAAATATTAATATAAAAATTATTCAACCCGACTCATATAAAACAACAATAACAACAACAACAACACTAAACATCTACAGATTGCCTACTTTAGCGAGCAAACAAAATAAATATAAAGCTGGTACTTTACTTGTCGGGCAGAACTTTTGACAGAAGTTCAAAACCGTTAACTTCTTTCAACTTCTGTCTTAATTGTTTTTACACTCACTTTTGAACTGCGGTGCCTCAAAAAACAATTATAAAAGGAGAAATATTTTCACGTTCTAAAGGGAATATCATTTTAAATGTTTCCGAACGTATAGGCCTTTAAGCCATAGTTGTTACAACATCTGTTTTTTACCATTAGCACGTCACTGGATAAGCTTGGATATTGTTTACACTGTTATTTCCAGACTCAATTATCCCTATAACAAAGATGTGCTCCTCAGCCACTGTAAGTCCTTCGTCCTCTTTTTTCTTTGTTGTGTTTTTCCAAACAGGAACGATTAACATGAGTTTAAACCTTTTGAAACAGCACGGCCGAAAGAAGTTGCCTTTTCACAGCTTAATTTTAAAGTGTATCTTATGAAATTTAAGCCTGAACAACGAGTGAAATCAACCGAGGCCAGTTCCAACATCAGCCCTAGCCACGTAAAATATAGCGCCCTCTTGCCTTTAAGTACTTGCATACAAATAATTTCAGATTATTTCAATCCTCATAGATAAATAAACAAATAAATTAACAACTAAATGCTCCATTCACTTTAATGTCACACAAACGATTAAACGAAAAGTAGAAACGAATAAAACAAAATATTTTGTATTTTTAGGGGAAGCACTAAACAGAGAACAAGATATGAGAGTGGCCCAATAAAAGTAACCTATTTAAAGTAATGCAACGGTAGCCTTTTTACAATTAGTTGCCCATTAAATTATTCTGTCAAAAAAATGTTTTCCCTCCCTTTTATTCGGTATTATCTTTGTTACACATTGTAATGATTTGAAATACAAAAATTTAAAGAAACAAAACAGTATTAATTTAAAATGGCACAAAATTGTTATCCGTTGTATTTCTTGTTTACACTCTTTGTTATTTACCTCAGATAACCCACAAATATCAGTTTTTAAAAACTATACATTCTTACTTAAATTACTTTATGAGGGGCATGTGGGCATGTGGGCAAAGGATAATGTCAGGACCACTCAGAGGAGCATGGTTGTTGATGATTTCACCCAAGACAGTGTCAGACAAGAGCTCAACATCTCTAGGTGGATGCGTCATCAAGGATGAGGAGAGAAAGTCAGCATGTAGTTGTGTCATGTCAATGTTACGTAGGTTGTGGCCATAAACACGTTTCCGAGTTGGAGAGAGGCGTTTAATGTTGATCAAATATTTGACTGCTATGTGATGAGATGGAAGGCCAAAATGAGAAGACAAAGTAGAAACAAGATCGTCATTCTCACGTGAGATGATCAAGTCAAGGGTGTAACCACTGTGGTATGGGTAGTTTCAGTGACGTGCTGCTGAAGACCGTATATATCAATGATGTCATAAAAAGCTACAGAAACACGGTCCTCTCAAACCTCAACATGAGTATTGAAGTCCCCTGTGATGAGCAGATAACTTGGAGTCGGGACTACTGTCTCCAATAATGACGAAAAGTCATCCATGAACATTGAAGGTGTCAAATTATAGTCGTTTTAAAAGCACGGATTGTATTATGGCGCTCGGTCGCCAAATAAGAAGCAGTCATTGAAGAAAACGTTTAAGGAACAAAAGACGGAACAATAGTTTCAAATACAAGTCTTTGTTCGGGGTAGCTGGACCCTGTGGTCTATTGCAAGTTAGTAAAATCGTACATGTGATAAAGCTATGCGTACAGCAATGTCGGTACATGCACTGTTTTTTACACACAGTAGATGGCGATGGAAATTGACAGACAACTACCAAAAAGATACAGGTAAAAACACTCGGGAGGACCAAAAGGTTCATAAAAATTGTCACAAGGTACTCACAGTTAAAAACATAGCGATACAGTGTAAATAGAGACATCCAAAGACAGAAAAATCGAAAATTAAACACGAATAAACGAAACAACTTGCTGCAGCTCGTCCAATTATTATATACTTATCGCATATATATATATTTGCTGCAGCTCGTGTTCAGCGCGTGTGTCAAACATGCGATTGCCCCGAAAGAAGCAGATCACCATTTTTGTTTTAAGATTCAACTCAATTCAATTTAATCTGACTTTAATTTAACATGGACATCTTCAATGACACTCTCATGAAATTTTAAACATTACTTTTTAATGCAGAGATACATATGCCTACAGCATTTATACAGTATTGTTGCATTCCCCGTCTGAATGGGTAGGTGGGGGTTGTCACTTCACACGGGGAATAACAATAAAATAATGTTCGGTTAAGGGGACTCTGACTTTGGTTGGACA
>JAUELU010094991.1:0-12722 GCA_032357145.1 Evasterias troschelii
GACCGGGGCCCCCCCCCCCCCCCCCCCCCCCACGTACATCCACCACCCACTTTGCTTCTTGCCCATGTGGAGAAATAAATATCACCACTTAATTATCGTTGAACAGAGTTTTATTGACTTGACATCTGCTCAAACTTAAAGAGATTTTTTGGGAAAGTTTGAGTTCTGCTCAAGTGTAGGGTCAAACATCTGTATTGACGCTGTTCAAAATGTGTGTGCGTGTTTTTATCTGAAAGCCTGGTAAAAAGCATCGTGCAAAACTATTTTGTCTGTTAGTGTTACTTGTCTGAAATGCCCTTGTTGATTATAAATCAATTACATGCAAAGTATACTTTTGGTTTTTTAAACTGTTCAATTGTTGTATAAATGTTAAACTAACCTGTGAAAGTTTCATTTTAAAAGGTGGTAGCGTTTTTGAGATATTGCCAAAAATCTAGTGCGTTTAGGCCCATGCAGCAAGAATAATCCGTAATTGGAATAAACAATCTAAGAAACAATTTTGTGTAGTTACATTTCTCAGAATGCAATGTTTTTGAATCCCTATCTCTAAAACCACATTCCTTTGAAGGGAATTATTACTCAAAATCTTATTATTCAAAAGTAAGTTTTTATGGGCAATAATTTTTGGAGTAATTCCCAAAGCCTATCTTTAAAGTATTTCGAAAAATTTGAATCTCCAAAGTATCCCTAAAGTTGACTTTTGGAGTATCCATTTGTGACTGCTGTGGCCAGCTAAGCTTGGCTTGGGTTTTAATTATATTTAAAAAAATCCCTGATGTTTTCTTGCTGTTTTCTCAACAAGTTGTGGCTATGTATTCAGCTGAAACTTTCAAAGGTAACTTTTTTTGTACATTTTTTGGTAACTTTGTCTAAAAATCAAGGTTTTAAAATCTGTTTTCCTTTTTTTAGTTGATTTTTTTCGGGGGGGGGGGGGGGGAGAGGATGTTTACCAAAGTATGACTCTACCTTTTAAGCCCCAAAAGTAGTAACATGTAAGCACACAAAAGTAATGCTTACCAGAAACGGGTTACCAGCCAAACAACTATGTCGCATGAACACTTTGTGACTGGTATCCTGCTCATTTCTGCTTAGCAGACAGTTGTTAAATTGTTCTACTTATAAGCAGCTCTATGAAACTGGGTCCTGCTTACAGCCAAGCACAAGATCTAACAAGGACAGACATTTTTTTGTTTAGCAGTTAGCATGTTTACATAAATGTAATTGCTTGTTATCCCCGGTACCCCACTTGGTATTTTTGTGATTACAGTTTTTACTAAGCCCTCTTTACCTATTGACCCTGAAGTGGCGGGTTTAGAATGCTTATGCAACTCCAAACATGGAAGTATACCAATGTGTTCCCGAATAGGAACACAGAAGTTCCAGAAACTCAAACAAAGTCCATTAATATTACAATAAAACAGAACAAATACAAAGCACCAGGTGCTTTTAAGGGAAATCCCCTTTATGGCTACCTACTTAGTTTGTATAAATCAGACTCTTCCACTTTGAGGAGGGGAAAAATCTGTGGCAAGAATCTGAATAGTAATAGTGCGACTTATTAAAATTACAGTAGGTTTACAGAGAAGGTGTAACAATTTAAAGGGGCATTCGTCATGATCAAAACAGGCTTGTGGCTGTAGGAGTTATGAACTCTAACCTAGTTACTGCCCTGGGATCCTGCTAAATCTACATCATGGAGGATGCAGGTGTGCTGTAAGTGGCTGATTAGAGACCATAATTCTATGTACAGTCACAGGCCTGCTTTGATCTAAACTCATCTCCTTTAAGGGGGTATACCCAGTTGGGCGTCAGGGTGTCTTTTGGGTACAGCCCAATTTTTTTATCTTTCATTCAATGGTATTGTTGTGTAATGTATAGTGTGAACATTTTGTATTTATTTAATTTAATGAGTAATTTACATTAGACACAAAGTGGGACAAAGTTTTTGACAAAATTGAACAATTTTGGCCGCATTGCTTTGAAGCAGAACATGTGTGTGACAAGTAAAAAGAACTTTGGGTGGAATAAAGAAAAATTTACTAGAGCAAGACATGAACCTAGGACCTCCAGATTAATAGAGCTGCTTAAAGCACAAAAAGTAGCTAAGCACAACAACATTTCGCTTACCAGAATAAGGTTACCAGCCAAACTATCACATGTGCCATTTTTGACTGGTGGTATCCTGCTCATTTCTGCTTACAATCTGGGAAGCAGCGAGATCGAGAGGTCAGAGGGGATGCGACCTTTTTAATTCAAACATCAAGTAATAATTAACCACTATAGGTAAATTTAAAATATTTTTTGGTTTATTGTGCCGGTGCCGGTGCTCCACCAACTGAGCGTCCTTGCCGTTATGTTTCTCTATTTTGTCAAGATAATATACTTATTTAAAATTAGCAAGTCAGTTTCCCTTGTGGTTTATTACTTGATACAAGGAAAAAACACTTACATTATATGTACATCCTTTCTAATGTTGAGCTATTTCCTCTTGTTTTCCCCAAAAATGCAGGAGAAACAGTATCCATGAAATATTCACAGGTGAGTTTTCCGATAGCACAACTTTGTAAAGCTCAGTGTTTCCGCTATTAGCAAAAATCATAAAGGAGCCAAGCTTGAATCAACACAGACGTCCTGCCATTTCTATTTGAAATTTGTGAGATTTATTTCTGTGTTTCCTCATCTTACAGCTGATGTTTCATTCGGCGGTGCGAACGGTTGCCATGGACGTGACTGTACCCCAAGCCGTCCATACAGACCCCGGCTCCAGCTCAGCATTCCAGTTTCACTTTTTACCATATGCTCACCAGTTCGATGCACCGAGGGCCGTTTGTCAGCAAGACGCTAAATATCGGACTAGTCCTCACTCCGACTCAAGGAACGAAGCGATGTTCAATGGCTCCTACCATTATTCACCTACGTCTGATCCGGGATCACCCGCTGCTGTTAAAGTTACTGCCTGTCCTGAACGTCTCAATGGTAGGTATAGATTATTATAGTACACCATCTACCTTTGTTTTCAAGGAGTGACCTTGGCCTTTCCTGGAGGCAAGATTCTACAATGTGTTATAATTTCCAGATAAATTCAAGAGTTATAAAAGTAACAGCTGAACAAGTTTTGAGATGGGGCCCCAATTCTTCATATCAAAAGTTGATAAAAATCCGACGGTCCACAATCTTCATGAGATGTAAGATAGCATGTGTTCTTCCAATGGGATCGTGCTTGCAGGAAGCTCTGTGGCTCTTTTGTAAACAAGTGATGTCACAGGTTAAATGATCTACACAAGTTCTTTCTTTTTTTATTTGTTGGTCATAAGCTATGTTCACTTTGGCAGTTGTAGCTATACCATTACAAAGTTGTATACCTTACAGTTCATCTTTGAGAGGGCAAGGCCAATTTCAATTTTTCAAAGAGTACTTCCACTGGAAAACCTTAAACATGTATGGGAAACTTTTGAAGAGGCACCAAGGCCAAGACCAGGGGCAACAGAGGCCCTGGGCTCGATTTCACAAAGAGTTAAGATTGATCGTAACTGCAAACCCATCGCAGTTGCTTAGCAAAGAGTGATGTCACAATGCAAATCACTATGGTAATACTGATAACTCATCTTAAGATGAATCTTAGTGCTTTGTGAAATCAACCCCAGGTCTTTGTGTCGCTGTAAATTTAGGCCTGTAAGTAGTAAACTCTTCAAACTTATGCCACTGGGAAAAAATCTGATAGCTTGTGATTATCTTGTTTTTATAGACTTATCTGACCAGTACTTCTTTAGAGACTCTCAGTTAACGGTCGGTGTACAATTGCATTTTTATACTAAACCTGCAGGAAGTAAAAAGACAGGAAAACTAAAAATAACTTGTATTTTTGTGTTAGCCCTCTTCTTTTAAAACTCTCAAATTTTATACTAGCCCTACTACCGGTCGGTGTAAAATTGCATTATTATGCTAAACCTGCAGGAAGCAAAAAGACAGGAAAATTAAAAATAACTTGTATTTTTGTGTTGTCTTCTTTAAAGACTCTCAAATTTCATACTAGCTCTACACCGGTCGGTGTACAATAGCATTTTGTACTAAACCTGCAGGAAACAAACAGACGGAAAAACTAAAAACAACTTGTATTTTTGTGTTGTCTTCTTTAAAGACTCTCAAATATCATACTAGCTCTACACTGGTCGGTGTACAGTAGCATTTTTGTACTAAACCTGCAGGAAACAAACAGACGGAAAAACTAAAAACAGCTCGTATTTTTGTGTTCTTTTCTCTTTGTTTTCCCTCAAATATCATACAAGCTCTACACCAATCTGTTTACAAAAGCATTTTTGTACTAAACCCTGCAGGAAAAAAAAAAGACAGGAATACTAAAAATAACTTGTATTTTTGTGTTCTCTGTCTACGTTGACCAAGAAAGGCATTCACGTGTAATTCAAAGTCAAAGTCTCTTATGGTTTGTAACTTGATATTCAAAGTCATTGGGAAAAAGTTTTAAAATAACGGCCAGTGAAGTCGTTAAAACTGCTTCATGTCAGATGACGTGAATAGGCCTACACGCCATCATTTTCTGGACTGGCTTAAGGCGAACAAGTTATTACATCCGGAACAACTTTTACATGTCCGGAACAACTTTGTTGCCCTTAATTTGTTGCTAACGACCACCTTGACTTTCATTGTACACCAACGCTAATTATGAGAACCTTTGTTTTGTTTCTTTCGTCAATTCAAGGTTTCATTTTAGCAATGATATTTTCAATGAAATCAAAAACAAAGGAATGCTAAAAAGTTCAAAAAATTGAAACCGCGGGTGGGCACGGAATTTTTATTTTATAATGAAGGGTTTTTTTCAGAAGCAGACAATTTTGAATTACAATCAAGAAACAAAACTAAATACTGTATTAATTTCCTTCAACCCACACTGCTATGGTCATAGATACTTCCCTTGAGTAGTGTGATTTCCTCATTATCGTTGAAACGGATGTGAAACCCATGCAGAAACATTTTATTGTAAACATGAAACCTGGAAGCTTTGCAAGAAAAACAACATGAAACTTCTACACGCCCAGTTCAGTGAGCGTAATGACGCCCAGTTCAGTGGGCGTAATGACGCCCAGTTCAGTGGGCGTAATGACGCCCAGTTCAGTGGGCATAATGACGTCCAGTTCAGTGGGCGTAATGACACCCAGTCCAGTGGTTGTAATGACGCCCAGTTCAGTGGGCAAAATGATCAGTTACAAAAAAGTTACGCCTGATTCTCAAAAACAATAAAATAATAATAATAGTACCAGCGTAGGTGGGCAAGGACATACTAAGGTGGTTACTGCTCAAGAATCACGAATTTACCTGATTTTGAAAACTTGATGTACAGCCCTGGTAATTAATCACTTAACGTCCGTATTCTGAGCATTTTTCCATGCCCACCCGCTTTATTATTTTTTCTGAATTTGTTGAGCTTCTGGAGTAATGGTTTCCTTTGAAAATGTCCTTGCTGAAATGAAACACAAGGAAACTATTATGAGAACATGGTTTACAAAACCTCGGCCTTGAGCCACAACCGATAATCTACCAGTGTATGCTGGAATCTCAGAACACTAATGGCTTTAGGTTAGGAAGCTAGTGCATTCTGCTCTAAACCAGCCAGGCTCCTAGAGGATGATACCCATGCCTACATCCTTACAGACTGTTGGAGGGGTGGGGGGGGGGTAACCCTGTTTCAGCCTCATGATGAGTAGGTGGCAATATGCTCCTGGTGACAGTTGATTTGGGTTGACAGCCCAAATCAGATAAGTGTAGCCCTCGCCTTGAAGTGGCTGTACAGCCTTGCGATGTTAGGTCGTATCTCATTAAAAAAATATATGTATAAAAATAAATAAAATCTTACCCCCTTATGAGTCCAAATACACTGATGTCAAGCATACAGTTAAGGACCTGAGAGTGATTGTATGATGTAATTAGGAAATAGGTTGGGATTTTTTTACAGCGGAAGTGAAAATGAAAATGGAGAATCAAGACTGATCACGGGTTCCAGGATGGCCTTCTCTTAAAACTACAAGTCATTTAGGAATTTCTTTTTGAGAAACGTATGAAACAATGTCTGCCAAGGTTTAAGCAAGGATTTGGTTAAATTTGCTGAAAATTTAAAAACTTGGTGTCCAAATTGTTCACTTGCAATACATTTAAAACATGGTGTCCAAATTTAAAACAGGGTGTCCAATAGACACCCCTCTGGCTTACACTATGGACTGTCTGGCTTATGAATGCAGCGTGTCGTGGTGGATGGTCAAGCACACTGGACTCGGGCTCTGGTGTTTCTGATCAGCAGAGTTTTGGGTTCGAGTTCTGGTCCTGGCAAAAACCTTGGGTGTGATCCCTGGCTACACAGCAGCCATAGGTTGCGTTACTTCTGACTGGAACCCTAAAATAAAGATGTCAACAAAATAGAGAGACCATGCAAGGGATGGGTAGTTTAGTTGGTAGAACATCAGCACATTAACCCAAAGGTCGTAGGTTCAAATCCCGCTTTAGTCAATTTGTCTTTGTTTAACCCCAAATTATTGTAATTGTCAAGTCTAACTGATCTTTTTATTAAGTTCTTATCTTTTTTATTGTGCAGCTAAACATCCAACAAGTTGGTCTAAAGATGACGTGGAAGAGTGGCTTGATTGGTCTGGGAAGGAGTTTGAGCTGGATGATGTTCAACGGAAAAAGTTCTCCATGAACGGAAAGGCTCTCTGCATCCTCTCCAAGGAAGGGTTCAGTTACCGCGCCCCTAATGCCGGAGACTTCTTGCATGAACTCCTCCAAAAGCTCATAAGTAGAGGTGGGTACAGTAGGACTGAGCCAACCCTATCACCACCCTCCCCATCTCACCTGGTATGTCTGCTCAGTCCTCCTTGTGGGTGAGACCAGACCGGCCACTTGGTGGGGAATCAAGCTCCGCCGGCCCCCATCACATTGCGCCTCCGAATGCCTCCAACTCTGTACTTAGCACTCTATAATCTTGGGGCTCGTGCACCACACAGGCAAGATTACCTGCTGGGCCCACGACCCAAGTACACCCTCACTGGGTATGCCATCTCCGTCCTCCTTGAGATCGGGGACTGGACCAGCCCGGCTGGATGGTAGGGAAACGAGCTCCACCGTCCCCCATCAACTTGTGCGTTTAACTCTCTCTCTTCTCTGCCACTAGGCTCTGCAGAAGTAGAAAAAATAGCAAGTTCTCAAGAAAAAATCTACACAGCAAAGTAGAGAAACACATGGTGTTACCGCAAACTTAATAACACACCATGCAATGCCTCAAAACTTTTATAGATAACATCTTTTAATTATGTTCTAAAGGTTGAGAAAACAATTAAAACCAAAATTCAATTTCGGGTCAACAAGAAAAATGTATCAATTTTTTTTCTTCCCCCATTTTGTTACAGGGACCTCTTTCATTTTCAACCAATTACCTACAGATATGCAAATGACTCCTTCAGTATCAGCCAATGAGGAGATGGCTCTTATGAGACGCTTAGGCACAACAACAACTTCAAATTTTCAGCAGCATAGAAGAACTCCACCGAGTTACAAGCAAGGTGTGGCAAGAAAATTTATTATGGAAGAGGGAGGAGAACATGATTAGTCTCAATCTGAAAGCTCACTTTATTTAATTTTGATTTGATCTGATTTGATTAGATTTGATTTGATTTGAAAAGGTTACTTCAGAGTACATAAACAAATCATTCAAAAAGTAAATAACAAAAGTCTTAAAAAGAGAACAAACAAAACGAACAAAAACATTAATAAAAACTAAAAAAGTATGAAGATTGCACTTAACAAAGGCCATATTTGCAAGACAAATGCCCCAAAATTAAGCACTTTTAAAATAGATCCGCTTAGAATCATAATCATAAACTACAGAGCTAGTCCTTCAGAGAAATATTCTTCATCTGAAATAGTGTATAAGTAGTGTATAAGGACACCCTAAATCAACATGCCTTATTTTGATTGCCCCAATCAAAATAGTCATGTACAGTAAGCACACTAGCTGGGGCAGAGCCATTTTTTATTGTTTATTTTTTTGGGGGGAGGGGTTGGGCTATTAAATGTATCGTGCCATTTAGTTGTGAATTTTGTTCAATCTCATTTGGGGGGGAGGGGGCGTGGGCAAGATCCCTTCTGTTTGTTCAAAACGTTCTTTTGTTGTTTTTTCATTCTCACTTTCACTGCCCCGATACGGTTGATTATAAACATTCACTGGAATGTATGAATTTACTCTTCCAAAGAACACCAAGCAGAAGACGAATCGACAGGGCCGGCCCATGAGCAAACTTCCAGACTTAAAATGTTCGACAAGTTCGACAGAGACTACTACAAGGGCAGCAACAACGGCGGCAAATTAAACACACCAGAACTTGTACCACTGAACCTCAAAAAACCAGGTATGATTGTAACCTTACTGTTGAACTAATAGTCATGATAGTATGGTAATACTTCAGTAATGACACTGTCAAAAAAGATGTTATTTCTATCTGAAAGATTACTTTTTTATAAAGATGGTAGTAAGCATCCTGCCAAATTATTTCGTCTCGGAACCTCCAATGACTATAAATCAATAGAACATTTCAACCTGAGAAACGATACATGCATGAATCAATTCTCAGATTTCTGAGTGTTGGTGTCCGTTTAGGAACGCTGTGGCCAAAGATAAACCCTACCTTGACTTGCTGCTTACCTGAGTAGATGTTCTTCTAACAGATTGATTTGATTTATTTACACTTTTCACACAAACAGTGGCACGTCGTAACCGAGCGATTAATAGCACCGGACTCGAGCTCTGTTATCTCTGATCAGCAGAGTGTAGGTTTTAAGTTGCGATCTTGACACCTGTTTCTTTGAGCATATCTTTGATTTGTTCCTTGGATAATAATAATAATAATAATAATAATAATACTTGGTTCTTATATAGCGCTCTTTATCATACCCCTAGGGGCGAAACAAAGCGCTCAGTATTTTACCTGCAAGGTGTGTGGAGCTAGACTAAAGTGATTAAGTTCAGTTATTGAGTGTCCCTGGTTTCCTTACCAGAAATTCATAATAATAATTTATAATTTCTCAAATCTGTATAACTTATTTGTAGATTCTGCTAATGAGAGTTGCAGTAGTTCCGGCCACAGCACCCCCCATGCAGCGTTAGATGAGGAACCCCAGCAGAGACCTCACACCATGGCGGCATTCCATCACGGCTACCCGCCCCACCTGTCTCCTTACCCTACGGTACATCCTAAGACACTGCAAGAACCTAGATGCAAGGAGTTGTCTGCTCATCACGACACAACCACTGGCCAAAAAACCCAAAGTCACATCTACTTCCCAGCTTACTGCTCCTCCCCGCCCAGTGGGAAGTCACCCACAAACCATTCATCGAGCGGCAACCTCAACCAAAAAAGGCATCTCTCACCTTCCTTGAGTTTGCCGCATCGTCAAAGTCACACAGGGGCTGAAGATTACAATCCTCAACAGAAACACCGCCGAGAAATGATGGAAGCTCATCTAAGTTCATCAGAGAACTGCTTGAATTCTACCGCCCCCTCAAGCAGAGATCTTAGTTTTGACAACAGGCCGGTTTTACGAGAGATTCTTATTGGCAGGGATTCTCATCCAAGTTCAGTACTCCCTCATAGTCAGATGAAGGTACACGACAAATTGCGCGCCCCAGTTATACAGAAGACCCCAGCAGCCTTAACCAATGGCCACACCTGTACTAGGATGTCAACCGACCGCACACCCATCCAGAGGTCAGATTCCATCAGATTCCATCAGCTTGCTAACCAACGGGACATATTGTCTCATGTGCCTTTTTCTCATCACTATCCGTACTGTCTAGCGCCCTCTGTCAGCCAGGCGTTGACCTGTGAGAGAAGCCCTCCATCCGTTTTTTCAAACGTGTTCGATGTGAAAACCTTGGGTGACCCTAAGGTTGAGGTAGCCACATCGATAATGGATTGCAGTGCCCCAAAAGATGGAGCTGATAAAAAGAAAGGTATATAAATCTTTTCATTTTTTCGTCTTTGATTTTTAAAAAGGGGTTGTTTGGGGGTAGAGCACATCTACATCCATTCGCATTTTTGTGTTTATTTTAAACACACCATGCAACCAGCATCAAATTTTGTGGTCACCTTTTTTTTACTCTTTATAAACCATTTATTTCCGTTAGCCATTCAGCACTCACTCATCCTTAGAGTTATTTACTCCTCACTGCAGCACAGAAATTTACAAGATTTTTTTGCTGTACCTAAAAGTCCTCAGATAACTTTCTTTGTAATGGGGCCAACCAGCTACAAGTTGGAGAACAGGCGAGTCTTGATGAGACCCTTTTTGAAGGAGAAAATAGTTTTAGCATTTTTAATGGGGACTGGAAGATTGTTCCATAAACAGTGGCAGCAGTGGAAAAAGCTCTCACCACAAAGGAGATAGCGTCAGAGCTTCAAAGGGAGTATGGGCAGTCACAATACCTTTGAAGTTTGTACTATCACATTTGCTTCTTGATCTTAGGTCACAGACCCCTCTTGTGGCAGTTCTTATGGCTACTCCTCAAAGATAAGAATTACCTCCACTCCATCTGTTGGGAGGACGAAGCTTTACTCGTCTTCCGCATCATCGATACGGAGAAAGTCGCCAAGCTCTGGGGGAAGGAGAAGAACAGAGTGAACATGACGTACGAGAAGATGTCCCGAGGAATGCGGTACTACTACAACACAGGGATTTTGTGCAAGGAGCATGGGCAGAAGCTGACATACAGGTTAGTACAGGGCTCGGAAAGGCCAGTAAACTCGAGACCAGACAAGTTCAGCAGTCGTGTGTTTTACAATTGAATATTTATAACCCATGTCTCACTATGTTACGTTGAGAGTATGAGATGTTGTACAAAGTGCTTCACTAAGAGTGGTAAACTGGAGTGGCAATCTGTGGCAAATACTATGACAGGAAAGTATGGCATGGATTACTTCACCATTCAAAACAACTTCTCTCTCCGTGAACATGCTTCCTTTATAAAACAACAAAAATTCAACATTTCAAGTACAAGTTTTTCAACATTAAGGCTGACAAGTTTTGTTGATTTCTTGTTTGTAGATTTCTTCAATCCCCAGAGGACCTAGTTAACTTGAGACACTTCTCAAAAAACAAGATGAAAACCAACGCTGCCTGCGATGCAGAATCAAAGGAGGCAAGGATTTGTCAAGAGGCGGACTCTCCAAGATCTGTCAGCTCCGAGAGAGACTCTGAGTCAGCAGAAGAGATGTCCTCACCAGGGTCTGCCTCGACGATGATCATGGCCTCATCGCCAGTCTGTGATACACCCATCGTCATGACAGCTGTTGCTAAGGAAGTCATCAAGATTAAAAAAGAGCATGATGATCTTGGATACTCTCTTTAATAAGATCTTGTCTCTTTCATGCAGTGAGAAGTACTTGAAGATTTAGGAGGTATATAAGATTAAGTTTGTAAATATGTAAAATGCAAGAAAGGTTTTTATTGGCAAGTCACAATTTTGTTTCATTCAAACAAAATGTCCTCATTAGTGAGCCACATGTACCTCCACCAATGTCACAATGTAAACAAACTAAGCAAGCAATGTGCAGCGTGAATGGAAACCCATGGCTGCTTTCAACTGCTTCTGCCGTAAGGTGGTAAGCAGCCATGCTTTTCCATGCTCACTTTGCATTAATTGCTTGCTTGGTTTGTTTGTATATGTTGTATACCCACTATGGGTCACATGACTGCATTCACCGATTATGTCTAATTGTTGTCTTAGTACTCCACAAAAAGATAGATTATCCAGTCTGATTGGTTAACACAGATCACATGATCAAATTTATTTGTCAAAGTAAAGGCACAATAAAAAAGCACTATCGTTTGACAGCTACATGTATAGACCTTTCTATTGCAACGTCACAGCCCAAGTTTTTAAGCGAGGTTGGAAAACTATGGAAAGCCATAACTGCAAATCAAAAACAGATATCTACCGGAGGCGTACAAAATATCTACACAGACGTCCGCCTTCCACTATCTTATCAATCTAGTACTGGAGAGTCGTGTGCAAGGTTTATGAACCAGTTTTTAAAAAATAGTACCTACTTTTTTCTAGTTTGTTTATATAATTAACTCTTTTATTTTGTGCAGCTGTAAAATACTGGCCTCAAAATGTTATTACAGTTTGATAACAAGCCTCTTAAATTTTTTCAATTTTTACTCAAATTAAAATCTAATTTATAGAAGTGAGTACTGAAGTTTATATTACACTGGAAAATTATCAATCAACATACGTGAGAAATGTAATTATAGTTGACCTCAACACATTCTACATATTTTATATTTTATATTTGTGTATTTTAATGAAGCAAAAACAGATCACTCTGAAACTTAGGCACTGATGTGATATATAGATATGTGAGCTTTTTCAAATCTAATAAAACATTTTATAATCATCAACAGAGAATGTATAGGAACTAATTATTATCAATGAAAACGTACCCATTTGATTTATCAAATTTGTTAGTTATTTGACAAAACAAGAGTTGACCCGTGTGATATTATCAAATCTTAGCAGCAATATTAGATAAAATTACAAACATTGCATTTATGTCAAAAATGGGCTGAAATTGAATAAAACAACAACGGGTAGGTAATTAAGCCTTGCATTTAGGTCAAAAATGGGCTGAAATTGGATAAAATCACAAGGGGTAAGCCTT
>JAUELU010095065.1:0-11075 GCA_032357145.1 Evasterias troschelii
TTGAGCTCAAATTTTCACAGGTTTGTTATTTCATGTTTGTGGTTGATTACACAAAACATGAACACTGTCTGTGATTAATTTGTCAGCTCTGCCAAACCTGTATAATACCTTTAAACTTTCAAAAGTGAAAGTGCTAAAATTAGCTGGCTATATGAAAATGTGCAAGTTGCCCGTTTTCATTGAATGAAGTGACTTCCTTGAGACATTATTTGACGTAAACAAAGCACTCTGCCTTCTCCAGATTGATGTTACTGAACTACAGTAGGCTGGATGAATGGCATCTCGCCCACCAGGCCCCTACCATTCACTCCCAGTTCCTTAGCAACCTGATGAAACACAAGATGATACAGGGTTGCTATACATCCTCTAGGCTTTCCCCTTTGTTGTGGACTTTTGTGAAGCTTGAGTATTCATTCTATACAACTGATTGGTCTTGTAGCGTACTGGAATTACCACAGGGTCTTGCGTCTATTCTGATGATGGCCTATTTATAAGAGGACTTGCAGGGTATACTGCATTCAGTTTAAAATAGAATGTTAAGTAAAATAATCAAATATTTAGATACCTGAAGGTAGAGTTATTGATTCATGTTTGTCACCATAAAGCCGATTTGTAATCAAATTACAGAGAAAGATCCCCCCCCCAAAAAAAATCACATGTGAAAGTTTCAGTTAAAGGCACTGAACACGTTTGGTAATTGTTAAAGACCAGTATTCTCACTTGGTGTATCCAAACATATGCATAAAATAACAAGCCTTTGAAAATTTGGGCTCAACTTGGTCATTGAAGTTGCAAGAAAATGATGAAAGAAAAAACACCCTTGTTGTACAAATTAGTGTGCTTTCAGGCTTCTGGCCAGAAGTCTTTTAAATATTTTTGTGAGAAATTACTGCTTTCTCAAAAACTACGTTACTTCAGAGGGAATTGTTTTTCACAATGTTTTATGCTATCATCAGCTCTCTGTTGCTGGTCACCAAGTAAGTTTTTGTGCTAATATATATATTTTGAGTAATTACCAAACATGTTCAGTGCCTTTAAATACAGAATCATGCTGAGAAACAGCAAAAACATGTCACAGGATTTTATCCACATCATGTGTAGGGAGGGGACAGCAGGTGCTACATGTATATATATGTAGAGTATCTCTCAAATTGATACCCTCAGAAATACAAAAATTCAAGATTCAAATGATTTGGGGAGATTTTTTCTCAAATTAGTTTTTACTATCAACATGATCAACAGCTGCAGTGCTTCACTAAGCAAGCCATATAATATTTCATGTAGTTGTCAACCTTTGACCCTATCTTTCAGTTTTAAAAACACACATTTTTTCACTCAGAATTCTACCTCAGAAAGTTTCTCAAATACTTTATTTCTCCTTTCACCTTTTGTTTTGAGTGTTCTTCTCTAATTACATGTAGGTTTCTTAACAGATTTACCAAAGGTTTTACTACTGAAATAAAACAACACACCAGTGATCATGTTTTTAAATTAGTAGGCATGTTGTGTGAACACTTTCTTGAAAACTAAATAACTGATACAAAAAGTGTTCTTCCAAATATCATTGCGGTACCCTTTTAGCACATGTTGTGTTTTTAAACTATTCCATGAACCATTGTTGATATTATTTTACATGTCCATCTAAGGCGGGGTACGTTTTGGGTAATTGGTAATTTTCAAAGACCAGTATCCTCACTTGGTGTATCCCACCATATGCATAGCATAACAAAGCTATGGAAATTTTGGCTCATTTGATCATCGAAGTTGCAAGAAAATGATGAAAAAAAAAAAGCAGTATCCACAATGCATAGTGTAACAAAGCTATAGAAATTTTTGCTCATTTGGTCATCAAAGTTGCAAGGAAATAGTAAAAGAAAAAACACCATTGTTGCGAAGAATTGTGTGCTTTCAGATGCCTGAGAAAAGGGTCTCATGCCTTGAGCCTCTCTCAGATTTTAAATGAAAAATTACCTTTTTCTCAAAAATAACATTACTTCCAAAGGTGTCGCTTCTAACTTACGAGTACAATGTTTTATGATATCAAGTGCTCTCCAGTGCTCTTTACCAAGTAAGTTTTTATGGTCATGGTCATTAACTTGTGGAGTAATTACCAAAAGTACACCCATATTGTACATGTACTTGAACACGTACCAGTACATTAATGAACCACACTATTGCAATGCATACCCTAATAGTCAGTGTGCTTTGATACAACTATATACATACTTGAACAATGTATCCATTATGTGCTGGTAGTATTGCAAGGGTGAAATTTAGGTTATCAAAACAAAGTGCATAATACACTGTACATACATTTATGTATGCTCGTACTCTAAAAATTACATTGATCTCCAATTGCTGAACATGCTCACTGCCATAAGCAAGTGTACCAATGGTTGCATCTCATCATGTATGCACCCTAAATTCTTGCTTGTACGTACGGTTACATGTCCGTACGATTTGTTTTGGTACATCTCCGTATAGAGTTTCATTGTACAGCAGGAGTGCCCTGCATTGACGTGTCTGTATTCAGTGTACATACATGTACATGTATACCTGTCTACTTGTGGATGCTAGATCGAGGGGGCGAGACGATCAGAGCACACTTTCTGCCGCTGGGCAAGGTTACACCCTTTCAGTCCTGGCCCGCAATCTAGACTCTGAGGGGAAGCTGAGACGTAATCAATAGAATTTCTTGAACTGTGGAGTAAACAAATCCAGTTTTGTTAAAAAGCCGAGGAATTTCGGCCCAAGTTTTCCATTTGCCAAGTTGCCATCTCAGAACTGAAATGTGAGTCTTTTACACATTGAGAGTCAAATTTACTGATGCAACATACCTGTATATGAACACTTAGGGTAAGATGTGACATCAAGGCCTGTACACTTTCAGTATTTTTGGTGCATATTTTGTAGTCCATGATGCGTACATTTTACTTTGTACATAAAACAACCTACATGTAATACTATCAGGAACAACTGAGCGGTTCATTGACTCCGGCTCTTGTATTTCTGATCAGTGGAGTACGGGTTAGAATCCCTGTTGTTGCACTTGTGTCCTTGAGCAAGATGCTTAACTGTAACTGTTTAGTCTCTTCAGATGGAACTCTGAGCTGTATGTCTCACAGGATTGTATGCATAAGAATCCAGAATAATTATTATGGAAGAGTAGGGGTTGACCTTGTAGGGTTGGCTGTTCCTCACTAACTATCTCAAACCATGAAGGTAGAAAAAGAACAGTACATTTGAATCAAATTGCATAGCACTCCGCACTAATGACGGCACTTTTGCTCAAACTACCCATGTCAGACTAACATTTCAGCACTAGCTCTAGCTCTCACGCGATTACCTCATTGACACGCCAGACGGCATTAGTACAGTCAGTACATGTGAGTAAACGTGAAGCTACATGTACGGACATGTACATGTACATGTACATGTACAGTGTGTGTACTTTAGTGAATTTCAATGTCCTGAGATCTGGGTACTAAGCTTCTTGATTGCTATAGACCTTATGCATTGACGTCAACAAGCCGCCATCTTAGAGGTAAACTGATGATGAAACAATGGAAACGCACTGATTTGTACGCCCGGCGCACAGGACTGGCCAATGAACATCTTCCTTTTGACCTCTAGGCGAGGGCGCCCTACTCATATGACGTCATATGCATAAGGTCTATTGAATTGAAGTTTGCAGTGGCCCTAGAGCCCAATATCCTTCCCATGACATCTCTGTAAACTGCCAAATTGTAAACTTCTATCATCATCAAAGGCAACATCCAATCACCTACATGTATACCTGTCGGACTCTGAAAACATATTAGATAGAAACAGGGCTGGCTAATCCGCAAATCTCATCCAGCAGTTTGACATAGCAAAATAATTTGACTGAACATGTAAATTATGCACACTGAATGCTAAGGTTGAGCAACAAATGGTGTTTTTCTTTGAGTTTCAACTGGTAGATTTTGTGTAGCTAGCATTTTTTTTATACACGGAAAATCGTTTACTGCATTGTGTGTAGTTTTGGGTTTCCAGTTCCTTGTTGACAGCATGAGCATCTGAAACGGAACAGATTTCTTTCTCCACTCTACATTGTAACTACAGTATTGTATCAGCACAGAACAATTATGATTTACTCTCGCCCTACCCCCATTCAATCTACAGGATACAAACTCATAAGATAAGTTTGGTGGTATTGTGGTTTGAACATCTGCGCTAAAATGAGGAAGGTTGTGGGTTTAAATCCAACCATTGTTAAAAAAAAAGTTTTTCCTCTTTAGTACTGCAAGACTTATGAAGCACTGAAAATACAATGCTTATTGTACACATTCATCTTTGTGCCATCAGAGCTGCCAATTAAACTCTCCATTAAATCTGCAGAAAGTTTCCTGACAGGAAGCTTCAGGAAACCAATCTTTCCATGATCTTATGACCCAAAATCGAAATTCTCTCTGATGATGGAAACTTTTTACAACCTGATCTGAAAATTGCAATGAGAAGTTGTCCTTGGGATATTAGTTTTAAACATCCGGTTTATGAACAGAAAGACATGGTTTAATTCGTTTTGCATGTGTAAAATGTTTCTTTAGTTCTCAAAGACCTTTCTGATGCTGCATAATTGTACAAATCCATTGTATACCGTTCAGAAGTAATAACTTTTTGAAACATTGTACTTTAATTTAGTTAAATTGGACACCTGGTGATGTCATCATGATGTTTGAATGTTTAGGTACACGTAGAAAGTTAAGGTATTTGTATGTGAGAAGTTTCAAGTCTATGTCAGTTTCGCAAGTAAGGAAAGTCTTGCAGAGAAGGTTCAGTGAGAAGTAGAAAGTGAAGACAAAATAAAATCAGAACAACTTCTAAGCCTGAACACCTATGTAACAAAACTATTCCAGATTCTTGTATTGTGAAGAGAGAAACATTTTTTGCGGAAGGGTTGTGATGCTTACCAACATGCCTCCATTTGATAAAGCTGATTAACCAGAAATTATGCTGAAAAAATAAGCAGGGTGCCAGTCATAGATTATTTATATGCCATGGTACATTTATATCAGCTGGTAACTGTATTCTGGTGAGCATAATTTGGTTGAGCTTAGTAACTTTTAGAGCTTAAGCATTTTTATGAAATTGGGCCTTTGTTTTATAACAAACCTAGAGGAACCTGTGATAATAAAACTTTTTGTTTTAATAACCAAAGAGAAGTCTGCACTTTAGATGAATGTTTTGTTCTTGATATGTAATTTGTTTGCCCCCCCCCCCACCCTGTTGTGATTGCCCTGGAGCAATCAGTTTTCAAATGGCCATTACAGAAATGAAAACTCCTCAAAGTCACTTGGTTGCCTAGGATACCTTCTGCCTGAGTGGTTTGAGTCAGGAGGTCATATTAAATGGATTGTGGATGGTCTGATGAACTTGTGATAGTAACATGGTGTTGTTTTACAGTAGGATGCCGTTACCGATTTCATTTCATTTCATTAATTAAATCTGGTTGTGAATGAAGGCAAAGATGCTCAGAAAAGCAAACTCAATCAGTATGCATGTACTACTACTACTAGCCAAGAACCTCATGGAGAAATGACAAAGGAAGTTTCGGTTTTAGATGTGGGAAGAAAATCCCAGAGAAATTCTCCAGAGAAAACGTATGCAATCAGGCAGGGACTGAAAAACCCAAATCCACAAAGTGCTCACTCTAGGATTCGCACCTGAGTGCTAGGGGTGGAAGGCAAGGAATAATACCGCAACGCCAACGTGACAAGTGGCTTGATTACTACTGAACTATTTGCAGTATGTAGTGCAAGGGAGTTACAATAAACACAGTTTTTTTCTGGGGCAGGTAGATGACCAACCCTCTCATCCCCAGGTGCTAATAAGCAATGGAAACGGATCATGCAGATGAAGGTGTACATGATAGCACAATCAACTGTTCATTGAGTACAATATATACATGTACATGTAGGCGATTGCATGTCCTCTTATCTCCATGAAACCATAGAGCAAGCTTGCTCTATGATGAAACCAAAGTCTTGTTTTAACACATTGTTACCTTGTCATTCGTTACGCCATTATTCATGTCCCTGGGGTGTTCTAAGGTGTTGTGCATTTACACTCTTACCTGTTGACTTCCAAAATGGTGAGTGTTGCAAAAACACCCCATGTGACTCTACTACATGTAGCTTGTAGGACCTCGATTTGGACCCATTTTCAAGACCCTTAGAAACTGCAGATCGAAACTGCATAATAATTCCTCCCCCAGCTGTGAGTAAGGTACCTCAAACTTTTTGGATATTGTTGCTGCCTAATTACAACGGCATCCCTTCCTTTTTTTCAAACATTCTGTTTGCGTAATCATTCGCACCTAATCAATCTGTTACATGTACATGTACATGTACATATGTATGCAAAAAAGAACAAATCAATGTTGAATTCCTTTCTATTTTAGTACCATACTCTTATGTGTCTCAACCCTTTGGATGCGTGCAACCCAGCACCCAGTGCCCAGTACCCACTGGCAAGTGTTCTTGCATGCCTGCATAATGATTTGTACTTGATTTGCTTGACATTTAAGGTTGATGCAAGTCTTCAGATTAATCTTAGGACTAGTCTGAATTGGGGGCTACGGCTACGGCTACATATGTTGCTCAGGGTGTTACTAAGGACATCCTGTACTTCAACATGGCGATCTAGCTCATACAATGTAGCTGCCAATTTGGACTTGCCTTAATTCTTTGTGACATCACACTTTACCTGACAAAGTGTCCTGGGTACAAATCGTTCAGTCTTGTATTTTACGTCAATGCCACTGGTATGTTATACCTCAATGTCACTCGTGTGTTATACCTGTAAGGGAAAATAACATCATTGGTAATTGCATTATTCAAGAAAATGTGGATTTGTGGGTTATGATTTATTATGTAATATAAACAGGTTGGTGAAATGATATTTGTGTGTCTGTGAATGCCGAGAAAAACGGGAACAGTGCTTTATACACTTTGGTGTGAGGGTAAAGATCAAATTATATTCTTTATCCCCAATGCAAAATTACTATCTATTAGTCAGACTTTTTAAAGCTCATGTGGCCAGCTGACCATTGCTTTAAAATTATACAAAATTAAATTTTTATTTAAGCTGTATAACAATTTCAGTGGAACAATTTGTACTTTCAATCAAGTAAGTTCTTTTGTGATATCTTGGAAGTACGCTTTGTTTTTATGTCTGCTGTAGATGCAATCTACCTTTAAAGCACAAGGACAACATTGTTGATTGTCAAAGACCAATATCCACACTTGATTGGACTCAACATATACATGAATTATAACAAATCTGCAAAAGTTGTTGCCCAAGTCTCAAGAAAATGGTGGAAAACCCAGTTATACAATGGTATTTTTTCGTTGGTTTTAAACATCAGGTTTTGGACTTGCAAGATTAAAACTAATTGTTTTACTAATTTCCTGAAAACTGTATCAATTCAAGCAAGGGATGTTTTCCACCATGACCATCTTTATACCATTTAACTTGGCTGCAAATATTTGGAAATTACTTCCACTCTACCCATACTCCAGAATTCAAATAAGCAATCTGAGAAACGCTTCTGCACAAACACCTCAAATTGAAATGTGTTTTAATCCCCTCTCTCTAAAACCACATTCTTGGAAGGGAATTGATTCCCAAAATGTTACACATTATAAGCAGCTGCAGTGCTATTTATACCAAGTCAGTTTTTATGGTCATCCATTTTTGGAGTAATTACAAAAGGTACACCCTGCCTTTAAGTATACAAACCAATCCAATTAGTCATGTGTTTTCAATGGAACAGGCAGTAATTGACATCTGTACATGTGCTCATAATTACGATCAAATAAATATTAGCAAGATGCTTTACTTCATCCAGAGCTGCGGCGAGAAATAATCCTAATGACTGAGATGACTGATAGGGTCGTTACAGTGATGAATCTCTTATCAATACTCAGTGGTCTCTGGGGAATGAGGTGTTGACATTCATGCTCTTGGGTAAGAGGATGGTAGTGCCAAAGCCTTGTCTGATAAGCTTTTTAACAGGGATACAATTCAATTCTTAATCAGTCAAAGCTACACCACAACTTAGGCAGCGTACATTGTGATACATACTCTGTCTTGTTGTAATTGGTGTATTTACCTCTTGCATGCACGTGACATGTGGCGACTGTGCCATGCTCATCACTTTGGGAGTTAACAGGTAAGCGTGTAAACGCCACTTCACCCTCTAATCATACATTACCCTTTAGAACACACTGAGACATGAACCCTTACAGTGCCGGCCTCGTTTTGGTAATTCTGTACCCACAGAATTTTTTGGTTGAGCAGTAGAACGTAAGGGAACATTGGCGGCCTGTGAATGGAGATTCAGTATGACGTTTCAGAACGTTGGCGGCGCTCGAAGGGTTAACTCCAAAAATGGTGCAACCAATATTTTTGTGAAGATGATGTCAAGTGAATTAGTTCAATTGACCCATTTCACTGCATCAATACCTGTGAATATAACATACATTTTTGTTGAGTGGTGGCTTTGGTTATGAGTATGCCTGCTGAATGCAGCAACAACTATTTTCTTGAGGACAGTTGAGGATTGTGAGAAAATATTTCTCTTTTGCAGCCCAAGTGTTCGTTTGTGGCATGTCAAGTGGTCGAGTGAACCAAACTCAAACTGTTGTGTTTGTCAGCAGAGAGTGGGTTCGAGTCCAGGTCATGGCACTTGAGTCCTTTAGCAAGGCATTTAACCATTATCATTCAGATAAGTTGTGAAGCTGTACATGTACAGTGTAGGTCCTCTGTGCTGTGCAATGCGCTTAAAACATAATGATTAGTAAATTAATCATTTTGGAAACGACGCTGCAAAGCGTGCGAAGCGTCATTGCAGTCCAGTAGCAAAATAGAGGGTGAAACTTGAGGCCTGTTCTACCACTCAAATGACAAGAATCTGTGTGTGCTGTGTACAAAATGACTAGCTATTGCTATTCAGAGCAGACATACACAGTGAGAGCCAATTCACTTGACGTCACCAACCATCATAGAATCTTTCTTTCTGCCATAAGTATCTTTTACATGCAATTTGACTGCCAAAGTGGCAGACCATGAGCAGTCAGTAGCCTTGTGTGACGTCAGCACAATGTCCATAAAACCAATACTGCTAGATGTCTTTTAAAGATGGAGGTCCTTGCAATTCCATTAGCTGACCTCAAGATGCTCACTGCATCTAAAGAAGCCATTGACAATTACATCAAGTGGTAGTTTTACTCTTAAAGTGAAGGTAAATTATTTTGATACAAAGCTTTGATTGAGCACAACAGAAGTAGACACATTTGTCGTTTGCATATGTTAATTGCAGTGTATATGTAACCATGACGATTTCCTTTTACAATGAAGGGCTCCATAATATAATAATATTAAAATTAATACAAAATTTGCAAAGCACCATCTATCTATGACCAAACATATTCTAAGACGCTGTACAAAATAATTAAGAAAAGCATACATTATAATAGATTATCAAAGTTTACAGGGGATGTAATTATAGAGCACATTACATAGCAGATGTACAAATTTGTTTCTAAATAATACATAGCTAAAATACATACAGGCACACAAGATTTGTATAACTTGTTTTTCCATGTGCCCGGTTATTATGTGATAAGAACTGTATAATTAGGGCTTTCTTCAGTCCTGTGGGGAAAAACAAAACTCACAGGTGCTGCGGTTCATTCAACAGTCACTGCCAACAACAATGGGGCAAACCCCTTCTCTTCATGTAAGTGTGACTGGGTTCTTTTACCAACTATACACAACACACATGATTTAGGGCTTTTAATCCCATCTGAAGGACAGTGCAATAAGGGTTAAGTGTCTCGCTAAAGGACACGAGCCTGCGCTCTGCTGATCAGAAACACCAGAGCTAGAGTCTAGTTTGCTTGACAACTCAACTTTGACGTGCCGCTGCAACAAATTTAGCAACAGCCACAGCTTTAGCTGCAGTGTCCAGTTCAATTGTTGCCTTACATGTACATTCATTTGAAAAAGGAGATGGTTACACAGAGAGCATCAAGGCAATTACCTACTGTGTACTCCCAGTCAACGTACATGTACCTTGTACATAGGTTGAACTTTTGGCCTGGCCAAATTTAATTTTCACCAGGTTGAATGCAACGTAAAACAGTAAAACCTGATCTGTCTTTCAACATTGAAGAGCGCATTCCTTTCATCACAGTTTTTGTTTTGTTTACATGTAAGTTGATTATTGTGGTAATCATACAATGTTGAGACCTTGTCTGTTATAATTGGCATCAACTGTCCCCTCACTAGATGCTTCCTTTCAACCAAGCATCATTGATCGTAGTCAGCAGCCGGCACCCTGGCTTCTCAGTTTACAAACCCTTGACTGTTCACTCAAGGTTCATCTTCTCTATATTAGATTGGCTTCTGTCAAATCCCTCACAAGCCTCGGGGTCAAAAATTACAATTTGAGAAGAAAGAAATCATTTGAAAATCTTTATTTTCTGATAACAATTGTTGTAATGTAGTCTAAGAAATACACTGCATTTTGAAAGGTTGTTATTCAGTGTAACACTTAAAAAAAAGAAAAAAAGAAACAGCGTTTCTAACACTCTATGTTTTTTACCTGATTATTTTTTCAAGTGCCCTTAATATTTTACTGCAAAAGGAAAAGTTCTTTTGTAAAAATAATTTTTGAAATAATCTCCATTTTCTTATTTTATTTTATTTTAAAAAATTAAACTCAACCCAAATTGGTTTTAAAAATGAATAATGACAAGGTTATTGACATTTCAGAGTTTTTCTTTTCTTATCAGTGGTTTTAGACATGTCATTCTTGTGTGGTCATTAACAGACAAGGTTGGTCAAAGTTTAAAGCCAACGGAAGTTTTGAGTAAAACAAATTCTGAAGGGGTTTCATAACAAGTCAATGCATTTAATTAACAACAGGCCCAAATTTTTCAAGGACAAACTGCAGCGCATGTCGCTCAGGTCATCTCTTTTCTTTCATTGCAACCATGCGATTAGACATTGTGCTTTGAGTGACTTTT
>JAUELU010095097.1:0-12708 GCA_032357145.1 Evasterias troschelii
TTTTGTGCATATGTTGAGATACACCAAGTAAGAAGACTGGTCTTTGACAATTACCAATAGTGTCCAGTGGCTTTAAGGACAGACACGGTATTATGCTAGGTGTTGCATTACGAAGTGTAGGCCTGAGAACACAAAAGGTCCACACACTGTAGAGACTCGTATTTGAAACACAATGTGGACTTACACACGTCCATACAGGGATTTTTTCTTAACAGTTTTGAATAATATGATTCGTGGAAGAGTAAAGGGTTAACGCCGGTGTTTGTGGTTCACATTTTCATAGCAAGCATCCTTGTTTACAGGTTTCCTCAGGCTTGCGAGCTACAGTGATTAAGTTCACTTATGAGGCATCATTGGTTTCATTACCACAACAAAACCAATTGGAACCACTTTGAAATTGACTTGTTGCATGAATGATAAAGTGAAGTGCATGCATTACCCATTTATCTTTTATTTTTAATTATTAATTGTCCTTCAATGCTTCCCCGCTCCCTCCCTTCTTGATTTGCATTGCAATAATGAAGTATAGGGCTCCCGTTGGGAGCAGTTTTATAAATTGATTTGCTTCTGTAATAATATACGTGATTAATTTGACCATTGTTTACTATTGTGTATAGACTGAATGACTTCATGAGAGCTATACGGTTGACTTTGGTGTCTACCATTTTAACAGCCACTTTACTAATCATTTTTTATGGGAACGGGAGAAAAAAGAGAATTCTCTCGTGACACATTGTATTATGTAATTTAACTAGCTAATCAATCACTTGATTGTTCTTCTCTCCCCTTTTTGTTTGGTTTTCAAAAATTGGTCTCCCACCCCGTCATATGAAAAGCATTGTTGATTGTATAGCGCCGTTATTAATGCATTGTACCATTATTACAAAAAGTTTTTTTCCATTCGGGTTCAACGCATTTATAGGCCTTTATGGTTTCAGTTTGCCGCAGCTGTATTTAAATTTGAATTTTCAATCAAACTTTGTTATGTTTTTATCCATTCTTTTTTGTACAGGACCACGTCCGTGCCAGACAGTTTTGTCAGATGACGCAGGGGGCTGTTTCGTCAGGTAAGGGAGGGCAAAGTAACCCGTTGCAAACTGATGAGATGGACTGCCCAAAACTGATGTTATAAAAGCTAACACAATGGGTGTTTTTACAAAGATGATTCAAAATTTACATCATAGTGTGTTATAATAGGCCTAACACTAATTTTTGCAAAAACATTGATTGATTGACATTTATTTCACCTTAACAGAATATAGATGCATACATACATTATAACTTTTCGAATTAATACACATTATACACGTGTATTACGTTGACATGTACAAAAATAATATGTTCAATGTATACATCCTGTCAGCGTGAAGGGAAAGAGAAAAGTTCAGTGCTTTTGAGTTTTTCCCTATTGGACATTGAACAATAGACAGACAAAACTACAAATTACATAAATACAATAACCGAAAATAAACAGGATTACAGCAGAAACTACATTATATAAATGAAAGTTGATATGATAAATTCATTACAAATAAAAGTTAGACAGATGGTGTTTAACATGTCCATTGGGGTTCACCTTAAAGGGTGTGTACAACATTGGTAATTGCCAAAGACCGGTATCCACTCTTGATGTGACCCAACATATACATGAAATAAAAAACCCGTGAAAGTTTAAGCTATAAATCGGTCTTTGGAGTCATGAGGAAACTGTGAAAAACACCCTTATGTGTTTTAACTTCTTTTCAAAAATCAGAAATTATCCTGCAGGATAAATACTATTATGTTACTCATTTCTTAAAAACATTTCAAGCAAAACTATTTCAAGGGAAGTTTTCCACCATGACAATCTTTATAGGTTATGTGCAAATGTGTGAACATTTATATTTTCATTCTTACCAATGTTGTACACACCCTTTAATAAGATGTTAATTTTGATTCTTTCTTAGGTTTCTATTTCTTAGGTGTCCATTTAACCCTCCAGTTTTTGCAGTGTAATTGCAAACATTGTTAAAGGCCGCACGCTTCGACCCTAATGGAACAATTGCTGCTCGTATCGTATGAGGCCGAGTTTTTCACAACTTTTAAAAATATTCAATCAACATTTATTTCCATACATAAATAAACAACTTTATTAGTTAACAGAGACATAGATTGAAACTGTATGGAGGCATGACCCAATGAAAGCAGAATATTGTAGGCTGGGATGCCTTGTACAAAACAAAACAAATATGGAAAGTAATTAAATAATATCAAAACTAGATCGTTGGTGGTGTGTATTTAGATTTCTATAAAACTCTACATAAACTGGTTTCACGCACGTTCTGTGTTCACGAGATAAGCAGCTGTAAGATACAGCTAAAGTGTCAGCGAAAAGACTGCAGTTCGGTGACCAATCTTCGATTTGGTTTCCCACTATGCGAAATCTTACACAAAGCTGCGAACTGATTTAATAAATACAAATATTGCAAATATGTACCAACCATGGCCACGATAGAGGTAGAGTAACTGACTTGAAACTTAACACAAACTAACTGCAAAAAATAGCCTGCGGTTTCGACCCAGCATAGGTCTAAATACACACGTAAACAGGTATAACAGAAGTAGTCAAGTGGAAAGAAATGAAAAGAGAGGGGCATATTATGGTATTGTTCATCCCTATGCCACCGGTTCCCGTTGAGCTCAAACGATGATGCATCAACCACAGAGCATCAACATGTCAATTTTCCTTCCTTGAAACTGAAATGAAATCATTATTGTAAACTGACGTGCAGATTCGTATTTATAAAAGAATATAAGTCGTGATATGTTACTGGTTCGAGTGATGATCTGCTAAGCAATGACACATAATGAAGTAATTTTCCATTCCGTAATGTGCCTCTCATTGCAGCTGATGAACCAATCGGAATCCTATTGCAAAGGAACAAATCTCAAGAGCAGTTCTAGATGAATGAGCTAGAACAACGACAACATGAGAGATCAAGTATCACGTTAATGTGACGTGTCATGGCCGAGTGGCTTGGAACACAGGACTTAAGCTTCAGTGACCTGATCAGAGTGTGGGTTCGAGTCCCGGTCGTGGCACTTGTGTCCTTGAGCAAGACACATTACAATAATTGTTGCCTTGTCCGATGGGACTTTAAGCCGCAGGTCACGTGTATAATTCGAAGTAGGGCCTACACGTATAAGCAGCCCCAAATCGGTCGTTGGGTTTTTCAACAGTGTTTCTGGCTCATAATAGCAAGCACCCTTTATGATATGTTTCATCGGGCTACAGTGGTTCAACGATGAGGCATCCTTGGTTTCATTATCAGAAATATAATACAATTATTAATAATAATCACTTGGCTCCCTTCCAGCATCAGTGGAGCAAAACAAGTGATTGTTTTCTTCTACATTCTTCATTGTTCATCTGCTTGCACTGTAACTCACCATGTCAGCTTTCGCTATAGCTCACCCTTTCCCGCTAAACGGACTTTATTTAATATGGTATTCAGAAAGGGTGGACTTCATGTGGGTGCAAGGTCACCTCTGTTTTGTGTTAGTTGTGTTAATAAAAACCACAATCTTTACACACAGGGAACAGTTGGGAAACTGCCAACTTGTTTTCACAAAACAGAATGTGAACAAAAGTACAAATCGAAATACCAGTTCATAGCTCAGTTTATGATATCATTATATAAAGCTCAGTTCAGGTAAATTTTGTACCTGAAAAGTGAGGTCTGCTTTGAGAGGCTATTGTGTTTCCTTCCTTTTGGTTAAGTTCTGAAGGGTTTTTGAAATGTTGTTTTCTGCTTTAAGCTTAGGGGTGTATTCAAAGAAAGAATATAGGCCTATTTCCATCCAGACCGCATGACATCGCTGCTGTGGTTCTGCATAACCGAAGGTGCTATAGTTGCTAAATTTTTCACAATAAACACACGAAATAGAAACGGAAAGTCGTCCAACTTGGCTGTAATGCATGGAATGTTCCCACAAAATATATGTAACAACAAAAAGTCATTGATACACACTTTGCAGAGAAAAGAAATATATGGTTTGTACACAATTCAACTGTTTTCCCAATCGTCTTAAAATTGAAGCACCTTTTTGTTTTAAAGGTGGGTTTATTTATCCGTGGAGGTAGACTAATCAACCAAGTTTATCCATTCTCCAAGGTTACCTAAACCTTGATTGATCAAGAAACATTATAAACATTGGAACATACATTAGTTCATCGAAAAACTGCAATATCAGAACGCTGTCGCTTGCACTTATCGAAAACCCCGTAAACATGATCGCATCACATGTCGTTCCTAAATAACTGCACTGTCAGAGAATTCACTTCAAGTTATATTGCTCACATGGAAAGCTGTGAACGGTGAGGCATTATCACCGAATCTCAAGAAACGTCTTAACTCTTTGTTTTCAGTTTGACACTACCGTGTGTCACGGCAAGCTCCGGCGTGTTACACGGTGGCTGCACGACTTGGTGACAAACGTCGCAAGTCATACAATGCTCTTTGGGAATACGCATGCGCAAAGCTTTTGAAAATTCAGCTTCAAACGTTAAAATTAGCACAATCCTCACAGACAAATGTAATGTTGTTGAATAATGTGATTGTTCTCGCTTTGTTTGTGCCGTTGTGGACGGAGATTCTGTCCCCCGGAGATTCTGTCCCCCCCATATGGAGAACTGTGTACAAACTTCTTTTGATATATCATATAGCGCCCTCTTTTGAATCATCCCTCTCCAGCCCACGTTAATTTCCCATTGGGGGACAGATTTCCCTGGACACCGTAGCCGTGAGTATTCTGGGATAGGATGAGATCATTTTCTGACTGGAAATATTTCGTTGAGATGATGATGAACGCCACTAAACAACGATGAGATTAATAAGGAGGGGACCGTTACCATTATGATTTTGCTATTAATATTTGAGTATCACAGCTCAAAATAGCCATCATGAAACATGACTCTAATTGTCTCCTGCGTCCGCCATTTTGAATCACTTTAATTGCGGAAAATTTAGTTACTAAATTCGACGTTTGTCACTTATTCGTTTTAATTGCCGCATTTTTGCTGCGCATAAATCATATGAGTTTGGCACGTCAAAAGTGAACGCATGCCTAAAAGCCCCGTGCTTTGGCAGACGGGTGCCCTGCCTCGACCGTGGCGATTACGCGGTTTGAGGCAGGGCACCCGTCGATCATGCTGAGAGTCGGATCATGTATGGACATATACAATAATAACCTGGGGCGCTAGTACGACCGATGATGTCAAAATTTCGAAAAAAATAGTACGCCTACAGTGCCCAGTTACTGGGTCTAGATTGAACTAAAACTTTCACAGGTTTGTTATTTTCATGTATATTATGGGTCACATCAAGTGTTGGTCTTTAACAATTAACCAATGTTGTCTCTGTGCTTTAATTTGTGATTTCAACCTACAGGATGTTTGAATCCATTTGAACCACCGAAGGATGCCAACGATAGACCCAAAAATGCAACAAATGTACGTGTACATGACGTCAATAAAGCCTTCAACTGTTCTTCGGGCCAGGACCAAGCATACAGACAGTCTTCTTGTGTGAACATCACGTACAACATCGACAAATATAGTGAGTTTATTAGAACGTTTCAAATATTAGTCTTGTTGTTAGTTTTGTTTTTGGCGGGAGGGAGTGCATGGATGAAACCTCCCGGTCTATTTCTTTCAACATGGCGTCTTGTTTTACCAGGGGTCACCCAATCATGTGTCAAAAAAACATTCTCCCTTGGGGCCCCTGCTTATCAGCTAATACAAATTCAGTAGAAATAAAATTGGCCCTATACTCCCCAGGGAGCTGAGATGGTTTAAGGATTGAAATAAATGGCCCAGTGACCAGGGGGTAATAATGTTGAATGCGCAGTAGAGTATATTCATATAGGTATTGCGCAATATAAATGTCCTTTATTATTATTATTAAAAAGGTACAGTAACAAAAAGGTACATTAACAATTTACCAAACACACAAAATAAAAAGTTCTAAGGTGTCGAACAATTGGGTCTACAAAATGGCGGACCGTGTTAGTGTGTCAACACAATCTTGGTGCATAAGTGTATGAATTATTTATAATATATCTGCATTCAGTCAGTCTGTGATGCTTTCAGAGCCGACAAGAATATAATTTCTGAATAATGTGCTCAAAAAATGGGCCAAAAGCTGTTGTTCAAAAATCTTGACTGTCTTTCAAACAAAAACACATGGACAATGATGACCTGAACGTATATTCTAACCCGTGACAACGGACTGTTACATTTTGTTTTCCTGCCACTCACGCTAGGGTGTTAAAATGACACTAATTTCTGCCAATACCCTGTGATGTTAATTTTGATTCTCTTGCTCATCAGTATCTATAATGTGACAAACCTATGGTGTCAATTTTAACACCCCTGTTTTGCAATGAAGGCACCTCTATTAATACATCTAAATTCGTTCCTTTTTTCCAGCTTCTTCTAGCACCAAAGGCTTACAGATATCAATGAGATCTCTGACGTATGGAGAAAACTTATACTACTTTTGTTTTAATTTGAACTTTAGCGCAAACGGAATAAACTACTATGCCGTTCTGGAAAACAATAGGGTAAGTTTGGAGGAAAGACAATACAAGATAAAGGCCTATGTATTGGGTTTACATTGTAAATATAAATTTTTAAACACGCCTTCACCAAGTTAGCAAACAAAGCCACTCAATCACCCATCAACTCAGCCTTTAATCAAGGTGCTTATCACTGCTTTCCAGATGGCACGAACAGCGCTACCACTGTTGCGCTTCTAACATTGTGTTAGCAGTGGTTCGAACTGTTTGTTTTGCAGACCACCGAGAAGCCGCTAGCGCCTTGACTAAAGGCTAACATCAACCAGGCATGGTAACGTTTTGATGTATTGAAATACTTTTTTCAGGGGAAAACTAGTATGAAATTTGGGTTGAGGGACGAAAGTCAAATTCTATTGGCACTTGACAATGGGTGGCTAAATGGATGCTTTTACAAGCCGCTCATGGCTGTATATTTATAAAGCTTATTACTCCAAATATAGGCCTACATGTATGTATTATCGATTGGGTGCGCTAATTGTAGACTGGTCCCATAAGGATAAAGACAGACACATGCCCAATTATTTCATTGGGTACAATGATTTCATTGGATAAACGTGTTGTGACGTAGGCTTTCCATGTCTGCGTTATGGTTGGTCCGAGTTGATCGGTCGTCTGCATGCGTGCGTGTGCATAAAGTTTACATCATGTGGTGTTGTTGGATGTACCCAATTAAGACTCAAGAGGTCAAAGTTACATCTGGCGGGATCCCACCAGGCACTCGAGGCTGGTATCTGGTGCTATCATCCCTATGCCATGAGCCTCAAAGTGTGACGTCAGGTGTTCAGGCTATGCTTATTGTTGCATTAGTCGCTGGAATAGAGGGCGCAACATCGACTGTCTCGGAGGGACCGGTTAAGTCTGCAAATCTGATTAAAACTAGGCCTTTTACCAAACTTAGGCTTGGGCTCCGGCTCCGGCTCCACCTTGGAGTCTGTCATCAATTACGGAGCAGTGTATTTTTGTACACGGTGTAACGAAGCCGGAGACGGAGCCTAATAAGGCAATGTTTTTAAAAAGATCCTTGTTTTAATCCAGACGTTTGTTTTGATACTGTTACCTCTTCTCCAGTAAATCGTGTCGTGTTATCAGCGAGTATAAGTTAACGAAAACGAACGTCACAGATCAAAACTACTTCAAAGGCCTATAGTTTGGAGATCATTCACTTAGAAAGGTGATAACCACAGTATTTTGTTTCCTTTAGGTTGATCATATTCAGTTTTCCTTCACACTATTCTGTGGCTTAAGGCCAAGTGGAAGATATAAACTGTCTGTACGGACCATGCCAGTGGATAATCTCAAAAGAATTCCCCACGAAACAAGAGTTAGTATAGAACACGACGTTCCAGGTAAGAAAGATTCCAACCTTTTCGTCCTCTCCCGAAATTCCAACTTTCACTTCCTCTCCCAATATTCCAACTTTCTCGACCTCTCCAAAGATTCAAACCTTTTCGTCCTTTCCCAAAATTCCAACCTTCACTTCCTCTCCCAAGATTCCAACCTTCTCGTCCTCTCCCAAGATTCCAACCTTCTCGTCCTCTCCCAAGATTCCAAACTTCTCGTCCTTCGTCAACTTTCTCCATTGAGGAAAAACTTAAGGAAACTTTTAAGGAAATCCAATAGGAAACCTTCAAGAAAAACTGTAAGGAAAACTCTAAATCTAAATTTCAGAAAACTCATGAAACTTTTAAAGAAAACCATCCAGGAAATTCAGCTCAAAAGCAAAACTTTTTGGGAGACTCTTAAGGAAACCATTCGGAAATCATTTTAGGAAACTGTAGGGAAACTCTAAAGCAAACCTGTCAGGAAACCTTTAAAGAAACTCTTAAGGAAACCTAGCAGGAAACTGTAAGGAAACTATAAAACAAAACTTTTAGAAAACCCTTAACGAAAATCTCTACAAATTCTACCGTCTATAGTTTGTTGAGGGTTGTTAAGAAAAGGTATATGTTGAGTTGGAGGTGGTGAAGCTTTGCAAGGTGGGAAAACAGTCTAGAAACTAAGATTTGTGGTGACATCATTTGATTTTCTGTCTCTTTCGCATAAGTTGTGGTTCTTAACAGTATTAAAACAGTGGTATAACAAACTTAGCTTTTTGATGTTTTGATTATAAGCTCCGGTATAAGCTATGCCCTGATCGTCTTCGATGGAAGAACAAGTCTTCCACCGAAGACGATCCTGCATAATATCTGGAGACATGAAGACCTCCTAGTACTTCTAATAAAAGTATCATCTCCAGCCTTCACCATCTTATTGAATTGTTTCGCAATGGCTATCTATTAACTATATTTTTTTCTTCTTCTTATATAGGATGTGATCATCCCAGTAAAGAAAATGACGCTCGCTGTCAAAACGATCGAAAAGGTTAATAAAAAAGTCTTCATAAAAAGTATAAATTACTGTTGCGAATGGTTAAGTATAATTTTGTTACGGTCAGAAGCAACATCCCACCCTGTACTTAATTGTTATTTAAATTAAATGTAATATTCTACTGCCTGTTAAACCCCCGTCTTTCGAATAATAAAGCTACTTAACCGGTATAATAGACTGTGCAAGTCTCGCGCGCATTCGAACTTCCGGGACCATAGTGGTCCCAACCTTATGGAGTTTTACGTGGGCGAGATTTTGTTTCGCCAATTATTTTAGTTTAACGTAGGTTATGACCTAGAAAAGTACCGATGTTGTTGGGAATATAATACTAAGTGATAACAAAATATGAAAGTAAAACCAATTCAACAATATAACGAAGAAAACCCAGGAATTAAACTTGACCTCAGCTTCCGGTTATTGCAATTTTGTGTTCGCCTCAGACCATAAAACTTACGTAAACGCTTGTTTAATCGCAATTATACTCGCCAGATGCTGTTATTGCAAAGCAAACGCTTTTCATAGCAGTCTATGGTTGTTGAGGCGTCAGCATCCTCTTTAAACTGCGATACGTGTCCATTTAAGACCCGTTTGACCTTCACGAATCCGCGTAAGGGGTTTCTAAAAAGTAAACTGTGAGTCACTTTAACAACATTATGGTGTCTTTTTCGACTAGCTTTGATTTTTTGTTTAATTTCTTACTCCTAGTTCGTTGGACACCAGAGTGTGTACTGATGAAACAAAGGACAGATGTTGGCGACTATGACACTGTGGAAATCTCATTTCCTATGGCTCCGACTAGCTTTAAATTTGAGACCTACAAAGTCTTCATATTCCCGAAAGGACGTGATCTCATTGACTTCATCGATATCGAAGCGGTAAGTACAACTCCTACAAGATCCCCTCTCTCTGTCTATAAGTCGAGCAGGTTATTGGCAAAACATCTCGCTTTAAATGATGAAGCACACAACATTTGAAATGTAAGCAAATCCACAGTAGATGCTACATAATACGAGATGATTTGTAATGATTTAAATATTTCTCCAATATCCCAGAGACTTGAGAAGTTGACCCTCAATTTTGGCAAGTCTCCTCAAACAGGTTCCGGGACTGGCTCCCATCTACCAGGAATAATGGTTTAAAAAATGCAAATCACTTAACTATTTTTAAATGCAGGTACAAGAACAATTGTATTCCTATTAACTAAAATGTTGAATAAGCAGTGCTGATTGTAAGGTTGATCCTGCCCTGTGTTGCTCTTTTTCTGATCCCCTGTAGTTGATTAAGATTTGCCGGTGTCGCGCACTGAGCATTCCGGTGTACTTAACGTTCCAGATGACTAAATATAATACAATGTCATGTCATGTCATGCATGCGCGAAGCAAGCGAAAGTAGTCAATTTTGTGCCGCACTGTGTGTTTCTCTAGTCTTTAGCTGTCACGGCGTCGCCCATGAGCTGTATTACTAATACTACTACAGTACTAGTAGTGATGAACGCACAAACTCAGGTGTGAAGACATCAAGAATAATTCATTATCTTACCAGCAGGAAGTATTTGTAAGGCCTGACAGAGGGGGGGAAAGATGGCTGTACGTGGCCAATCTAAAAACTATTATTACGACGAGGCCAGTCTGACAATTAAGAGCACGAGAAGGAGACCACGTCACCAACACGGTTGGAACGAACAGTACGGCCGCACATGCGTACATCACCTAGAAACGCTCAGTACGCCGGAACGTCGAGGACGTGACACCGGGTCATGTTTATCAATTTTTTTTTTCTTGACTCCTTTTTTATATCCATTTTAATGAAACTCTGTTTAGTGCAATTTTATGAATGCTTTTTTTGATGTCAATTTTGAATTTTTTGTGTATACAATAGGCCTATTTGATATTTTTACTTTCGTGTTTCTTTTCCGTATAACCCTTGTTTTGTATAAGTGCAATTCAACCTATCGGTTGCCATATTGTACATTTTTTCAAATGTTTACTTGTATGAAATAAACCAATAATAATAATAAATAATGATTTATGATGAGTAGCAATGGTTCAAGTTAAGCTTAACAATCCTCTCTGAAGCAACAACAGTTACACGGATCGTATAACTTTATTTGTTAAGTTTACAAAATATTAATTACTATAGTAGGCCTATGCCCTAACACTATAGTACCAATATGTTTTGTTGAAGTACAGTATTCCTCTAATTTTGACAGACATTCTGCTATTATTATAAGTAACAATATATTACTAGATGGGATTTGAGGCATTGCATGGGGAGGTATCGATGTATATTCGATTTGCGGTAACACCTTGTTTATATAATCTACTTTGCTGTGTACATTGTTTTTTGAGAACATGTCTTGCTATTTATTCTACTGCCGCAGAATAGATTTCAGAATTCGGGAGATTACTTATAAGGACAAGTTCTCAAAGAACAATACACAGCAAAGTAGACGTATACAAATGCAAACCAAATATAAAATTAATTTGCTTGCTATACTAAAAAATGAAATTTACTGTAAATAAATTACAAATGTGTTATTTTCCCCAGGCCTCAGTATCCACCTCGAATCAGACATGTCCGGAACTGGACGGGAAAATAACGGCATTTGCTACAGCGAGATTTAACACCAATTTCAGCTATTACAAGAAGGCTTGGCCATCGTCCAGCATGGGGTATGAGTACGAAGTGCACGTAAGTTTGTTTCAAATCAAAACATTGTTCATTTAGGATCTGGGCCCAGTGTACAATTTATGGAACTTATATTTGTAAAAGTAAATATATATTTCTCACTCACGGCTGCCTAAAAAGTTATGCTTTAACTTTTTCGAAAAAAATGTTAAATGTGTAGTTTACCAAATACACATTGGGAAATTACAACATTTCTAAGAAGCAACAATTGTAGAAAAGACCCCTGGGCCCAATTTCATGGCTCTGCTTACC
Source organism: Evasterias troschelii (assembly GCA_032357145.1). Taxonomy (NCBI): domain Eukaryota; kingdom Metazoa; phylum Echinodermata; class Asteroidea; order Forcipulatida; family Asteriidae; genus Evasterias; species Evasterias troschelii. Next base: position 11,926 of record JAUELU010095097.1, read on the forward strand.
GCGGAATTCTGCGCTTACGGCGCACTTGTAGCACACATTCTGTGATTACGTAAGCGCAGAATTCCGCGGTAAGCAGAGCCATGAAATTGGTCCCCGTTATCTTGGGGAAAAAACCTACAGCAGACAAAAAAATACTCAACGAAAGTTTGGGACATTTGCCCTTCCAAATGAATAGTATTCGGAGCATGCTCCAAATATTTAAATAATAGAGAGTACTACTTATCGACATCAATGTGCTCTTTCTTGCTCGAAACTCAAAAGGAAAAGAGAGTCAGTCCAAAGTTCGCGGACACAAATTTAACTTGTTATTGTAAATAATTTATGCTAATTAACAGTTTTCAAAGATATTGAGGGCACACTTGGTCTCCCTTTATTAGCATAAAATACCATTATCATAATTTCAATGCCTATTATAAAACATAATTAATGTGAACATGACCATGTAACTACAGCAACGTCATGCTTTTTCACATTTAGTTGAAGCCATTAACTTGCTGGATGGAAAGTGGAGATGAAACTGATTGCACAAGAACCGTCAAACCATTAATACGGTTGATTGGTAGGTTTTAATTTTTCTAATTAAAAGTATGGTTTAATTTTGGTTGTACTCCACAAGTGAATGACAATAACAACTCATGATAAAGAGCACTGGGGAGCTGTTGATATTGTAAAGCGTTGTTAGAAACGACCCGCTTTAAAGTAATGTAGTTAAAGCCACTGGACACTATTGGTAATTGTCAAAGACCAGTCTTCTCACTTGGTGTATCTCAACATATGCACAAA
>JAUELU010095118.1:0-12705 GCA_032357145.1 Evasterias troschelii
CACTAGCCGTTAATCCACATTGCCGGATCTGAACCGGGTCTGATCCGCCTTTCGGGATCTAGTGTAAACGGGGTCTATCCTTCCATTATGTTTTATGGCCTCCCCACAAACAAGTCAAATAAATCACAGTTAAATAGATTTTAAGCTCTGTGTTGATAGAACGCCCGTGGTGAGATCTTATCACTGGCCAAACCGCAGAGACCACAGCAGGGGAGTTATAAACAAGCTCCCGGGACAGTGTGTTGCAGCACCGGAATAAATCCGACCGGGACAAAAACTGAACAGCTATTCATCCCGACAAGAAAAGCCTGACCGGGACAGATTTCCCGGAACTCACCCCGGAATAGTTTTGATAAAGTGCCTTACATAATTAGACGAGGTGCTACCGTTCTTGATTTAATTCCACCCACCTTAGACAAATTAGGGCCTGGTGAGAATTATCACTAGCAAAGTAAATATATTTGGTACAGTGATTTGTTTTTGTGTGTATATATACATAGACTGTAGAAGTATGGCTGAGGAAAAGCTTTTTAAATCTTCACTAGCAGCTGTGAGCTTAAAATTACCTCCTTTTTGGCCCAGCGACTCTACTATTTGGTTTGCCCAAGTTGAGGCTCAATTTGTAACCAGAGGGATAGTTAGTCAGAGGACTCGTTTTGCTTATGTTGTTTAATCTTTGCAACCAGAAATTGCTCAAGAAGTGCAGGATCTTTTATTAAGTCCGCCTCAAGAGAACGCATATGACAAAATAAAAACTGAGCTTATTAAACGCACATTTGCATCTGAGCAGAAGCGTTTACACCAACTGCTAAACAAAATAAGTACAGTAAATTAATAAGATAAAAAATAATAAGATAAAAAATAACAGAACAAAACAAAAAGATTTAAATTTTAAAAAGGGCACAGAATAAAACGGGATAAAAACAGATGCATTAGTCTGAGTCGTACAAATGGCTCCTTAATCAACCGATCCAGTGCCGAAGAGGAAGTTCAACCACCCCAGTACTCGGACTTTCTGGGAGTTCATCCCAGTAACGAGCAAAGACATTCACTGGTGAAAAGTGAAGCCTTTGTGGGCAATTGACTACCACATCACGCTTGACTACTTCACTATTGATGACACCATACAATGCCTTAATTATAAATGAAAACAGGAGAAATGTCCTTATTCATGGAAGCGAAGACAGCTTTATCCCTGTAACTCATTTCCATTCTTCTGTGTTTCAGGATCATAAGAGTAGCCCTACGTTGAATTTTTTCCACTCTTTCACAGAGATTATTACTATAAAGGTGCCAAATGGGCTGGCCGTATTCCAGGACTGGTAATACCATGGACTTATACAAGGATAACAAAGCGTCCTGTGACAAGTCCCGAGCAACACTAAATATAAAACCCAGTTATTTGTTGGCTTTAGAAGTGACGTAATGAACATGGTCGTCCCAAGTGATGTTGTTGCTTAGAACAACACCTAGATATTTAAACTTGTTAACTACTTCAAGCTGTTTATTATAAAGAGTGTACAGTGGATCAACCGAGTTCCTTGACCATGTCACTCGCATTACTTTAGTTTTCTTAACATTGAGTTGCATACGGTACATTGAGTTGCATACGGTTATTTATATACCGTCTATAAATACTATTTATGTCCTCTTGAAGTAAAACTTCATCGGATAGGGATTTTATAGGTCGAAACAAGAGTGTGTCATCTGGAAATAATAATGTGGTGGAAATAGTATGGTGATAAACAAATTAAACAAGAGTGGGCCTAAAATACTACTTTGAGGCACACCTGAACGAACAGTGAACAAGTTGAGCGAGAACCTTTGAACAAAACCTGTTGTTGTCTTTCGGAAAGAAAGGATCTTAACCAGTGCCAGACGTTGCCAGCAATATTGTATTGTTGTGACAACTTAGACAATAAAATGTCGTGAGGCATCACATCGAAGGCTTTCGCAAAGTCCCCAAAAATACAATCAATTTTAGGAGCCTGTGATTTGTCAAGGATATGGAGCCAGTTATTAGTAACATTGAGGAGTTGGGTAACACAAGAGCGGTTATTAACAAACCCATGTTGTTCAGGAGATAACAACATTCAGTCAGATGTATTTTGATATTACAGGCAATGACGGATTCCATGATCTTGCAAAATATTGATGTTAGGGCAATGGGCCGATAGTTAGAAATGGAACTGGCATCACCAGATTTGAGTACCGGTGTGATGCTCGCTTTTTTCCACATACTAGGTAATTTGCCAGAACAGAGTGACATGTTGAAAAATCTACAAAGAACCGGGGATGCAGGGTTAATGCAGGATTTTAGGAGTTTTGGAGGTATGCCATCAGGACCAGGTGATTTATCACTAGACATGTTGTTAACAACCTGCTCAATGTCACAACCTCTAAACTGAATAGCTTCCATGGCAGGAATAGGATAAGCACAGTCAGAAGGGTTAAATGATAAGGGGAAACAAGGATAGAATCAAAACATTCACCAAACAATTGAGAGATTAATTCAAGCTTGTGAACAATGTTACCTTCATGACTAATGACAGATGGGGAGTTTTTTCTTTGACTGCGCACAAATGAGAAAAAGCGCTTTTTATTATCTGAAGTGTCGCAGAAAAGCTTATTCACATATCTTGAGTAAGATATGCTCACTGCTTGTTTGACTTTGTTACGAACTATTTTGTACAAATTCCATTTTTCAACTGAGTCAAAGCGTCTAGCTACAGATTTGGCTGGTTGGATTTAAGAGCAACTGATTTTAAAGGAGATGGCAAGGCGGTCACTCCTTTTGTACTACTTGTAAAAGTGACCTTAACTTGTTAAGTGGCTGCGATGGTTTTTGGTACAACTCTATCCCTTCCTTGTGAACTTGTAGTATTAGATAGTGAAGTGATGATACCTAACTAAGTAGATTGTTTGAAACAGCATATGTTAACCTAACGGCCAGTTTTGACTAGACCATCAAAAACAAAAAGTCAAGTGCATAAAGATCTAGAAAACTGTCAGCATGTCTCGGTACGGACTGACTCGGTACATAAACCTTTACAGGCACCATATTAAGGCCTGTATAAAGGCCTGTGTAAAATTTTCAAGAAGCAACCAAAGAGTAACATATCTGAGAAGAAAAGTCAAAAATCACGCTCTGAACTTCCAGTCAGAATAACTCGTTCAGGCAGACATGTTCACTTGCCAAGTAAATACATCCAGGTGATATCAACCAGTGATAAGAGTTTTATTTTCCCAGATGAAGTAATTGTACAGTTAAAAGTATTATTATAAATTTCTTTGTTTCACTTTCAATCTAGGGGAGCTAGATGTAGTGATCACTTAGTGATGCTACACCCCCAACATGAAAGTGGACTAATCTATCAGTCGAGCAGCGGAATTCACATTTGTTTCGACTTAATGGACCCACTCCACACACAGCCACAACAGGTATCACTGGAAAAGGAAAACATGTCCTCTTTAAGGTTAGCCATGATGTGGTGCTGTCAGAATGGGAGAAAAGTGTTTTTTGGGACATTGTGGTAAAAAAATATGTTTTTGTCAAAAAAATATTTTTGTTAAATGTGTAACATCTATGGAACATACCCCATCCATGAAATTCGGTTAAAAGCCGTCAGAATGCTGTATAAATTTACATTAAGCATATCAAAACTAGAAAATGTACAGTAAATATACGGAATATTGATTTAAAATGTGTGTTTTTCACTAATGTGTATTTTCGAAGAACAAAATTTGCTCATATCTCTTGTTACCAACTGAAACAGCATGAGTTTACTGCATTCAGTTATTTTCAAATACATGAGAGATTATTTGCAAAAATAATAGCTTGACTGATTATTGCAGGCATAGAAAAAATGTAGGATTTTGCACATATTTGGGGGGGGGGCTTTAATGGATGCAGGGCTTTGCTTGCTAAGGCATGTATGTTGATATTTTCTGTGCGTAATAAATATTGCCTGGTTAAAGTGCAACTGATTCTTGCTCTATTTTTACTACAGATAGATGCTTGGTGGCAGCAAACACTTTGTCTGCTGCCATCAGAGTAAGTCTAAAAAGAGTTACTTGTTTTTAGGTGTGCTGTGGTTAAGGGGTAATACTGGTGTTTCATATTTCTGTATAGGCCTAAAAATGAAAATATTTAGTTATAGAAGGATGGTATAGCTTTATGCAACGAGTTTGAAATGACCATAATCAGCCAGCAGTTGCATGGCTTCGAGCAGCAGTATATATCAACATTGAAGTATTCTCAGATGAGCAATACAAATGAAAGCACAGTTTTCTTGGATCCATCAGATAAAATGTAGCTCGTACATTTGGATGGACTCGGAATACTGCAATGGAGGAAGACAGTGACAACACCTTTTTCACTATTGGATAGATTTTTGTGAATGGAAGGGATTAAAGTTAATGAACAGGCTTGCTCCTCTTGAACCTACATATAAAACATTTAATTGCATGTTTGTTCTTTAAATTCACCAGTGTAAAACAAAAGAGTATGATTCAAATCATCAATTTTTATTCCACAGATGTTTGTCAAGTTCCAGACCGCACAGTAGTCCCCTACGGGACCTAGTCAAAATCCCGGACAACCATCGGACAGATGCTGTCTGGAACGGGCTTTTTGCCTTTTGCCTTTTTGTCCACTGAGTATCGGAGAGACCATCGGAGAAGTTCGCCATGCCTGACTTCATTTGTTTGCTATCTACTGGAAAACAAGTGAGGGGTTTCCACAGGGTCGGCTGATTTGCGGTTTTACGCTGGGCCTCTTTTTAGTCTTAAGAAAAAAATGCAATTTCCTTCCTCCATGGCATTTTTAATCTCGCTGTGGAGTTCCTCAAGATAATGTTTTTGTCAACTAAACTTTGTTGCTAGTTTGTTTACAGTAACACTAAGCGAAAATTGTTGACCATGTGAATGCAAAAGTTCGCTGCTAATTTCGCTGCTGACTCAAAAAGTTATCAGTGAACATTCCGCTTCTAAATCAACAAATTTGACACTTTAGCCACAGAGAAAGGAATTTAGCATTGTTGTTTCTCGTGTGAATGTAACTGACCTCAGTTAGTTGTAAACATGATTTCAGCTTGATGTTACGACGCCGTGTATTTGTTCTTCCCGTGGAGTTGCAGTAATCTAATACATTTTTCTCTTTAGTTGCCGCCTAAATTCTTTTAAGTTTCACAATTAAGTTGACATCATCTGTATTCCTTATGACAGGTATTAATCAATCATAGCACAGAAGATAATAAAGATCAAAGAATCGGACATTGTTGGATCCTTGCTCTATGGTTGGATCCATGTTTGTAAACATTATCTGAACGATCAAAAAACGCTTCCATGGACGGCCGGCCACGTGAGTGATCAACCTCCTTCCCGGAGAGACAGACAATGAACGTGGTGTGGTACGGTTTCATCACGCACTAGTGAGGACGAAATTGATTCAACTTAACCCTGACGCAGTTTATTTTAATAGTGACAAGACCCTCCCCCATGCAATTTAGCAAGAACATATCAAAACAAAATGCATTTCTCAATCCGAATCGCTGCAAAAAATTACTTTAAAAGTGGCCAGACCTGCCATACAAACAGTTTACCATTTCATTATTGAGTGGACATTTAGAAGAGGATAATATAAAATAAATACTTGCAAAGCAATCTGACAAGTTTATTCAATTATGAGTGCGTGAATTTGAAGGAAATTTCCCGTGTTGAATGGGTCGCTGCCTTCAAAGGGCGTTAAATGGTTGGACTTTTTGATTAATATTATAGTAAAAGTTGTCACTTAATGATAAATATCATAAAGGTTTTTTTCTTAAATCTGGCTAAACTATAACAACAGTTTACAAGAATTTGGGGGACACGGAAAGTTCTGTTCGCACATGGTTCACACGGTGACCTCCAAACCTTCAAGCTTACTCCAAACTGAAAGATTGTTTATTCAAAATTTAATCAACCGCGCAAACCGCAGAGCGCTCAGCACAGGGCCTGTTGGTGTTCTGGACAAGTTGTGATTTTCAGTGGATAGAACCATGTCCCCTATAGAAACAAAGTCCAATGGAGCTCCGATGAAAACTTGGCATCGGATACATGCTGTCCGATGATTTGTCCCGGATTAATTTTGACAAGACCCCTAATGTAAACTCCTATAGTCAAGTTACACTTATGTCACTTGGAAGTAAGGTTCTATTAGGTTTACCTATCACCTCCTCCTTTTATTTGGTGGCCAACGTTTGTATAAATTAAACAGAGTGTATCACTGAAATGAACATGGTGTCAATGTGGGTCACAAACAGTGTAAAAGGGGCGACAGTAATGGCTATTAACATGTGATCCCAATCCGTTAATGGATGATCTGACTGAGTTAAAATAGTTTGACTGTGATCGAGTTAAATGATACCACCCAAACATTTGATAACACACTTTCAGGTAAAGTAATGCGCAGAGACATGGCATGTGCAAGTCCCGTAAAGCTCACATCAAAGAAGAGAAAACTCTCAACGAACTTTGCCAAATGTGTGATTTGTCAAGAAAGTAAAATCATGTCTAAATTATCCAAAGCCACAACTGTTGGTAAGGAGTCAGTCATGCGATCAGCACAAAGTAGAGAAAATGAAGTACACAGGCGTTTGGTGAGCGAATTTTAAGCATAGATGATGTACCCCAAATAAACTACCACAGATTGTGTTTTTCAGAAGTATACGAGCAAAAGTATCTGTACACACAGCAGTTCTCCAGGAACAAGTGCCGATTCCAGATGTGATATACCCTTAAAAAGTAACTAGAGTGAGTACATCACCTACTAACTGGGCTGCATGCATAGTCTGTACAAAAAAATGAAGCACAAAGGAGATTGGAAACTTCATAAGATAGAAACACTTGAAAGAGCAAACAATCTCAAGGATGCCGCTTGTCAAAGACAGGATGCTGATATGTTGCGTAGAATATCAGCGGAAGACATGATTGCCAGCGATGCAGTTATCATTCATCTTGTCTCTCGTCATACCTGAGCAAAACAAATTTGAAGATAGCTGTGAGTACATCAGGGATGTCAGATGTCCAGTCACCTTATGATATGGCATTCTCCAAACTGATTGAAGAGATAGATGATGACCTCATGTGTAACAAGAAAGCCTTTCTCCTTGCTGGTCTCCTTCAAAGATATAAAGCCTACCCTCTGAGTAATATTGAAACAAATAGCTACACAAGTTTTAAACTTCAGGCAAAGCTGACAAACAAATATGGTAAATCACTTTCATTTCATGCACAACATGGCCAAGGCAAGTCCACAATTGTTCTTTGCAGTGCGATAACACTAGCTAATGCAGTCAAAGCTGCAACTAATCTGAAGCAGGAACTGAAGTCATCCAATGATTGGTCAGGTGATCTTTTGACCAGTGATGCCCCAGAATCAGTGCTTCACAATGCAGCTTCTATTCTGCTTGATGAAATAGCCTAACTGGAACGCTCGGATTAATACCATAAGCCAAGTGATACAAGTCTGCAGGGCTCAGCTAAGTTTCTGCCACAATTACTACAAGACTTCATCCTCTGGTTGATCGAAGCAAAGGCATACGGTCTCTCTCAATAGCCGAGTGCATAGTGTTCAACAGCTCCAATGTAATTACTCCACTCCATGTGGGTCTTGCTGCACAGATACATCATGAGTTTGGATCTAAAAGACTAATTGACATCCTCAGTCACAATGGTTTCTGTGTCACCTATGATGAGCTGAGGCGTTTGCTGACAAGCGCAGCTAACAGGGAAGTACAAACTCTCCAAGAAGGCGTCTTAATTCCAAATGGAATCACACCACGTCACAGTTGCGGAAGCCTAATTCAAGAAGGGGATGATAATATTGATATCAATGCTGAGACCGTTGATGGGAAAAATACCTTCCATTCAATGGCCAGAGTAGTGTTTCAGAAACAGTCTCCAGGTAATGCACCATCAAGAAAAATAGCTGTGAAGCGAGGAAAAGACAAGTCTTTTAAAATCTCTGGGCAAGCAGAGTCTCTTTTGCAGATTGTACTGTATGAAAAACCAAAGGCCCGTCCAGAACCCGCACGCAATGACAATGTTATGGAGAAAATAAACTCCTGTCAGATGGAAGTCACACCTGTGCAAGATCTCACCTGGTGCCTTCTGAGACTTCTACCACGTAGTATCCTTTCAGTGGGAACCACTAGTGTTGCTTCTCATGTGATTCCATTTTGGTCAGGGTTCAACCACAAACTTACTACAAGAAAGTCCACTTACACAGCAGTAGCATGTGCCCCTATCGTGGATGCCAAACCTGCTGATGTGGCTACAGTATACACTACCATGCTCAAATGCCATGAAATGTCTGCAGCTTTAGGACAGCAACATGCCATTCAAACCATGGACCATCAATTATATGCAGTATCCCAACAAGTGAAATGGAACTTGCCAAATAAATGTGGTGCTCACATACTTCGCCTTGGTGGTTTCCACCAGCTTAGCTGCTATATTGCTTGCATAGGGAAGTTCTGGGGAGATACAGGATTATTGGATCTTCTTGTTGAGTCTGATGTCTGTGCAGCCTGTACTGCAGATCAAATGCTAGCTGGAAAGCAGTTCAATCGTGCCATACGTTGATTAACTCTTGTCTATGAGGCACTTACTGCTCTGCAACTATCTGCAATGATAAATGGTGTGAAAACAGAGAAAGTAGCTGTCCCATCCCTCAATGTGTTTGGCAGCAGATATCAAATGTACAGCAGAAGTTTGAGTCTGACGACAGGGAGTTTGTAAAGTGTGCTGTGAGAGAGCTTGAGGATGTTTTGGCTAAGCATATTTTGCCATCAGAAAACATTCCAGAGCTGGGGTTGTGCTCAGTCTTCTACATTCCAAGTTCTGGAATCATTTGTTACAAGTCATACATATATTGCTTCTTAATGCTACTTTTGTTCTGCCAACAGACCAAACTATGCTAGATGGAGTCCAATATACACCTTGACATGGTAGACCTACCAAGTGATGTTAAAAATGCTTTTGAGTCTGGGGAGTTCGCAGTTCGTCAGTGTCCATGTTCATTTAATGGAATTTGGAGTGACATGGGAGTTGAAAAAACTGTCATCAGAGACTCAAAAAGTAATGGTGGAATTGTGGATTTGACCAGGAAGAAGCCAGCTCTTATCCGATGAACTCTAACAAGGCATGTGATGAGCGAGTATGCAAAGGCTATGAGTGAAAGAAGTGGATTGGCTACAAGTAGCGAAGACACAGATCATCAAGAGAATCTAACCTCCAGGCGGAAGAAAGATGAAAAGCATGTTACAGCGATCATGAACCATGTAATTAACAACTTGACCAACCCATTTCAACCTGAATCACATCCCGATGTGCTTGTAAACATATCTACTGGTCTTCATGCAACACAAGAAGTCCAAGAGTCTCTTCTGAATATTGCACAGATTGGTTAAGACAAAATGGAGAGGTTTGTGACAGGAGCTTTAACTTCTGGTGGGACAAGGGGCTTCTACAGTCCTATCACAAAATCGGGCATCAAGACATTTGCTGACATGAGTAAGAAGATCTGGTTATGGTAGAACCAAAGCAGGGACCATAAGTCCAGAAATTGTCTTCCGCAGAGCACTTACGCTAGTCAGATGAAGAGATGTCTCACTGACAACCGTACCGAGTGACCCAATAGGAGCTGTTCCAGTGGCCATCTTCAACCATGATGGCACAATGAGGAAAACAAACAAAAGGCCGAATTAGGCCATCAGCTAGAAGGTCAAGTAGAAAAGGTGAGTGAGTTACCTGCCTGAACAACATCAAGCACAGTTTACATCAAAGATGCCATGGCTGTTATTCAGATGATGGCAGGAGATAAGTTCCTTACATTTGATGAATTAGCTGCGGCATACTTAAGGCAGGTCCGAAAAGGATTTGACAAAGCAGACACAGTCATCGAAGTCTGTGAAGTCAGCAGAGAGGCATCGTCGCACAGGTTCCAGGGTAGGATATAAGGTATACCAGGTGATTGGTGGCCGTCCATTACCACCTTGGAAGAAGTTTCTGAATGTATCAGCCAATAAACAGTCGCTTGTACAATTTCTTTGTCATTACATGGTTCAAAATGCACCAATGGCCCTAAAAACATGCCCAACACGGACACTGATTTTTGCTGGAGGTTTTTGCAATGGAATGCTGACAAAGTCTATCACTGGAAGCGGTGTTGAAGATGAAGCAGGTCTGTTCAGTTCTCAAGAAGAAGCCGATACTAGAACGCTTCTTCATTTTCGTCCTCAAATGCAGCTTTTGGTACCAGTGGTGTAAAAGGATGTGTAATCATCAAGTCTCCGGACACAGATGTTTTGGTTCTTGCAGTTTACTACAGACCTCTAGCCAAACTTCCACCCTGTGAAGCCAGCTTTTCAGAACATGTTAGAAGAGCCTCTTGGCAGGCAAAGATATGGATGTCTTCCCATATACCTCAACCAGATCTTGGCTCACCAGATCAACATGGATGGGAACACAAGGATGGTGTATTTGTCCCGGTGTACTTCGAAGGTCCAATGGCATCAGAACTACTATCAGATTTAATCTGTTCCTGTCCAAAGAGGAAACGTTGTGAAACCAACTGTGCCTGTAGTAACATCAGTCTTCCTGTACAGATCTGTGTTCGTGTGGAGGCAATGAAGATTGTGCTAACCCCAGCTCTCATAACAGAAATGATCATGATGAACAAAGTGAAGGTGAAGAGGACTGAATTGCAACAGTTTGCCATTACATCGACACTGTGGGCTCGGTTTACTTAACGTACACAGTCTCCTTCTGCTAAGGTATGCAACTTGATCACAGTTTGTTCTTCAGAATAATTACACTAGTTCTGCATTTAATCAATGCTACTGTTCGTTATCAGGATTAAGCTGTACAATATTTCAAAACAAAACTGGAAAGAAACAATATGTCGATTACATATAATACTGCATGAGAATGCACTTGGCCAAAATTGTTAGCTTCACAATGAAGGTATTGAATATATGTAAATTATCTGTCATTCAACCATTAAATCAACTTTTGCCCTTTTGTTCCTAACAATAACTTGAGAAAAATGCACTTTTGTACTCAATACTGCCTATAATTACTGAACAGTTTGTATTCATATCTTAGTGGTTGTGCGTTTCTGGAGCCTGAAATTGGTCTTAAAATTGCCTTCACGGATAAAGCTTGTCCCAAAGATGCAACAAATACAAATATCTTAAAAATCAATGTTTTGACCAAAAATGAGTATTATACCAAAATGGCCCCCAAAACACATTTCTCCCAATTTTGGAGCTCCACATCATGCCTCATCTTAAAGTAGACATACAGAGCTTTGTAATGATGTATGATACAAGTGTGTGTGGGTTGGGTCCATTAAACTCCTAAAACTAGCCTCTTCTGGAAGGTTCATCGCTCGCCTATTTGTATTATAATTAAGACCCCTTAGAATACTGAGAGGAGTAGCATTTTCTTATTTAAATTTATGAAAGTATTTAGAACTTGGCATCCCTAACTATTGTTATGGCCATGCGTGAATGGGCAGGGTCCTGGATAGGAACACATACACACCCATATAGCCTTATCACTTTCTCTCTACAGACCACTGGAGTGGACAGTTCCTTTTGTTATCTCTACCAGCACCAGTTCTAGTATCTTAATGTACACAGTATGAAACTTAGCCTGTGCACAGTAATAAGTAGGTTTAGGTAATTATTCTTAATAAATAAATATAACTGCATTAAATAGGCAAGGAAGGTTCCATCATTTATTGAACGTCGGGCGTGTCCATCGTGGTGTTGGCAGTAGTATACCGCCACCAAAATGGTGTACACCCCGTGTTCAACGACGACACCTGCCTGCACCTACGCCAGCTAACTATGAACATATGTAGGAGGGGTAAGTAGTAAAATCATCCTTTGCCTATTTAATGTTACAGGGAAACGTACAGCCTTGAACTGTGAGTAATAACTATGTCTAGGCTTAGACCCAGTAACTGGGGTGCTGTACTCCTTTTTTCGAAATTTTTACATCATCGGTCTTATTAGCGCCCCAGGTTATTACTGTATGGTTCATACATGATCCTACTCTCAGCATGATCGATGGGTGCCCTGTCTTAAATCCCGTAATCGTCACGGTCGAGGCAGGGCACCCGTCACATTTTAGACTGGTGCCCTGCCTCGGCCATGACGATTACGCGGTTTAAGGCAGGGCACCACTGATCTCTATTATACTGACTGGATAGCGGGTTGAATGCGTTCATTGAAGCCACCGCAGCTCAGTGGACGCCATTTTTAAACACCAAAAACAACCACAAAAACAGCATGGGGCATGCAATCCTGTTTTTTAGCCGAAATTTTGGGGGGATTTGATTGTCTTTTCTTGGGGGTGCATGTTATGACTTATCTCTTTATTTGTTAATAGCTTTTTAATTTTTTTATTTATCTATGGGTTTGTTAGTTTATTTTGTTATTTACAAATATTTATTTATATAAACAAATTTGTAATTTTTATTAATATTTACATGTAGGCTTTTACATTTTTTTTTATCTTATGTGGAAATATTAGTTTATTAATTTATAGTGTGCGGACTTTTGCAAAATGTAAAAAATATGTTCAAAAATGTGCACTTAGCTTGGATTAGGAAAGAGGGTCACAGTTTAACAATTTTTCTGTTAATAACTTCTA
>JAUELU010095204.1:2535-12682 GCA_032357145.1 Evasterias troschelii
CAAGGGGGTGGTTGGGGGAGAGGGAGGGGTGGGGTTGGGTTATATCTAACAAATGTATACTTTAAAATGAATTTGAAAGGATTCTAATAATTGGGGCCATTTTGAAGATCTACACGTATCTTCGTGCCAGCTGTTTAAGGCATTCAGGTTCTTACAGTATGATGTGTTTTCTTTTCGCTCCACATTTTCTTGGTAGGTTTTGGACATGATTGCACCACCCTACACATTGGAGTTTGTTCATTTCTTTTCACCTATCATAGAGAATCAGGACATCGAAGGGACGTTGAGGAACGAGGAGGGCAAGGTTCCCATCTCAAATTTTATTGGTGAGAAAGATGAAGTCATTGTGTAGGATCCAGAAATAGACAGGGGAGGGAAATGCGTTTATTTTAGCATGGGGGGGGGGTTCTTGTTTTAGGTGTAGCTTTTTTAGAGTAAATTCGGAATTCATGCAAATAAAAAAAGTTCAATTTCATGACTATTATTTTAAACTATTGAGGGCACGTTACAAAAAAACCTGGCACAGCCTCCTTTAATCATAAAGGAACAGAGGAATACAATATTGCAAATAAATAAAAGGATTAGGAATAAACGGGTGAAAGTGGTAGGGTATAATTTACATAATCCTAACTAGCACATAAACTTGCTGAATATCTAACATTAACTGAAGAATTTACATGTATAGATGAGTATTGCCTTCTTTGCCCACAGTTTACTGCCATGTATCTATCCCCTGGGCATATACGTCCTCTGAAATTTGGTCTGACCTTGTGCGTTAATGCTTTGTGTAATTCGCATGATTTATGTCAACAATGCTAGAAAACAGGGCGCCTGACTGCCTAGTACTGCCCCAAGTCAATTAAATTTGACGTTTTTTATAATGTGTTTGTGTTAGTTACAATGAAACTTGTGAACTTTGTGTCACTGTTTAACTTGCGAACATGTGTATGACTTATATGCAGACATTGTTTCTAAAAAATGTATTGAGAAAAACAAATTTAAAAGTCACTATTTATAGCTTAAAATGCATGGCATCACATATATTTAATACAGGGAACTGCTAGGGTTGAGTTCTTAAATAATACAAATTCAAAGTATTTTCAAGCAAAAGTTTCACATTCATCATATATGTGTCGAGACCGGAATCGTTCGTCCTACTTTCCAGCTGCTTGACGAGGCACCGCAGGGGCTCACCAGCCCTTGTTGGAGGCATCAGTGGAAACAGTGACCTGTAGGTGTGATCGAGGGAACCTCATGCCGCATCGTATGTTCTGGGTTATCAACCACCAGGTAAGGGCGAATGTGTTCGTTGACCGGGATCGATTTTGAGATTAAGTCTGTCTTTGGTCTGTAGTGCGCTAAGAGGTGCAATTGAAGAGCGTGCATTCCTAGTTGGCACCACGACACAAGGTCTGCTGGCACGTCTTGAGCTGATCGACACAGTGGCAAAGGCTGGTAACATGGTCCCATGTGGAAACTGTAGGGAATGTCGGGGGCGGAACTCTTCTGCAACCGTCAGTCGTTTAATGACTGGCGACTCGCCAGTTGGTCGAGTTAAATGTCGTCAGGCAGTTGAAGGACGCGGACCATGTCCCGTTGAAGAAGCCTTAGTTGCGTTTCAAAGGAAGAGAGGCTGGATGTGACCATAATTTCTTCCACACCCGAATGCCGTCTTGCGGAGGTGCGTGAGAGTTGCGGTCGTTGTCGTCATCCAAGGTTGGATCACGATGATTGGAGGTCTAGAAATAGCCGCTTTTGATCTGGAGGGGAAACTGTCGCTGTCCGGTAAGGAACTGGTGCTGGATCCCGAGACGGCGGGTTCCGGTTCAGTCCAGGTAGGATAAGGTTGGGGTTCTGGCTTAGGAATGTAGCCACCGGAGAGTTCACCCAAGCTAACGCCGGATGGGGGTTCCCACTGTTACCGTGGCTGTGCAGATAATGAAGAGCTAATCTCTTGAAAGGCTTTTATGAAATCTGTCATGGAAATGCGGTCTTTCTTCTTCTTCTTTCTCTTTGGAGGACAAAGGAGGATTATTCTTGCGTTTCTTAAAAGATTCTGATGAAAGGTCCGATCTCCAGACTCCAGAGCATCAAAGCATGATTGAGGTTGCCTTGGTTGGAAGGGGAGACCAGTCACGCCCAGTTAGCCCACCCAGCTGTACGGACCCGGTTTGTGGGGTACTGCTATTGTTGTTTTATTATTCCCTTTTCTGAAGAATTCCCTTGTGGGGCCCAATTGTTCCTATTGAAATTACCTTGTGGGGTCCATTGTTCCTTTGTTGTCAGGACCCCAGAAATGCTCCTGGGTGTGTCCACCGTGTTTCACCGGGGTGGGTCCCAGTGGTCCCGGGGGGAGCACAGTCCCACACAAAAATGATCCACACAAATAAGCCTTGAAATTGCGTGGTACTTATACTTTGTGATGTCCCCATTGGGTTTGTATACCAAAAATGAAGCGAGGACATCCTCGTTCTGTCAAACACCCAGATCCCTTTTTTTAAAGTCCTTGGTTTCAATGGATAGACATGCTCACACAAAGGTCCCCACACAAACATGACTACAAATCCGAAGGTCCGTGAGGAACAGCCAATGAAACATCTAATTACACAAATAGTCCTGTGGTTGTTTTGCTACACTGTATCTGCAACCCTCCTCAAACCCACGGTTACGAAGTACAACACAGGAGTTAACTGACAGGACGACATCTACCAATCGGAAGGTCTGTGATAACAGCCAATCAAACAATTCATTTCACAGCGAGAGAATCACATGACCAAAAGGGTGCGGGGTCAGAAGGCAAGGAATGCACCAAAACAGAACAGGGCAATGAGAGAAGCAATCCAGAGATCCATCTGCGAAACAGACAATGAGTGGCCAATGAGACGCCCCTGAACACAGCAGTTGGGGAAATTTCCTGGATGTCTGAGGCCACCATCCTATTGGGACCACTCCATATCAACAAAATTATTTAAAGGCATCGGTCCACGTGCAAATTATTTCATCGGGTTTACCACCCATAGGGGAACTTCTGGCAAATTTTCTATTTGTTTATTAGTGTGTTTTTTTAAGGGTAACTAAACTTAAATAATAAAGATAGTATTGTTCAAATTACTAATGAAAAAAAAAAGTCATGCATTATGGTTTTTTTATGATTTACAACTTATAATTTAATGGCCTTCGTGCCTTTTCAAATTTTAAAAATACAGTTTTGGCCTTATCTACCGGCCTTGATGCCCTGCAAAATTTGGCCTGCCTCAAGGCCCAAGTGGCTTTGCCCTAAATATATAGTAATAAAAGCCTGATTTTAATTTATAGAACCCTAAAAATATGCACTTTTTAGGATATAAAATGTCAATATTTTCCCAAAGAGGGTTCTGGCCCATTAAACCCTGCTAAGGGTTGCACCCACTGGACCCCCGCTAATGGCTAATTGCTGCTAAAAATTTGGACACCCTGTTTTTCAATCCAGTCCAATTTGGACACCCTTGTGGCACCCCCCCCCCACTCCCTTGGTTACGCTTCTGATCCTGCAAAATTTAAGGCACTATGTACATAATGTTTTAGTGGCAACTGGATTAGTGATTGTAAAATCAAGAACACAGAATAGCAGCAGCAACCTAAGGACTAACTTAAAGTTCAATCTTATCAAGCCTATAATATAACATGGGATGCAGGAGTCCATAATCCACTCATAGCTAACCGAAGACAAAGCTGTCAACTTACGGCAGGTTGTCATCATTTGGATAGCATGTGAATGGGCTGCAGCTGAATGCAGCAGGCAAAAGAACACTAGCGGTTGAAAACAAAATCTGTGATACAAAAACACAACATAACAACAAATCTTAATTGTGTGAAATGAAGAAATGCAATAAAAATCAATCTAAGCCTACAACAGTTCGGATTTTTTCAAAGTGAAAGACAATCTTGAATATCTTAAAAAGTTAGGTGTTCAAATAGGCTGTTACAAAATTGTTTATGCAATTCAAAATAGATCTAACTAGAAAGCATTGGATGAAGCGCAGACCTACCCCACTCTGAGCAGTATAGAGAAGAAATCACTGTGGAATGCTTCAAATGGATGTGCCCTTTTCACAGTGACATTAAAGTATAGACTTATGGAACATTAGTACACTGTAATGTGTGACGAGATGTGACTAAATCCCAAACCGTGGGCTATTGACTCTTCCTGTTTTTTATGTCTCTCTCTTTTTCATTGTGTATAAAATGTTACTGTCTTTTTTTAATGTAGTTAGTCAGTGTAGTTTTATGAAAAAAAATGTCATGTGTTTTCATATGACAAAGAAATAAATTGAATTTAATTGAACAATTCTATTAAAGTCTTGTAAAATAAAATTCTCTATGTATCATTTCTTCAGTGGACCTCAGCTAGTCGTACTTAAAAACTAGTACAATAAAAAAAGGTATACAAAATAGTTCAACAGAATCCCATGTTTCACTTTGGAGCCCCTATAATCAGCCTCGACAGTGATAGACTATGTGACCTGTGACATCACAATGTTTCCAAAAGAGCCACAGAACCTGGATTTCATGCAGGCACAGTTTGTATGCAGCTCAATGGCCAAATACAATAAATTTTATGTTTTATGGAGATTGCACTGTCTAGTTGTTCTCAATTTTTGATATGAAGAAAGGGGGGACATCTCAAAAGCTGTGTACACAGCTGTTGCTTATTGTAACTCTTGAATTTATGTGAAAAATATGACACAAAATGTGCTTTTGTAGTATCCTGCCTGTCAGGAAATGCATTAGAAAATATAAGGTCACTCTTTTTGTAAAGAAATGTAAAATGGTCTATAGATACATGTACATTTGCTCCTTGGTCTCTAAAAGAAATTTATTTTTAGCATATTCTTTGCATCACAAAAAGATCAAAATGTTCACACAAATCTAATCTTTGACCAATGATTAATCTTTCTACAATGTTTTAAGGCAATCCATCTTGAAAGTTTTGATATTACTGACTGACAACCAAGCTTCTTTAGTAAAGAGACATTATTGTGAGCATTTCCCATTGGTTTTCTATTGTCACTTTTTCTTTACAAGAACAATTCCTAAAGGTCCTAAATATAGAAAGCCTGACAGACAGGGGCAAACAAATAACCTCCTCTGGTGGAAGTAATAAAGTGCCAATCTATCTGAACTTTTGTATTGACTGTAGCAAATTGACAACAAACATCTTCACTTAAGGAATATTGTTCATTCAGACAGTCTGTTGAGACAGTCTGGTGAGACAGTCTGGTGAGACAGTCTGTTGAGACAGTCTGGTGAGACAGTCTGTTGAGACAGTCTGGTGAGACAGTCTGTTGAGACAGTCTGGTGAGACAGTCTGTTGAGACAGTCTGGTGAGACATTCTGTTGAGACAGTCTGTTGAGAGAGTCTGTTGAGACAGTCTGTTGAGACAGTCTGTTGAGACAGTCTGTTGGGACAGTCTGTTGAGACAGTCTGGTGAGACAGTCTGTTGAGACAGTCTGGTGAGACAGTCTATTGAGACAGTCTGTTGAGGCAGTCTGGTGAGACAGTCTGTTTAGACAGTCTGTTTAGACAGTCTGTTGAGACAGTCTGTTGAGAAAGCCTGTTGAGACAGTCTGGTGAGACAGTCTGTTGAGACAGTCTGGTGATACAGTCTGGTGAGACAGTCTGTTTAGACAGTTGGTAACGCCACTCTATCTGTGTACATCTCAAGTAAAAACTAAATACAAGTACATGTACATTTACTTAGACCTTCCAAGGTGCTGCAAAAAACAAATCCATTTGAATAAATTCAGCCGTCCGTTTCATTGACAAGTTAAGTTGTCTTTCACACTTACTTTGTGTATGAATGGTAATTTGGGAAATTAAAAAGGGTAACTGAAAATTACAAATAGTAAGTAACACGAATTGAGAATTACTTACAATAATAAGGCATGGTTCCATTATCTTCAAAGACTTTTTTTTCCATTTCTTTGAAATCTTGGAAATTAAGGCCTGTCTTAGTCTTGCAAGCTTTAAGTTGATGAAAACAAACATTCCTCCAAGCAGACCACCGACAACACCAAGGACAACCGTAGGAATGAACATGATGATATTAACATCAAGACTGTCCATGACCTGTAACAAAATCACATTAAAGTTAGTTTTAAAATGCTGGCGATAAAAGCTAATTAAATCAAATAAAACAATATTATATTTTACCTATAACTTTCATGAAAATAATTAGTTCCATTAAACAAAATCACTTGCCTTGAAAATTATGTAATTTTGTGACCGGAAAAGACCAAAGTTTCCCTGATATTTGAAGTTGTGAAAGGCTGAGTTGAACAAATCAGTAGTGAATGTAGAAATCATACAGCAGAAGAAGACTTGCCAAGAGAGCTTCATACTCCAAAAAGATGATACCTCTTCTATAGCAAACAAAAGGCCACCAACTGGTGCACCAAATGCAGAAGCAACACCAGCGGCTGCACCAGCAGAAATAAAGTTCCTCCTGTAGTAATAACAATGTAAAAAATAAGGGAACATCAAGTTTATAATAATATGCATTTTGAAGGATGGGTCTCACCTACTCTACAAAAGAAAACAATGCCAAAGGGGAGAAAGGCTGTTGACAACCAGCAGGAGCAGTTAGTGGAGAAGACTACATTAGTGCTGATGGGTCTCCTTGAGGCTCTATTTGCACTGCGGTGAATGTAGAGGGTGAATGATTTAAATCATTCGTGTTTCGGGCATGCTCGCAGCTGGGCGTGGACTGGCTCGTTTCAGGGTGAAGGCTCGGAAAACACACGAGAGGCATGATTGAGTACCTTATTCTGATGATCTTGGGTGAGATTCAAAGGTTACATGTGTAGGCCCGAAAAGGTATGAAATGTTGTTATTAGAGGTATCTCCGCAATGTTGCAGCCTTGGTTTGCTCGCATATAGGCGAGGGATTAATTTTTGCGAAGAAAGGTCTTTAGTGCTACTGTATGTGTCTCTCCTTAGCAAAACCTGAAGAGAAGAAATAGGAGTTTTACAATGGTATAAGGCATGGCAGAGGGCGCTCCACTGGATGGCAGCACCTCCACCACACATGTAAATCTTTTGAATATGTTTCTATGTTTCAACTGTCTCTTCATTACCTATTGTTTACTAGTTGAAGAGTTGCTGGTAAGGATTCCACTGGACTTTTGACAGTGTGTGTTTAGTCACTGATTTGTTTGAGATATTGGAGTCAACAGTTTTGAATATTTTCAACTATCTTCTGGACCCTGCTGATGGATCTTTCCAACCGTCCACAACATCTTTATTTGGATCACTGACCTGGTCACACAGCCTCATCAATCTTATTGCTAATGACATAAACCATCTGGAAGTGGGTTTGCTGACCTTGGAGAATGGCTGCCCTGTGTGTACTTATTACCTTGCTGCTTTCCAATGGGCTTATTTGTCAACCTGGTTATGATCTAGTAGTATACCTGTGCTGGCTAGACCCACTGTAGTTATACACCATGGAGGAATGCAACAGTTTAAACATCAACGGTTTCTAGGAACCCGTCCATGGTAATACCTGTGCTACTTTTCAGCTAGAACTACTTGTTGCAGGAGATATAAATCCCCATCCTGGCCCAGATTTGACAGAAGGAAGACACTCAATGGATTTTGGTAATACATGCAACAATAGTAAAATAACTTATGACTGTTAACAATCTCTCCTATCAAGCAGCTGCTTCACCATTACCCTTAACTTTGTGGAATCGTCTGAAATCTCTTCCAATCAAATCGTCTTACCGTCCCAAATATCATGGTAAACGAGGTGGCCGTCGCAAACCATGGCAGAACAGTGAATGTAATGGTAATTTGAACCTAGGTTCTAATCCAATCACAGTCATCATGTCTCACCGTCACTCTCCCAACAGAAACCAAAGACAATTTCTAGATCAGCTGACCTCAGTAATACGGCCAATACCCCGCAAAGACTTCTCACGTCTCAGTATTACACTCTGGAATGCCCATTCAGTGTGCAACAAAACCATTGCTGATTTTGTTATCCCTCATGATGTAGATATTTTGTTTATCACAGAAACATGGATTGCTCATGATGACTCTGTTATAATTGGGGAACCACTCCCTTTGGATATTCCTTTCTCAATCACCCACGCCGTAAATCTAACCATGGAGGAATTGGCATTTTGTTCAAGGCTTCGCTTAAGCTTTTGTGTCGAACCAATGTATTTTAATGCTGGAACTTTTGAATGTGTTTGCATCAAGAATGGTAATAACAGTACAACATTTGCTGTTATCTATCGACCTCCCCCTCACCTGCTAATGGACTCAAAACAAAGGATTTTCTGGAAGAAATTAATTCATTTTTTATTGATCTCAACCTTTTACCAATGGATATTGTTGCACATTGACACTCCAGATAAACCTGATGTAACTCACTTTAGGAACATACTTTCTTCAGTTAATTTGCATCAACATGTTCATGATTCTACTCATAGGTATGGTCATGTTTTGGATTTAGTTATTGCACGCTCAAGTGATCTGGATCTTATACATGACTGTTCAGTTCAACGAATTCTAGAATCTGATCACTGTAGTTAGTTTTGACTTAAACCAAAGAAAACTGAATCACCAAAAGACCACTTCAACTGTCCGCAATTTTACCAACGTTGACATGGATGCTTTTTGTAATGAGCTTGCATTTGAGCTTGATAGATCAATTACATCAGATCTACACGATGCCAATGATGCCATTCTTGCTTTCAACAATGCTATCAAAGAAGTGGTAGACAAATATGCTCCTGCTGAAGCTAAAACTCGCACGCTTCGACCCAAACATCAATGGTACAATGATGAAATTCATGAAGCTCGCCGGCAACGGTGTCGACTTGAGCAAACCCTTAAGAAACACACCAATGAGGTAAATCGTCAGTGCTATCTTTCTCATCACAAACATGTCATTAAAGGTATCGTACACGTTTGGCAATTACTTTTAAAAACATACTTGGTAACGAGCAACGGAAAGCTGTTGATAGTATAAAACATTGTAGGAAACGCCTCCCTCTGAAGTAACGTAGTTTTTGAAAAAGAGATAATTTCTCACTCAAATAATAAAAGACTTCTAGCTAGAAGTCTTTTATTCCTATCTGAAAGCACACAAATTTGTCCAACAAGGGTGTTTTTTCTTTCATCATTTTCTTGCAACTTCGACGACCAATTGGTCATTGACAATTACCAAACGTGTCCAGTGCCTTTAACTTGATTCAGAAAGCGAAGCAGGAGTTCTTCAATAACGAACTGCAATCTGCTGATATGAAAAAGGTGTTTCAAATCACTAATACTTTGCTGAACAAAAATAAGACTAAAAAATCACTTCATGTGTGTGATTCAAATAAGCAGCTGTCCAACAAATTTGCTGACTTCTTTGAGAACAAAATTGTCAAGATTCGTAATGATCTTGATATAACACTGATTTGGCAGACTCCAATCCAATTGATAATGTGTCTGACACTGTTCAGGCTATAACTATTCTGAATAACTTTGAACCAGTTGATGAAAATGATATTTGCAAAATTATTTCTCGATCGCCAAACAAGTCTTGTTTTTTGGACTTCTTGCCAACATGGTTGGTCAAGCAATGCATCAACATCATTGTACCAAAGCTGACTTATGTTGTTAACTTGTCTTTATCAACTGGTGTATTTCCGGGAATTCTAAAACAGGCTGTCATCAAACCTACCCTTAAGAAACCATCTTTGGATATTAATCAACTGAAAAACTACAGACCAGTTTCTAGTATACCCATGTGGTCTAAAGTCATTGAAAAAGCCATCGCTTCATGATTAAATGATCACCTTGCTGACAATCATCTTAATGAAACTTTCCAGTCTGCTTATCGCGCCCATCATACATGTAGTACGGAGACAGCTTTGCTTAAAGTTAAGAACGACATTATGTGTGCTTTGGATCAAAGGAGAGCCGTGTTTGTTGTACTCCTTGACCTTTCGGACACTTTTTGCATCAAGGATATGGCCTTCAATTGGTTCTCCTCATACCTCCAATCGTCGCTAAGTTATTCGTTGGCACCATTTCAATTACCACATGTATGCCGATGATACACAATTATATGTTGACTTCAATCCAACCGTGCCAGGTGAAAAAGAGAAA